>NW_010729205.1:699687-831918 GCF_000365185.1 Nelumbo nucifera
TATTCTATATGAAACTCCTTTCTTTTCTAAGATCCACCATATTATCTTTCTAGGGACTCTATATAGAATACGATATAAAGATTTTTCTTCTCTTTCAACTTTTCTTTTAGCCYATCTTCTGAGAGGCAAACTTGTTCATCTTGTTTGTTTTTGGTGTCATTAAGCTGGCTATTGACATGTCTATCCAATGAGACCAAGATCTTATAAACCCACATGTTTTGAGAGAACTACAGCCATTTTAATGACGACTGGATTGGTAAAGGTTCATTTAATCTTTTTTTTTGTCCCTACTGTAATATGAGTCAAGTTTTCATCTGGTCTTTATTTTGAGAGATTTGGGTTTTAGTCATTCTGGTTAATATTGTTAAGGGGTGTTGGTCACCGACTTGCTAGACAAACTGAGATACATTAGCTAGATCCTAGAATCACTACAAAGAAAAATCGGCTAAGCTGGCGGTTGTAAGACGGCAGTCATAAGAAACACCAGCCTTGATGCATCAATGGTGGCGGTTTTATCATAACTGCCACCATTGAATTAAACCGAGGAAATGGTTAAAACAGGGTGGCGGTTCAGTAAACTAAACCGGCGGTATTTGCATTGAACTAGCCGATTCAGTGAATCAAAACCGGTTCAATGCTTTCCCTCCATTTCTAAAATAATGGAGTCACGCGATTTCTACGAGCAATATGACTCCTCTTCTCTACTTTCTCTCCTACACAACTCCACTTCTCCACTTTCTCTCCCACACAACAACAATGATATGAAAAGTTTTCTTCATTGATCAAGATTCTGAATGATTGAGGTCGGATTTATATTCAATCGACACATTGAGAGCTATGAAATTAACAGAGAAGTCGAGAAAGGTAAGTTCATCGACCCCCATGTCTTTCTCTATAAATTATAAAACCCTAATCTTGCTTTTCTTTTCATCTTAGGGCGAGAACAGCTACTGCTCTACACTCCTAGTACGTAGAAGTTCAATCTATATTTTCTTTATAAGTTTCTCATACTGATAGTCTTCGTTGGGGTAAATTTGAATGAGAATTTCAATTTAGTTGGAAATAAAAACTTATTAATGGTACTCGTGGTTTTGATTTCTTTCCCCTCAGCGGTGACGAGGCTCGGCTCTTAAACTTTTTCAAGAGGATCTTGCGCTATTTGATATTGTAAGATCCTATACTCCATAAATAATTTATTTACGCTATCTGCTTTTTTTTTTTGCTTTGGTTCTAATACGAAGATGAGTACATGTGTGGTAGATGAAGTATGTGAATGTAAGTTTTTTTTGTTGCATTGGTTCTATACTCCTAGCATCAAAATAATTGCATAATACATATCTCAATTAATAAAATGAATTAAAAATTGTTTTTATAGTTTATATTATTATCATAAGCAAAATATATTAAAAATGAATATTATGAACATTCTTTTAATCATAGGGCTACACAACCGAGGGTTGCCCGCTTCAGGCTCCAACATTGCCAACTCTACGTGTAGATGGGATGCAACTTAGATGGGCTCAACCGCCTGACCAAAAAACCTGGGTTTGGTTAGGGGTGTCAATTGGACTGGATTTGGTTCAATTCAGTCCAGTCCAATGTGAGTCCATTAYAAATGGACATGGTTCAATCCAGTCCAATGAATATTTTGGATTGGTCCAGAGACTGTTCAATCTGTTCAAATTCCTGTTAACTTAGATTGGTTTCAACTCAAATCTGTTTCATTAACACTAATGTTCTTATCTTTTGTCAATGGACTAGATATTGACTCAATCCAATATAAATTCATTATAGACAGATCAGGTCCAATCCAATATGTCATATTGGTTCATCCAATCTGTCCAAATGCATTTTGATTTGGACAGAGTCCAACCCAAAACCGGTCCATTGACACCCCTAGATTTGGTGCGGTGTAAAAAAAAAATCTATGCTGCAGGAAAGACATGATATTAAAAGGCTTTTGATCAATTAATCCCCGAAGTCAATTTTGATAAATACTACTGATTGATTACCGCTTTTATAATACAGTTGATTAATTAAAGTTTTTCCCTATGGGGTTTGCACAATATAAATTGAACCCAATATAAATTTCAGTTTTGATTTTATTTGATTGGATAGAGGTGGATCCGATTATATACGGATCAATATCATCCTTAACGGGACCAAATTTAAATTCAGATCAACGAATCCCATTTACAGCCCCAATTACAGTAGGAACAAGGTGAATCTAAATTCCAAGGCCCTCTTCCTGAATCCCATTTCATATTTTATTCAATTAGGTAAAGCATATAAATTGAAATGCAGCATGTTTCTTTATAAAGAGTTGAACTCCAAGTGGAGTTCGACTGTTTGGAATGTAAAATGCCCCCCAAAACTAAAAGTTTTCTTTTATCTTCTTCTAAATTAAAGATTCCCAACAAAAATGCTCCTTTAGAAAAGAGGTCTCAATGTAGATGGAAAACGCAATTTTTGTGGAGAAAACGAAGTTGTAGATTATATTTTAAAAAATGTATAGCTATTAATCAAATATGGGATGCAATTGGACCCGTTTTAGATGGAAAACGCAATTGGTAAGAAGAATTTGAATGGAGGAAACAATGAGAGAAAAAAGTGTGCATTATTATTATGATATATCCGGAAAAATAGAAACAAAAAATCTTTTAATAATGTGTCAACTCCTATTCAAATGGTGATTGATAGAGCTCTCTCATCCTACTGGGAATACTATGAAACCAGTATGAAAGCTACTGGGGTTGAATCCCCAAATTGTGGAAGTACGTTGTGTGGTAAGCTCCAAAAGTTGGTACTGTCAAAATAAATTTCAATGTGTCCCGGCTAAACAACGTGGTATGCTTAGATGCAGTCATAGCTAGAAATTTTATGGAAGAGGTGGTAGATTACAAGGCCTACCACTTAGGCTCTTCGACCACTAACTTGGCAGAAGGATGGACCGTTTGGAATGCCCACAATCTAGTAGCAAACTTCTCTAATCACTCTATCATCATCAAAGGTGACTCCTTGCTCGTGATCTCCTTTCTTAAGTGGCTTGTTGACCCCCCTAGAATCTGTGGAAAATCATAAAGGAGTGTCTGGAATTGAAGAATCATGTAAATGAAGAGTTTGTCGACAATCATGTGTATTAGGAAGCCAATCAAGTTGCATACTGACGCGGATGGTCTTGTCGGGCTCGTCCTCATCCAGGGGGACCGAGACGAGGTCCTCGGTCGGTTGGCCTCGTCTCGCTGGCTCCTCCCTGAGGTCGAGGCCCTCTAGTGGCAGGGTTTCTTTGCTCTTGCCCTTCAGTGCTGCCACATAGCACTGGCGGGTGGCATGTTGGTCCCCTTTGATGACTTCGATGTTGTGTTTGGTGGGGAAATTGAGGGCGAGGTGGTAAGAGGAGATGGATGCCNTCGAGGCCCTCTAGTGGCAGGGTTTCTTTGCTCTTGCCCTTCAGTGCTGCCACATAGCACTGGCGGGTGGCATACTGGCCTCTACAAACAACTCCGACGCCGTTCTCGGTGGGGAACTTCAGGGTGAGGTGGTAGGAGTTCATAGCTGCCCGGAGTGCATGAAGGGTCGGTCGTCCCATGATGGCATTGTAGGGTGAGCCGATCTTCATGAATAGGAACTCTATCATCCTCGTCACCTGTTGGGGCTCCATCCCTATCGTGACCGGTAGGGAGATCTTGCCCTCTGGTTTGACGATGCTACCGGAGAAGCCGACTAATGGGGCATCTACTGGTTTAAGGTGCTCCAGAGTTATTTTCATCTTCTCAAAAGCTTCGTAGAAGAGGATGTTGGCAGAGGAGCCACTGTCAAAAAGGATCCTCTTGACTACGAAGTTCGCAATGACGACCAAAACCACCAATGCGTCGTCATGGGGGACTGCTACCCCCATCAGGTCCTCATCCATGAAGGAGAGGGGTTCTTGTTTCAACTTCTTGGGGGCCAGCCCCTGGATGTTCAATTGCCTGGTGTAGGCTTTACGAGCCGAAGCCGAGGCACCACCCAAGGTTGTGCCTCCCACTATGACGTCGATGACGCCTACTGCTTCCTGGTGCTGCTGCTGCTGTTGCTGAGAGAACGAGTTACTAGCCTCGCCTCTGACGTACTACCTGAGGTGGCCCCAACGAATGAGGGACTCTATCTCGTTTTTGAGATTGTAGCAGTTCTTAGTGTCGTGGCCTGTACCTTGGTGAAACTTGTAGTATTTTTTGGGATACCCCCGGTGGGGGTTATTCTTCAACTTTTCAGGCCACTTCATGAATTTCTCATGCCCGATTTGCATCAAAATCTGTGTGCGGGCGGAGTTGAGTGGCGTATATTGATTGTAAGCCAAGGCCGACGTCGAAGGATTTTTGTTGTTGTTGTTGTGGCTCTGGTCCCCGTTTTTTCTCTTCTTCTCGGCGGCTCCATCCCGGTGCTTCGCGCCCCTCTCATGGGTGTCTGTAGCTGAGGCCTCTTCGAATGCAATATACTTCTAGGCCCTTTCTAGGAACTCTAGCTTCGTCTTCAATTGTCTTTTGGCCACGGAGCATTTGAGGGCAAAGCTGGGGAGGAGCCCGTTGATAGCAGCATGCATGGAGACCAGGGGGTCGAGGTCGCAGACCTCAAGTTCTTCTTTCTTGAAGCGGTCGATGTATGACCGCAAGCTTTCCCCTCGCTTCTGCTTAACAGTCATCAGCGAGATAACACTCTTCTGAGGGCGCCGGCTGCTGATGAAGCACGAGAGGAACATGCTAGAAAATTGCTCCCATGAGTTGATGGACCGAGGTGGGAGGCTTGAGAACCACCGTCGAGCGGCTCCCTTAGAGGTTGCCTAGAAAGTCCGACACGTCAAGGCGTAAGAGTACCCATAAAGGATCATGAGTGCCCTAAAGCTCTCCAGGTGGATGTCCGGGTCAATGCTTCCATCGTACATCTCTAAGGTGGGAGCTTTGAAGTTTGGGGGCAGAGGCTCGGCGATGATATCAGGGGAGAAGGCATCCATTCTCCCTTGGCAGGAGCTTTGTCCGACCAAGGTGTCCGTTCGGCCCTCCTTGACTTGTTAGAGCTCGACTTTGACAGCATCGAGCTCGGCTCGGAGTTCGGCGAACATGGGGTCGGGCTTGGCCTGGGTGCCATCCTAGTCTTCACGGATGCAATGATGTTCGATGCGAACGCCAATGTGCTCAGAGTTGAGGTCGTGTGCTTCGCGCCTTGCACGGCGGTCGTTAAGGACATCTCGGAGGTCCAAGATGTGAGGGGAAGAGGCTCGGCACTGTCCCTTGACCCTGGAGTGGGCGCTAGGGCGATCACGGCGCCCACCTTCATCCCCTGGGTCGGTCCTCCAGCGTCGGTGATGCTGCTCGGAGGGCTGGTAGCTGCCCTCTGACTGTTCTGGTTCTTCCTCCCTTTTTCTAGGAGGTCTGGAGTCCCCTCCCCCCTGGCTGGGGGGTCTGGAATTGTCCTCCCTTTAACTGGGAGGTCTGAAAGTGCTGGAGCGCCGGTCGACCGGGCGACTACTGCCAGACTCTGAAGGCTCGGCCCACTATGCGTGACCGAGGCTGGGGGCCGATTGGGTGGTGGACCCATGCCGGCCCGGTTGTGTGGACTCCCCGGCGGGGTGGTCACCTTGGGGGCGACCTCATGCCTGGGGGAAGTTCTACTCGACTCGTTGTGTCAAATATTCCAGGCTATCAAGCATGGCCTGGAATTGTTCATTGGTGACAAGATTTTGTGTATTTCCTGTTCTTCGTACCATGTTGATTGGTCAGAGTTTGGGGACTTGTTAACTTGATATAGTTCTTTTGGGGAACGTATCAGTGTCGTTCCCACAGACGGCACCAATTGTTGGTGCTCGGAATGGCTATGACAACAAAGTAATTTTGCCCCTAGACTCCGAAAACTGGCCGAAGGCTTCGAGGACTCAGAGAGGTCGCTGCTGACCTCGTAGACTAGGCCTCCCAACCTCGTATGGGCTGGGTTGGGTCACCCCACATCATATATATATATATATATACATCCATTTTACCATGGTGCGGATTGATATAAAAGATATTGTCAAAATTACCATATTTTACATTTAAAAACCATCCAATGATAATTTCAAAACATGCCACACCCCTAAAACATCATATCCACATAATATCTATAATACATAACACCCCATTAGTGGCAAGATTGAAGAAAGGTAGAGATTGACGATTTTTTTTATTAAATTCTTTCTTCTTATAATGCGAATTAAAGATGATAATTCACAACTTGCCTTAGCTTTCCATGTCATATTTTCTCTTCTTGTATTGTGCGTACGTGTGTGCAGTAAATTAGGCTCCGTTTGGGTGCATCTTTCCGTGTAATTTGTCAGCTATTTAAAAACTCGACAGACCGTCATTCAGTCTTTTCTCATTTGGTCCATGGTGGATTTAGCTATTAAAAGTCAATATATTAAAAAGATATTTAAAATAGAAAATTTTTGGGAAGTTTCAAATGAAGATTTTGTATTTTTTTCCTATTCATCTTTGCACATAAAAATAACTAAATGGGCTTCAAACCGTTCAGATCTTAATGCAAAAACTCAATGAGTATCAAAAAATCTTCCAAAAAACTTGCCAAATGACCTCTTTATTATATTAAATTTATAAATGTACATGTCGTATGCAAGCTTATTTTTATTTCATTGGGCATTTAACAACCGACACACTTCAGCTTTTATGGGCCCTGTCTCTGTCATTCTATGCTTTTATAAACTATATTTCGAATTTTTTTAATTAGATTGTAGTTATCTTAATTTCTTAGGTTGCTTTGTTTAAGCTCTCCCACGTCATCTTTCTCAGGGCATCAAAAGATAAATTAACCTCCAATCCCTTTCAAGTTTCAATTGATACATTTAAAATTAAAAATCAGATAAAAAAGATTTTTTTAACAACAAGATACATTTAAAATTAATAACAAGGATATGATTATTTTTTTTTTATTTTACATTTTATAAACATTAGAAAGATGCTTATAAACCCCTCAAACTATTAAAACCCCAATGTTTTATTGTATTGGTCCCCAGAACTATATTTATGTAAATTGATTAGTTTTATAATATCCTTTTTTATTATAAAAAAAAAGAGCACCTTTTCCTTTATATATTTTAAATATTTAACTTTTTTTTTTATAAATTTCTCGGTCTCACAACTTCACCAAACATAAGAAACCAAGTTGAGGGTTTCAGTAATTTCTCTCACAAAGACATTACACATAACTATAAGGTTGTGTTTGATTTATCGAACCGGAGGTCAAGCCCAATTGGTTTAACCTGGGCTCAGCCTACATGCACGCAAATCGGATTTGGGCCTAAGTCAGAATCGGATTGGTCAATCATTTTATACTTAGATTTAACATAAATGTATATATTGATGTATATAATAGTTATTGAAAGGGTTGTGCCTGAATCCAACTCAACAGATAAATATTCAAAGACCCAAGTCCAAAAATTGCGGGTTGGATCAGTCCCGGCACGGGTTGGACATATTTTCAGCCCAAATTGCAGTGACCACTCGGAAGTATGTGATTGATAACAGACGGTTCGGGTCATTTGATCTGGTCAATCTTTTGTCAAAAATATCTCTGCCGAGGGACCTCTCATGCATGCAAATTTCAGGCATTACATGTATGCATGAAAGGGAGGGGGAACCACCATGTTGTGGGCCCGGCTATGGTGACCTTCTGGCCCATAAATTGAAAAAGAAAAAAAAAAAAAAAAGAAGAAGAAGAAGAAAAGAAAAGTTCCCCTTGCACCGGGCCACATCAGTGATCGTCAGGTAGCTAGGCTACATTATTTCCTCAACCCACTTGTCTCCATCGATATTTCTTCCACAACTTCCACCACCCATAAAGAGTTTGATTGGTTGGACGGCTGCGATCGTCCCATCTGGTCGCTTTTCGCCAAGAAATTGATTGGTGGGTCTTTAGTCTATTGGATTTTTCTTTATTTTCTTTCTAGTGCAGTCCAAGTGCATGGATTGGGCCGGTGCACATGTGGGCCCGTTCGTGGACCCCCTCTAATTTTGGTCCATAGTGTTCCCGTTAGAAAAACATAACTACAAATGAATTGGGAAATTAAAATGGAGCTTTAGTACGGACCGGTAGACTGGGACCCACATGAGTGGTCACCGTAGAAGAGGGTTTGGTCACCTAATACTCGCCAAGTGTCCCCAGATTTAGAGGATTATGGTCCTCTAAGGGCCGGACATGTCCCTTATCCAATGGATCAGGGTCCACTGATGGATGGTTATTACCCCAGATGATTAAATGGGCAACCCAACCATTTTCCACGTGGCAATATTGGTATTCTAAAAGGAGCCTATCCTTTAGGGAAAATTTCAGCCAAAAACTTTTTATTATATACCCAATATAAGCCCTTCTCTAAGTGCTTTTACAAATGAGTAGGATTGTTTGGACAGCTTTTTTAATTTGACTCTGTAATACTTGAGAAAACCCTTTTCCTCGGGCAGTTAGGTAATGTTTGTTTTTCATGTAAAAGGGACTGAAAACTAAGTAAGAAAACCCTTTTCCTCGGGCAGTTAAGTAGTGTTTGTTTTTCATGTAAAAGGGGCTGAAAACTAAGTAAGAAAACCCTTTTCCTCGGGCAGTTAGGTAGTGTTTGTTTGTCATGTAAAAGGGGCTGAAAACAAAGTTTGGCCTTTAAAGGGCAGAAGCATTAACTATAATTTTACTAATTGAAAATTTTTCCACCCTTTATACAGTAAAACAAAAAGAGTTGAAATAATACATAGAGATGGTAGTCACTCATGACTACGAAGTACTTTTATGGGCTACTCATAAAAAAAAAGTACTTTTATGGGTTCTAATCCTATGAATAAATTCCACTCGTCACATTTTAAATTAATAGGTGGTTCTAATGTTCTATACTACAACTTGCCATGCATCTCATCTTCATGGGATCAATATCTACCACTAAATGGGTCACAACAAAACATTAGCCCATATAAAAATCAGGTCGATTCAAGTACATCATGGGGAAACGCAAAGCTGGTCCCCAAACCATGGTTAGGCCCAACTGTTGTTTGGGCCCACTGTGCTCCAAGGGGGACCAGCTCAGTATATTGTGTGGTATTTCATGGAGGAGGACAGAGAATGAACCAATATACATTTCACATTGCAATATTGCCTTGGTTATGCAAGGAGGAATTCTTTCACTGCAAACAGGGAGTAGTTTAAAATCTGCTACACAACCCCAACATGAGAACATGGTGGGCCAGCTTTGGATTAAGCTGCTTCTACAACCACCACCCATGACCCACCTGGTACTAGTTTGGTTAGTTAAGAATGTTTATAGAAACTGTAAAGCTTTAATTTACAGCTTTTTGCAGCAGGAGGGGGTAACTTTCCAGTGGGGAGCTTTAGAAACAAAGCTGGTTGGACTCCTGGAAGCAGAATATCTAGCTAAGCTGTTTAGGAGACGAATTCAATGCCAGTAGCTGTAGAAGCTCTCAGTTGTTTGGAATTTGGAAGCTGGTGAATGCAAATTTGTATGTTGCGGAACAGTTTTGAATCCTGTATGCTATAGGGATCTGAACCATGTAGTGAATAGAATGGCCCAAGAAGCCAAACCTGATAATACTGTACATTCTGAATGGGTTGGGGATCATTCCTCCTTGCTTTGGATTGCTTTTTTTTTCTTCTCGGTTTCTTTGCAAATAAATACATAAAGAGTACAAATCAAAATAATGTAGGTTCTGGTTAGCTTTTTCCTGGGGTTTTATTTCATTTTGCTTCAAGCCTTTATTTACACTGCAAAGGAACAAACAGGATAAAATTCAAAAATGTTGAAAATATCGCAATGTATTGATCTGTATTATACGATTCAATTGTTTTCTAGAGTCACCAATTATTAACATTTGGTTGAATTTAAGGATTTCAAACCAGGTCTGATCCAGAACCGGATCTATTTTGGCCATTGGTTTTGGGGTCAGTGGTTTGAGTCATTTCAGTTTGAATGGGCAGTCTGTTCTAACTTAAAAAATAAAAAATGGTCAAAATCGTTGTTCAAGTAAACGGATTAATAGTTCAACCATCTAAGTCAACGGATCATTGACTAAATCAATGGTTATTGGCCAATGATTTATGAATCAAATGATCTGATTATCCGGATCAAGGACAGTTCAAAAATACTGATTTTTAAATGTTAATATATGATTTGATGTATCTGTTTGACAAAATATCAGAACCAAAAATTATAAAAAAAAAAAGTTTTTTTGATTGAATGAAATTCACCATAATTTAAATTTTGGGTATTAAGAATATCCATATTTTAATTTTTTTAATTTAAAATGAAAATAAATCTCAATTTGCATTCAACTCATTTGCACTCTTATACTTTTATATCAGTATAAATGAAATTGCATTACAAACTAATCAGGCCAAACAATAAAATAAAATGTTTAATTGTGTTAATGTTTTCAAACTAAATCCATGATACGATTTAAAGAAAAAATAGAAGTCAATGATACGATTACTAGATGCCAAGTGGGACCCATGATGGAAGCCAGCGACGCAGCCAAGAGATGCCAAGTGGACTAGTTTCGTAAGATTTGACCAACTTCAATGCCTCAATGGGCATAAACAATAAAGGATAAAACGCTATCAGGACATTTTGGTAATTACATAATGAATAAGTTAAATCACAAAAATGCCTTCCCACAATGCGTAAAATGACGAGCAAATACAATTGGGATAGGCCGGCCCATAGCCCATAGGGACGTTCTTAGGGAGCCGAAGTGAGTGGACCAAGAATCCATGTCACAATCACACAAACAGTGAAACAGGGACTCTCACACCAAATGGGGGCCCACCACTAGGAAAGATATATTGTGGGTGGTGGGGACCCAAGTGAGGTTTCCTTTCCACAGCTCTATCCGAAAAGCAAGTTGGAGATGGGGTGGTCAATTCCCTTGTTTGTCCGAGATGGATAAATATTTAAGTAAATATATCGACAAGGGCATGTTTGTCAAAATTCGATTGGGATTTGCCGCTGCTTCGTTCCATGTCTACATCTCAAACCTTGTCGAAAGCGAAAGAATGCCTTTCTTTGTAACAATGCAAACAACCCCCAAAATTGACCCTCACAATGGGAGCAAGTGAGGCCCCCACACCCACGCTTAACGACAAAGAAGAATTAAATCTTATCACAACACGTGTATCTTTTTTCTGATTTATTGTAACACGTGTAACTCTGATTTAAGGACACCTTTTCCACCAAAGGTGGTTTTTTCTACTTGGAATCTGCCACTCCTAAAGAAGCTACCCACACGTATACCCAGGAGACACTATAACCACACATCAGGAACATCACTGAATCAAGCAAATCAAACCAGAAAATCCGATTAACCAAATAAATTCATTCAATTTGGATTTGGTGTTTTGCAAAAATCGATGTTATAGCAGTTAATCGAACCGACTGGTATATATATAATATTTATATTATATTGAAAATATAAAAAAAAAAAAACTGAGAAACCAACAAATTGAATCAGTCAAAAACTAAAGTAATCGAACCGTGAGCAATCCTACTTGTAGTTAATAGATTCAAAAACATCTTTTGTCATTCATGAAGAGATGTACAAACAAAATGGCCAAACTAGTGGCATTTGATTATAATGCTAACTAAACTGTCCCTTGCCCATTTCTCTTTTATCATTCCTCTTCTTTGAATGAAGAGTGTGAAACCATCTGATTGGAATATTTTGAACTGGGATTTGATGGAATAGCAAAAGGCTTTAGGGTGCTCAATCTGTAGATAATATCTTATTGGGTACCATATGCTTTATTTTTGCTTCTACTTTTTGCTTTTTCTTTATTCTACAAAGTTATCTCTTTTGTTTCATCTTTTATTTTATCATGGGAGAATTGGCTAAAGTGATGAAAAATCCATCATGCTGAGGGCAATAAGGCATGGAAAGGCTGCTTTTGAGAAAGGAGGAAAAGAAAGAAAATGGCCTTGGTGATCAAACACTCAAACCATAAGGCAAAGTTAGGGTGGTCTTTTAATTTTATATTTATTCTCCCTCTCACTTTCTTCATTTCTTTCCCCTTTTTCCCTTTTATGTACATTTAGCTGTGGTAGTGCTGGAGTTATCAAATGCAAACTGTTAGAGAGAGAGAGAGAGAGAGTCCTTCTAGTAATAGGGGAACAGACTTAAGTATAATTCAAAGACCTCTATTAGAGCTAGAGTTCTTCTAATTGGCTTCATGTGGCATCTACAATTTGTAAGAGAGCTAAGATTAAACAAATTCTAACTTGCTTAACATATTCTTATTCTAATAAGCTTCCTAATGCAGCCACTGACATAGGGGGNATATTCTTATTCTAATAAGCTTCCTAATGCAGCCACTGACATAGGGGGGGGGGGGAGATTTTACAGCAGTTGATTGTTGTCAAATGGAATTTATGACAATACAAGGTGGCATTTGGTGCTATTTTTTATGCCAATCTTATGCAAAATATTTTTTTTCTTTGTTGTATTTCTCTTATCCTTTACTAGAAATAATAAATTAGAAGGGGTGGTGAAAACAAAGTCTTTGCTGTACAAGAACAGAAAATAGTACCTGAAATATTTCATTCAAGATAATTTTATAACCTTTTTATGGAGAAAAAACACAGCTTTTGAGGAAATAATGATGTGGCCAAACAGGCCATTTACTTGGTGCATCTTGCTTAGGAATTTGTGCTATACTATGTCTGTTATCAAAGAACTTCAATCAATGTGGGAACAGTAGTTCATGATTGGGATGGACACACTGTGTTATTTGGTGGCAGCTTAAGGAATCCCAAGTGAAGCAATTTGTGCAAAAGAAGCCAAATTCCAAGGAGCACTAGTTGGATCTCCCCTCCATAGAATTGCTTTAATGAAATGAATTTGGAATATGATGCAGCTTCGGTAGTGAGATTGGTTGTCCCACACTATGTTAATACAGATGCAATTTAGAATAATACTATCATGCATTAAGCAATGAGAATGTAAATTTTACAAGCAAAAGCAAAAGGAACAATGAATGAGATACTCCACTTTTTGGTATATGAGGCACAAGGCTAAATGCCTTTAATTATGACTGAAAATGACAAACAACTCCCCTTTTCGCTCCAATGTTTTAAAAACCGGATTGGAGGTCGAACTATTTTTGTCTTCGGGTTGCAAGTCACCAGTTCGACCGGTCAGCTCGAACAATTCAGACCGTCCCATGTTATGACTATAGCTTTCCTTCCGATGGTAATATAATTTCTTTATTTGAAATAAAGGAAAAAAAATCATGTATATTGAAGAGAGGGCTGGGGATTGTCCAGGGAAGAGGGATCAATTTGGCCATGTGGATATTAGGGCTCGAATTTATCAATTATTCTACCATCAATGCTAGTTGTAGCAGAGACTTGGGATCGATTCCCCCACTTTCATCAGGGTTTGATGGGTTATAGGGTTTTAAGGAAAGCTCTGCATCTCCTACTCAAAAGACTCTACCCATAAATGACTATAGCCATGTATTGGGAACATCTCCCATGCTTGTAAGATACAAGTAGAGGAGATGTTCCCAATGTGCGGTTGCGATGTCATGTGGGTAGGGTTCTTGCTGGGTAATGCAAAACCATCTGGCAGAGGATTCCGGTTCTCCTACTCGCAAGCTCTACCAACACCTTTTGGAGATGAGTTTGTTGGGTCATATTTATGAAGCTTTCTTGAACAATCTAGGAATTGTCCACATGGCAAGTTAATTTTGAGCTCAAAAGGAGCCCTGTATTTTGGAAAAGCAATGAAAAGAACGTAAGAACTTATTATGATTTTGCATAAGAGATCTTCAATTAAGGGTAGAAAACCTAAAGAAATTAAGAATGGGGGCATGGACATGGCTCAAAGTATCAATACCGATGATACGAAAAATTGTATTTCACCAATTCTAAGCATGGAAAGTTAGTCTTTGAACATATTCTTGTTTTAAAAAAAAAAAAAATTGCAGTATTATGTCTATCATCCACCCTAAAAGTTGATACTTATTGCATGATATGATATGTATCGATACTTTGAACTATGAGTGAGAGAAAGATTTAAGAAATAAAAAAGAACAAATAACTTAAGAAGTTTTTTCTTAAGACACAAAAAATTAATTATGAGAAGGAAAGATCAATTAAGGTTACAATTTATGTTCATTCAATTTATTAATATGAATCTCATCCTTTTGATATAAAGAGAGCAAGGTTCAAAATATTGATATGCCCGGTACGCCAGTAGGGGTATATCGGGCAATACTAATACTATTTTTTTTATAATTTTTTTTTTATTTTTTTGAACCAATTAGGAGGGGTGGGGGCAGTTTAAGGCTCCTCTACCCCCTAAACCAATTAGAACCCCGATACACCTACTATAGGGACATATTGGGAAGGTCCCGAAACAATACGTATCAATCATATCGGCCGATACGTATCACTGCTTTAAACCTTGATAAAGAGTAATAATTAAAAGACTGGACCTACAGAATCATTTTCCCAAAATATATTTCAATTAATCTCCAAGCAGTTAGACATAAAATGTACCTAGAGCAGTGTAATTAACTGTGGCTCATAATATAGGAAAGTGAGACCAAGGATAAAAAAAGAAAGGTACTCCTCCTTTGGCTTCTCAGTGTCTTAATCCTTTACATCATGTACTATCTAGTGTGGTCCACTATACTAGTTGGTGCATCAAGGAAAAGAAAAAGAAAATTTAGTTAGTAGATTGGTCATGTCCATGACTATAACTACCATCAACCTATAACTGAATCCTGTCCTTCTTTATCTTTCTAAGTTTAGCAAGCCTGACCTATATATAATAGCCTTGATGCTGCTCTACTTGTTGGTGCATATCTAGCTAAAAGGACATATTTCTTTTATCACTTAACCCTACAAAGGCTAGGCTATATTACCTAACAAAAATCCTTAATCTAAGTTCAACAAATATTGGTTCCAAATTACAAGAATTATATTTATATATACTTTTCAATAACTAATACCTTCTTACCATTTCCTTTATCATTTTATCTCTAATACCTCGTGCTAAATAGCATGCAATTTATGCTGAAATTCATTAAATAAATCACTACATTCATTATTATCCTAATTAAGTATTTTGGTGATATTTTTCCATAACATACTTCTTTGTTTTTTAGCATACTTTTTTTTTTGTTAAACTATGGGAATTGTTCGTTCACTTGTCTTACATGTTATTTTGACTAAAAATCTTACCATAAATTAAGGCCCCGTTTGTATTTGGTAAGTTATTTATCCAGGTAAATGTATTTATCCAATTTTCTATTTCTTAGATAAATAAGACAATGAGCGTTTTGGCCATAAAAATACATTATTAAAATTAAAGGGACATTTTTGTCTCATCCAAGTGTTGTAACTTTCCTCCAGGTGGAAAAATTATTTATCAATCCGGGAGATGGGTAGGTAAGTGATACGTACCCAAGAAAATAAATTTTTCCTATTCCCCACATAAATCTGAAAAAAGAACACGAGTTTCTTGATCAATGGAATTATGAATCCTATTGACCAATTCCCCCTTCAAAATCCAAAAAATCAATGCCCCATAAGTCGTATAGTATAAAAACATATTTCATGGTACCACTATGATGTGAAATTGCATTCCACTTATAGTGTTCTAAGGGTGTAATACTTATTATTATCAGAACAATGATGTAACATTTATAGCCTGAATATGCAAGATTTACTGCCCAACTGTTTGTTGTATTTTATTTTTCACAATGTGAGTACCATGAGACATGTTCCCATAATATGGAATTGCTCCAAAATCTTTTATGCACATAAAAGCAACAAAAGTATGTCCAAGGAAACCCCCATGACCTTATTATAGACATGTTTTGGCATCATTGTTTCCTAATATATAATGGAAAATTAATATGTATTAATCTCAAAAATAATTTGTTATATACATGTATGTATATATGTATTATGGTCAAAGGAACCTTGAATGTTCTTAGTGGCAGTGAGTTCATGGCTCAAAAAGGAGTTTTCATATTCATTCACAATCCTTTGTCATGAAAGCAAAAAAGAAAAATTAAAAACATTGGCCCAAATGATTAATGCTATGTTTGGTGATGTGGGCGTTTATTGGAAAAACACTACCACATCAGCACCACTTAGGTGTTGGTGTTGATTGTGCATGAAACCATTGTTCAGTTTCAACATTTATCAAATAAACATTAAAAAACAGAAACGTCTAGATTTATAAACATGAGGGAGGAGCTTCAAATTTTGGTTTCTCCCAATACCCCAACGTTTGTTGAAATGAAATGCTTAATCAGAGCATTAATGTAAGCTGAGGTAGAAGATAGCTTTATAAGGTGTTATTTGAAATGCTCATGAAATGCCCAACCCACAGAACCAAACACATAGAAAATGACCTTGTGGCATGTTGAAAGTGAACCCTCTTTCAAGGACAAAATTTATATTAAAGAATAAAAAATATGGACAACTATTATTGAGTGGACAGAATTCCATCACAAGGCTCATCATAGGGATTAAAAATATAGCCAACCAATGGGTACCCTATCTATTGGATGGTGCAGGTGGACCATAAAATCCATCCAACTAAAAAACCATTTGCAATTTAAATACAAGCATACATTAATACATGGTTTTAATTGTTCAAAGTCCTTTCAATATCATGTCTTAATTTCTAGCAGCATATAAGTAAGTTTCTAGTCAGGTCTTCTGGTTAGGGAGTCTTAGTTTTTGGCAATTTAGTTCTGGGTTCTAAATAAGTTCTGAACTCCTCTCCTCACCTCATGGAAAGAATTGGTCCAAAATAGATGTTAAAACAATTTGTAGATGATATCTCTTTTATGGGCAACTTTCAAATAAATAATAAAAAATGATCAATGAAGGCCCATTATTGATCAAACAATTGAACTCAAGGCTACATTTGGTAAGAGTGAAAAAAAATGAATGACTTACATGAATGCATATTTATTCTTTCTACTAAAAAAAAAAATACAGAATGCAAATTTATTCAAACTCGAGGACACACTCAGTGTGGGTGCAAAGATGAATACAAATTTGCTGGTATTTGTTTGTTGGACATTAAGTGAATATAAATGCCAAAAAACCCAGCTCTTTGATTGTTGGACATTAAGATGAGCATAAATGCAAATAATGACTGCAAAGTTTGTACCCTTTTTTTCTTGGAAGCAAAATCTGCTCCCTAAATGAGTGCAAGCATAGACTTAAGAAATAAGAACATTTTTATGTCTATCTTGGAAGTAAATTAACATGCACTCTTACCAAAAATCTACAAAACCAAACCAAGCTGCAAATTTCCCTCAGCTTAAAGTTTTCACTCTAACCAAAGCATAGCCTGCCCTACAATATGATTTCCTTGATCAAATGGAGAATAAAAAAAGGATAGTACTTCATTTATGTTAAACACAACCATTCATTTGGATAGTATTCAAATAAATATTGAGGAGTGAGGACACAATTTTTTTTTTTTACCTTGCCAAACTAGGATTAACATTCCTTTGAAATAAATAGTCCAATTACATGAACAATAAATGAGGGTGGCTTTATAGAAGTAGACATTACCTTTTTTTCAGAGGGCATTAGATGACTATGGATGCCCTCTTAAAAGGCCAACCCCATGTGAAAGGTCATTAAGCAAAGTTCTTTAATTTGTACTTTGTACCCGATGACCTAACATGACACTTATTTGTTGTGCTTTTGCAAAGCATTTTATGTCGTGTCAGTGCAAGGATATTGGTACATTCAAAATTTGAAATAAACAAACCCATTGTTTCATTTCATCAACCTCATTGAATGGTTGAAAGATTGGTAAACCACACATAAAGATTAAGCTGGTGGGACCCATCAAACATCACAAAACAAATGAGGTCTTCATCAACCATTTTAGGCCTTGTATATTGAGATCAACTCAAAAGAAAAAAGGAGAAAGAAAAAGCTGATGGGAAATTGATTTGTGTTCTTGGTCATAAACCATGTCTGTTCTCATGATGGACCCCTACCATAAAGAATTGCACATTCATAATACAAAGGTTTACAATTTTTTAATTTATTAAGTCGAAATAATTATAATCCTCTTAGATTATTTGTTATTACAAAGTACAAGTTTGTTATTTAATCAAATAAATCCCCAGGCCTAGAAAGTATGATACATGATCTCCACATGTTATGAAAATCATATAATATAACTAAATTGTCTGGAAAAAGTAAATTTCAATTAGATGGTGTTTGGTATCACAGACATTCTTTCAAGGTGTTTTCGCCCTCGTTTTTCTGGTTCGATCTAGGGTTTTCATGTAATTTCAAGCAACAATTTCTTTGAAAACAACTTTGGAAGAAAATATTCATTTAATGTTTCTTACAATAAAAACAGTGTTTTCACCTTTTTGCCTATGTGGTACTAATGGCACTTAATTGACACCAAATAACAATATAATATGAAAAAATGGAATTATATTACCAAATTACAAGTATAACCTGTTATGTATGAAAAAATAATAATGATACCAAACATCCCCTTATTCTATTTAAAAGCTAATTCCTATTTCTAAAACCAGCCTTTTATGCACTGTATCATGAAACAAATAGTCAATATGAGTGATTAATGCATATCTCATTTCAATAAACCAACATATCCCTAGTGAATAGACAAAAAAACCACTATAAGTCACCACATAAGTTATAAATTAAAATAAGATTGTTCTTGTCTTTTAATGCATGTACTTTTTGAGTAATATATTCCCCATGTATAACAAATTAGATGTGCCCTCACCTTCACTCTCCATATTGAAAATCAATATGAAAGATCAGAAGGAATTTCAGTTTTAAATTTTGCTTAGATAAGTTCTAACTTGAAGGAAAAGAAACTATATTTTCTACTTTTATCTATTGCAACAAATATTATTTCAAAATTTCCCTCAAGTTGTTTACTGTTTTCAAAAAAGAAACAAGAAAGTTTTTTTTTTCCTTTTTTTCACAACAATGAAATTTAGATTGGCCATTTCAATTCTCCACAGACTAAAAACCCTAATATATTGTTCTTAAGGTAGCATTTGAAAACAATGCAAATATGTAGAGTGTAAAACAGTTCATATAAATTGTAAAATTAGGTTAGTTTTGCACTGACAAATTTACCTTCTCAACAAACAGGAATTCCAATAAAGCATATGCATTTTTTTATCAAAAGCCCACTTGAATGCAAATTTACTTCTTTTTTATTGATGTACTTTTATATCTTATTATCAATGTAAATATGCATTGGTCTGTCATCTGTCAATGCATAAATGCAATGTTGCCGAACATATGCAAAAGTGAACCAAAGTACAAATTTACCCTAAACTGAGATTTACACTCCATTTGCATTGTTTTCAAACGCAGCCTAAATATATATCCCATATAAATATTTGATATGGTTTTTTATGCAACTAAACAAATCTAGGCACAAGGATGTTGCTACTTCATCTCAATTATATAGAGTCGACTACAAGAATCCTACTTCACCATTAATTCCCTCAATCAAGAGCATTTTCTTTTTGAATAATGAAGCTATATATCATTTCTTGCAATCTTAACCCAAGATGTTTTGCTAATGATTCAGTAGAGATGGTCATTCAACATCCTCTGAAGATCGGGTGTAGGATGAACCCCTGTGTAACTGAATTCAGATTAGCTGAATGCTTTGGCTGTTCAGCGGGCTGTGAAACCAATGATAAGGTTACACACCAGTAATTAAATACATGTGGCCCAAACCTTTCTGCTAAACCTCATCATTGGTTCCACAGTTTACTAAACAGCCAAAGTGTTCAGCTAAACCTTGCTGCTCTGCATAACTGCAGGCACTTCGTGGTAAGGTTAGTAGACTTCACGGGCACCCTACTGTGTGTTTATCCCTTAATCCCATGTAATGTGTAATATGTAATACCGAAAAAAACTTAAAAAATAAAATCAAGTTCTTTTTGGCCTTTCCCTAGCTCTTCCATAACCATCAATTTGCATTCCATGTATATGCTCAAGTCTACTTTACTTCATTTTATCACCAAGCAAAGGTTACTCCTACATTGTAACAAATTTTCTAATTTTTTTTTTCTCTTTAATTTTCAACTGATCAATTTTGAAATATTCTCTATTTTTTTCTCTTTAATCTCTATTTTTATTTTATCACCAAGAAGGCTACTCCTATTTCAGTTTATTTTATTTTTATTTTTATTTTTGGAAACTGATTATTAGTTAGTATCTTAACTATTTATTGAGAATATATCCTTTTCCTACCGAATAAAAACATGGAAATGTGAATGAGAGATTGGATACAAAGTCATAACAAATGTACAATGTCAAATTTTCACTTTTACCCTATTTTGATGAAAAAACTACTTTGTTGCAGAAGTACAGGTGAAAGATACAAGACATATAAGCTCTTCTTTCTCTGCAATTCCATGGTTTTAAGGTTAAGATTCTGTACCCATGAGGCTATGACATGTCAATGGAAGGAAAAGGTGATGAAATGACCTACAATTCTGTTTACCCAAAAGTGAAAAAAAAAAGTCATATTTACCACATTCCTTAGTGACCCATAAGTCAATATGTTCAAGCCACTGCATTTTAGGGATGATTTGACCTAAATGTTCATAATAATAATAATAATAATAATAATAATAATAATAAAGTGAGATTATTAGATATCATCCTATAGATCGATGGAATTTTTTGTAGGGCTGAAAGAGTCAGATTACTTGACATTAAGAACCTGTTTGGGATAGCTTATGCATTGATTGATCTGCATTATCTGGCCGTTAGGAAAGCCCTCTCAAATGGGCACTATGAACTTCATTATATCCATCTCGGATTAGGTTTCAAGTCCATTAAAAATTTGACAAATCCTCAGCCCAATTCGATCCAAGTTGGACTCTTAATGCTATTTGTATAGGTTTTCCTATCTTTCCTTTTCTTTCTTTTCTCTACTTTTCCTTCAAACCAAACACAGCCTAATGTATATTAAGGCATGTGTTTCTAATACTTCCAATTGAGATGGGACTCAAAATTGAGAGCGGCATCTTGTGCTTTTATAGTTTTATTTCTTTTCAAGGGATATTATACGCTTTTATCTGCTCAAAGACCTTACTGGAATTTATTTATTAAAGGGGCTGCAACGTTTGGATGCTATTACCCTCTATTCTATTCTCTCAGCCTCTCAGGGCACTATTAGTAATTAACTCGTTGTCTATTTATAGAAATAACAATTAACCATTACTATTAATTGTCTAACTTACAAAATTACCCTCAGATTTGTTTTGTTTTCTTTTGCCTTGCAATGCAATGAGTCTTAACCTTGAAGGGCAAAAAATGAAAAAATAAAGGAAAAAATGGGCCAAAGCCTATTACCAAAGATTAGGGTTTCAATACTGAATGCTGATACAAGGTCGGAAAAGTATATTCAAGTCGGACGATTGAGAGGTGAGCTTTTTCGGCTGAATTATTTAAATTAAATAATTTATTTGTTTTTTATCAAAAATTAGTTTATTGTTTTTTGTATTTTAGTGAATAAAATAATTAAATAATATCTTTTTGATAGAAAAATAATAAAATATTTGACGGTACAATAATCAACCCGACTTCAGCTTTAGCCATCAAGGAGTTTTAAGCTCTTTAAACGCTTCTACACCAAACGACAAAATGCCCGTTTGGAAGGACTAAAGTGCAGTGGCTTCTAATTTTCGGAGATGGTCACCAAACGGACAGCCTATATAACCTATGTTTGACAAAAATCCGGAGATTTCAAATCAGTTAACGATAAATCATTTCAAGAGCTGTCTACTTCAATTTCTTTGAATATTTTGTCTGGACATTATTTTAAGCCTGTGGGTTGGGGCTTTTTCAAAAATAGTTGAGGCCCGATTTGATAATGTATATTATATAATAAAAATATATTTTGTTTAATAAAAATTATATATATAATATTTTTTTTGTATTTTTCTTCTCTTTTTTGGAGTAATAGTGAGATCTTTTATTATTTTTTGAGCTTTGAGCGCTTTTAATATAAATAAAATATTTTTTTTATTAAATAAAAAAGAAAACAATTCTATTTTCAAAATTTTGATCAGGTTCAGACTTCGGGCTTTATATGAGGGTCGGGTCGGGCTCGGGCCTGAATGTATTCTATTGATACATAGGCAAAGCCTGACCCGAACCCAGCCCATGAACAGATCTAGTCCCAAGTGCCTTCAAAACAGCTGAAACCAGCTTATCTAAATCTTCAGCTAGCTTAGCCCTCCCAAACAAACTGGTCAGCTGGTGGCAATAAGTCATTCAGTGCAGCCATTTCAACTATGGTTTTCAAAACCGAACCGGAAAAATCGAAAACTGGTCAGGTGACCAATTTCGTTTTTCTCCAAAACTGAATTTTCTTCAAAAACCGTTGATTTTGGTCAATAAACTACTGATTCAGGCAATTAATTATTCAAACGGTTTTAATCGTTTTTTAATTTTTTTATTTTTTTTGTCAAAACGAGGCAATCATTCAGTTTGAATGATCAGACCATTCAACCTAATAACCGAAGCCCTAACAGGTTCGATCTCCAGGTCGATTTTAAAAACTATGATTTCAACTATTATCAAACGGCTTCTTATAAGTGAGTCAAATTTCAAACCAGTAAACTTGGATTTTGAATCTAGCAACTTGAAAGCATTTCAACTTTCAAGTTTGAAACATGTAAACCGAAATCCGTATGCAGTTGGAGGTCAGGCCCACAAAAATTAATGCTTATTTTTTTATTAATAAAATTAGCATAAGCAAAAACTACCTTATTGTGTTGATTCTGGATTCCCTACCCACAATACACCGAGTCCGGATCTACTATCCACGAGAAATTTGCCCACATTTCTCGCAGTCAGTTAGCCACGCATAGACAACACCTCATCCTCTGCATGTTATTATGCAGGGGAGATGTTGGGGTAGTTCATTGCGAGTAGGCGTGGGCAGAAGATTCAAAGTCCAATATATTATCAGGAACATCTTATAGTGTATAACTGTATAATATTATATAGGAGGATGAAATGTTTCCTATATGTGGCTGAGCTGTTCTGTGGGTAGAGTTCTTGTGAGTAGGAGATATTGTGTTACTCCCTATTTTGGAAAATGCCACGTGGAGAATTGACATGATAGATCCATTTTGCCATGGTGTACCAGAGCTTTTACTTTACAAGATAACAATTAATATTTAATATTTAATTTTTTTGTTGTAAATGAATATCTTAATTTTCTTTAAATAACGCCAATACTGACATATCAGGAAATACATGAGCTGATTCAGCTGCTTGAACTTCTAGTTCAGCTGTGACGTGTCAAGAGTGAAGATAGAAAAGAAAAAGGATTTTTTTTTTTTTCAAAATCTGTCTATCATTTAGGCTGTGTTTGGTTCGAAGGAAAAAGTAGGAAAAGATAGGAAAACCTATACAAGAATTGTAAAGGCTTTCCTACCTTTTCTTTCAAATCAAACATAGTCCTAATTGTTGAGCTCAAAAAAAAAATGTTGAACTCAAAAGATTCCTATTAGAAACACTACAAGGGCTAGATGTTAGTCCAATATCTTATTAATTTTCATTAATATGGAAATATAGCATTGATTGGTAGTGTTTTCAAAATTTTGTACAAAAGTTATAAATGTTGCAAAATGCTTTTGAACATTGAATGCTAACATTAGGGCCCATTCGCTTTTTAGTAAGTTACTTTGCATTTCTTTTATTTTCCATGTAAATAAGGCAATAACTATTTTAGTCATGAAAATTTATTATTAAAATGAGCATTTTTGTTCCATTCAAGTATTGCCAACATTCTCCCCATGTGGGAAAATTATTTATCCACTTAGGAGATGGGTATCACTTACCCAGATAAATGATACTCAAGAAAATAAACTTTCCTTGGTCCCCACATAAATATGAAAAAAGAACATGCAAATCTTGTTCAATAGAAATCAAAATCCCATTGACCAACTTCCCCCCTCTCATAATCTAGAAAAATGATGCTCCCTAGCAGTTTGTTAGGAGGATTATAAAGCCATGTTTCTTGGATAGCTTATACTTTTTTGTATATAATATAATACTAGTTATTAATAATGACTTGAGAGTAGTGGTGATCATGGGCCGGGTTTGGTTGGGCTTAGCACATTTTGATGAGTGGACAAATACCATCCTCACCTCGTTCCTCGGTCACCAAAGTTTTGGATTTCTCCAAATCTGCTTCGAACCCAATTAGTAGTAAAGATCGACCCCAATCAAGGGTAGGGTGAATTGGAGCCATGCGGGGATAGGTCAAATTTCCATCTCTACTAGGGGTACAACTTGGGCGGGCCCAACCCAATCATAGACTGATTCAACCCATAATTTTGTACAAGTTGAATTTATATTTTTGGTCCTCAAGTTAGGTTTAGAAGCAAAAGTTTAGATTTTTATTTTTATTTTTTTAGGCTAGACCCATGCTTAGCCCTTAGGTAGTTTGAACCTGGCCCAAGTTTTGGCTTGGTTTTATCACAACCCGAGCCTAGCCCAATTATATACATACATATATGTATATATAGACACATATTTGCATGCATACATACATATATGCATTTATTGATAAACCATACATATATGCACAAATTTTAGTGGGGGCTAATTAGTAACTCGAGCCCAATCCAGACCCCAGTTGGATAATTCAGGCTTGACTTTGGGCTTTGGCCTTACGCCTAATTCTTAGGGTTGAGCCTAGGTTTAACTTAAACTCGACCTGGCCCGCCTAACTTGCACAACTATAGCCTAGACCTCAAGACTGAAATTTAAGTCTTAGGTATTTATTTTCTAAAATGCCCCTTCACTAAAAACCCAGACGCTACTGCCCCCCTACATCTTGTGCTGAAATTTAATTAATTACAATGGGGACAATGAAAATTAAACACTAGACAATTTGATTAAGCATACTCTCGTACCCACTCAAGGAGTTGTTTATCCGAAAAATTCAAATTTTTAGGTGAGGTCTCAAAATTAGGGCTATAAATGAATCACATTTGGTTCAGATTCAGCAAAATCTGAATCCTATCCATTTATTGAAAACTTTGCATATGAATCTGATTGGATTTGAAGATCTCGAATCCGAATTCAAATTCTAACATATTTGAATTGGATTCTGATTTAATCCGACTCTGCTTTAAATTTTAAAATACAAAAGAATTAAAAAGTTAATTACCCTCCAATGGTGCCTTGACACGTGGTAGTGCAGGTGCTTTATTGCACTACATCGCGATGTATATAGCAGCACAACTCTTGATCGCACCTTGGATCACTAGTGGCAGCGCTGACCTAGAATGGCTGCGGCATGGGCCATCTCCGAGATAAAAGATATACTTCCGACCTCGAGCCAACTCCGACGTGGAGGACATGCTCTCGACCTAGCTCAGCTCCAATGTGAATGGTGTAGGCAAGGTTAAAAGTATCGATAAGATACGAGTTTTGGTCATATTATATCGATATTTAAAAACGGTCGAAATACATTTTTTTTTCAAATTTTGGTTTTTTAGAAAAATTACAGGCTGTTTTTTATTATTAAAAAAAGGGGGTCTGAAACATCTGAAAACAGGCGTTTTGGATCATATCATTTATAAAATATACGATACAATATCCGATACTTTAAACCTTGAGTGTAAGACTGACCTATGCCATGCACAATTGCAGATTGCCACATGGTGGCGCGGTACCCTACTTCGTGAAGAAGTGGGTCTTGAGCATCCCAACTGCCTATACATGTCCACTACGGCTTACCACATTGCTCTATATAAAGGTAAGCATTTTGCACCTATTGCATTTTGAATCTTGCTGTAGCATTTCTACAACCTTGGATAACTCGACATGTATTGACTAGGGCTGTTCACGGGTTGGGTGGGTTGGTTTACTAGCGTTTTTCCAATCGATCCGACCTGGTCGATTTACCTAGAAATGAAATCGAAACTGACCTAGTACTAAGTAAAACCGACCTATTTGGTTTGAGTCGGTTTTGTGAATGATTCTTTCGATGTGAACGGTAAAGGAATCAAGTCTAAGAAAGCAAAGGTTGGATGCCTGAAAATTAAAAATGATTTGATGGATTAAAATTGATATTTTATATATGTAAAATTTTATATATAATATGTATATTTTTGAAATAAAACTAATATATATATATATTTCTAAAAATATATATTAAAACTGAAATATATTAAATATATATAATATATCTAAGTCAGTTTGGATCGATTCAATTTTGATTTTCACACATGAAAACCGAAACCGAATTGACCTATCGATTTATGTTTTTTTGTAATCCAAAACTGATCGGTGCTAAAGAAAAACCGGCCAACTCAGATTAAATCAGTCTGAGTTCGTCGATTTGATCAATTTGAGTCTTGTTATGAACAGCCCTAGTATTGAGTTAACCATTTGAGTCGATAGCCTGGGACACCTACCCAAGCACTCTAACTTGTTTCTTTTGCAGATTCTAAGAGTTTGCATCTAAGCTCGAGAGTCCCACTTGTAGAAAGGATCAAGATGTTTACTTTTGATCTTTATCGGTAATAAATTAATGTAAATCTAACATAGTGAATTTATTATAATATATAATATAATCACATAATATTTATTAATTAAAATCAATAAATATTATAATATAATTGGATCGAATGGAATCAAATTTAAATTCAGTCTGATTATTAATTAGATTTATAATGCAAAATTTGAATGAAATCCGATTATATAAATACATTGACTATCTACGTAAATAGTTTTTATTGTCTAGTCTAGTAAGAAATGATTTAAGTGCTCAAAATTTTACAAATAAATATGACACTAAATAGAAGATAATGACCATATTAAACGTATGAGAATCCCTATAGTTAGGATAAGGCTTATATGATGATGATGTTGCATAAACATTCATACATACATGAAAGGCATATAGAGTTTGGGGTTTGTTAGAATTGTTTTTTTCATAAATATTGTACTGATTTTGAGGACATGTAGAGTGTCACCCAGTTCAGCCATTTTCTGAAAAACATCAACGTGGCGGCAAAATCATAGAAAGAAAATGACAAAATGACAAGCCATGCCAAACACACCTTCCATGTTTGAACAGGGAAATCCGTGATCTCAATATTTTGGGTCTAGTTTGGTCTAAACTGTTTAGATTAACCTGGTCGGACCGTGGTAGGACCGGATCGAGCTTCTAGTTTGAATGATTGAATCTCTTCTGCTGGTAAGTACTGCGGGTACCTGTCGAGAGCTGATTGCAATACGGAAAGGGGCATTGAAGTCTTTTCATCACCAACATCCCAATCACATATATTCAATTCTCCTGTCCCATTACAGGGGTAATACCGTAATTTTAACCATGTCCAAAATTCTAAGCATGCAAAGAAACAGGACAATCGAGATTAAAATCCATTGGAAATTTCGAGAATCCGAAATAAATAAATAAATAAAATTATTTTTGTTGTCAAGAGGGGCGGCTGACGGGCTGAGCCGCTGTGGCTTTATTTATTTTATTTTTTAATTTTTGAAATTGATTAATCTATTTTTTATAAATATATATTTTTTCTTTTCTTTATTTTTTATTTTTTGTCGTTGGTGCTGCTCCACGCCTTTCCCCTCGATTTGACTCCATATTTAACCAAATTTGACTAATGCCCTGAAGTCCGCTAGTACTCTCCAATCCATCCCGGCTCTGATTCGCGGACGTAAGACCGGATTCCAATCCATCATAATCCACCAAAGCAAGCACGCTCCTCCACCTGCTGAACCGGTCACTGTACCGAGTTACTCCGTTACTCGGTTGCTCCCTTTCGATACGCATCCCAAACAAAGGTCACCTAACCGGTGAACGCCTCACCCACGCTCTCATCACCTTTGATCGGAAAAACCGGTCACCACCCGTTTGAATCCCCCAAATTTAACTGTCATGTGAAGTGAATTTAGGGTGAATTTCCATGCGTATTTCGTCCCGCTGAGTCCGAGTTAATTTATTCAAATTTATCTGCATTTGAGCGTTTCATTTCATTTTAATTTGGAGACGTTAGACAAAGAGAAGTCTCAAAGTCTCTCTCTCTCTCTCTCTCTCTCTCTCTCTCGATTGGATCGGCGATTTTCCCAACTGGAAAAATGGTGATCAAAACGCTTCGTTTCGGGCCTGCGTCGCGATTTTCTTATTGTTGTCTTATCGTCTCCAAGGCATTCTTCGCATTAGATATTGGCGGCTGTTTATACTTCTCAGATCGGTGAAGATTTTTATTTTTTTTGTTCACAGTTTGTTTATCCGTAGATCGATAGAGAGATCTGTGAAGTTGATGGAGTTATTAATCGTGGCTTAGCTTGTCTGTGTCTTCAGAATCTGGAAATCGGTGAGTAGGTGGAAGTCGGTGATTCTTTGTTAAAAAATTGTAATTTGAGCTGATTTTTCTCTGGACTTTGGAGAATGGTTTTGCACTTTTGTGTTCTTTCTGTTGTAAGGTTTGTTAGGCGCGCATTTCGTCCTCTTTTTGTGCTTTTAAACCTTCTTGACGGTCCATTAGATAGTTTACATTGCTGTGATTTTAAACATTTTTAGTGAAGTCTTCAGTTTCTAAAACTAAGAATGAGAATAATCGGTTGCAAATATTGAGGAGTTCGGATTTTGTTTCTTGTTTTCGTGTTTTCAAGAGTTTTTATTTTTTGAAAGTATTATAAATATGCATTTCTTCTTCATGATTTCTGTGAGCGATCTGTAAGAGAAAAATAGTTATATATTCTGTTTACGGAAAAAATAAAATTTCTGTGGAAAATGGTAGCTGTCTTTGAGAGTTTCGATTTTTCGCCATATTTTCTGAGAGGAGTCTTTTTGATCTTGCATTCATTCCCTAAATCTTCGCCGTGATCTTCTGTCAATTTCCTACGCTCTTTTTCTATCCGTGATTGAGACCTTCCTTGTAGTCGTTCTTATTGGAATCTTTTTTTTTTGCAATTATTTTCTTTCTAAAATCGAGATTTCGGCTTAATTTATTTTTATAAATGTCCCGACTTTACATACCAAGGACTTCGGTAATTTTTTCAGGCGGTCTTCACATTTTTCCGGCGATTTGTTCTTCTTGAATCACGCTTTCTGTACTTATCATTGATTTCGTTCTTTCTTGGTTCGAACAGTTCTGGTTTTTTTTTTTTATTTATTATAAGGCAACTTTTTGCATTTCTTTTTTATTAGGTGGATTTCCAGGCAATCGAAGTATGTGTGGTGGACCGGAGCGGTTAAAGTCCACCTCGTCATCGCCGTCTTCTCCTTCATCCTCCGAAGAAAGCAAAACCCCCATGAAAAGCATGAATCACCTGACTGTAGAAACCGAAGATTCTTTTTCAAGTTTACTTGAGCTCGCGGCTAACAATGACGTTGAAGGCTTCAAGCGTTCGTTGGAGCGTGATGCCTCTGCTATCGATGAGATTGGTCTTTGGTACGTCCGCCAGAAGGGCTCGAAGCAGATAGTCCTTGAGCACAGAACTCCTTTGATGGTTGCTGCAACTTATGGTAGTATCGATGTCTTGAAGCTAATCCTTGCTCTATCCGATGCTGATATAAATCGTTCCTGTGGCCCGGATAAGAGCACTGCTCTCCACTGTGCTGCCTCCGGCGGATCTGTAAACGCTGTAGATGTTGTGAAGCTGCTTTTGTTGGCCGGTGCAAACCCAAATTCAGTGGATGCCAATGGCCACCGGCCTGCTGATGTTATTGTTGTATCTCCTAAGCTCCCTAATGTGAAGGCTGTGCTTGAGGAGCTCCTGGCGAGCAATGGTTCTGATGGTTCTTCTATTGGAGAGCTCAATCTGCGGGTTTCCACAAGCACATCGAATTCAAATTCACCCCCTTTGTCATCATCCCCGGAGAATGGATCTCCGTCGTCTGCCTCAGACTCGACTTCATCTCCCACGATCAAGTTCAATGATCACCCTGTTTCTTCGGCAACGGAGAAAAAGGAATACCCTATTGATCCATCTCTACCTGATATCAAGAACAGCATCTATGCAACAGATGAGTTCCGCATGTTCTCCTTTAAGGTCCGCCCTTGTTCCCGAGCTTACTCTCATGACTGGACCGAGTGTCCATTCGTTCACCCAGGTGAGAACGCTCGCAGGAGAGACCCAAGGAAGTACCACTACAGCTGCGTTCCCTGCCCTGATTTCCGAAAAGGGGCATGTCGACGAGGGGATTTGTGTGAATACGCGCATGGCGTTTTTGAGTGCTGGCTTCACCCGGCRCAGTACAGGACACGGCTGTGCAAGGATGGCACAGGTTGCATGCGGCGAGTCTGTTTCTTTGCTCACACATCTGAGGAACTGCGCCCCTTGTATGTCTCCACTGGCTCTGCCGTTCCTTCTCCCCGTTCAACTGCTTCAGCGGCCTCCGCCATGGAGATGGCTGCAGCCATGAGCCTCTTGCCTGGTTCTCCCTCTTCGGTCTCTGTTATGTCTCCTTCGCCCTTCACGCCACCCATGTCCCCATCTGCAAATGGTATTAACCATTCATCTTTGGCTTGGCCGCAGCCCAACGTCCCAACCTTGCATCTCCCTGGAAGTAATCTTCAATCCAGTCGCCTGAGGTCGTCCCTCAATGCAAGAGATATTCCAGCTGAGGACTTCAGCATGTTGCAGGATTTTGAAGCCCAGCAACAGCAACTCCTGAATGATTTGTCCTGCTTCTCTCAGCCACGTCTTAGTTCATCCACTGTTAACAGATCTGTTCGTTCCAAGACCCTGACCCCTTCAAACCTTGAGGATCTCTTCACTGCTGAAATCTCCTCGTCGCCCCGGTATTCAGATCAGGCAGCGTCAGCGGTCTTTTCCCCATCTCACAAATCAGCGGTTCTCAACCAGTTCCAGCAACAACAGAGCATGCTATCGCCGATCAACACGAACGTTTTCTCTCCAAAAAACGTTGATCATTCATTCTTACAAGCATCCTTTGGTGTTCCATCCCCGGGCAGGATGTCACCTCGAAGCATGGAACCTCTCTCTCCGATGAGCTCTCGACTCTCTGCATTTGCTCAGCGTGAGAAGCAGCAGCAGCAGCAGCTTCGTAGCCTCAGTTCACGAGAACTTGGATCCAACACGACCGCTGTTGTGGGATCTCCTGTAAATTCCTGGACCAAGTGGGGATCACCAAATGGGATGTTGGATTGGGCGGTTAATGGAGATGAGCTGGGGCGGTTCAAGAGGTCGTCTTCTTTCGAGCTAGGAAACAATGGAGAGGAGCCTGATTTGTCGTGGGTTCAGTCATTGGTGAAGGAATCACCACCCGAGATCAAGGATAAGTTAGCCATTCCAACCTCAGTTGCTGCAGCAGCATCCTCCGCTGAGGTTTCAAATTCCAATTCTCAGGTTGAAGCCATTGATCACTCTGTTTTGGGAGCTTGGCTTGAACAGATGCAGCTTGATCAACTCGTGGCCTAGTAAAATTAAATTTTTACTAGGCTGTGAGGTAGTAAAGAGAAAAGTAATCAATTTTAGTAAATAATATTTTTTTTGGGTTTGGTGGAGGGGTGTCAGGTAAGGGGGACTGAACAAGGGGAAGAAGGGGGAGAGTAATAGAAAAAAGAAAAAAAATTCATTTTCACCATTTATTAAAAGCAGAATCAAAGGGTGAAAAAAGAAAGCCTCTATCTGGGTAAAATATTTCAATGACCCAACCCAGATTAGGTAAATTTTTTCTCCCAATATTCGGATTTTAGGTATCCCTTTTTTTGTCATTTTAACATGTTTTTTAATCTTATTTAAAAGAGCTATATGTTTCATTGAAATGAAACAAAAATGCTTCTGTTTGATGTCTATTTTCACTTATTTCCCTTCATTAATTTATTATCTTTTGCATTTAGTAACTTGGGTTGAACAACATAAGGGGTGTTGGGGTTTTTAATGGAGGCAATTAATGAAACAAAAATGCTTCATTAATTTATTATCTTTTTTTGTCATTTCCTGTTCTGGAGGGCTTTCAGTGTTTTGACCAGGTCTGTGTGGAAGGGGTCGCGTTGGAGTATAAATTGGCATTAACTAAGGCGTCCATAGTGGTCGCAGAGGGGAAAGAAGGCATATTATCCTTTCTGATGTAACATTGAATTGAAGTTCTATTGTTATTATTTCAATACCTTTATTTTTTCCTTAATTTGAGTGTAATATCTCTCTCCTTTCTCTCTCTGTTTTATCGGGGGTTTTTGCTTTTTACTCGTGGAAGAATTATATCAATGGGTGCTGTGGTTGATCCCACTGGGATGGGTTTGTGTCCTCTGGGATTGGGGAGGTGAGTGGTGGAAGGATTTTTTGTTTGGATTTAGATTCTTTTCAATCCATACTCTTTTAGAGAAGACGAGACATGGAGGATATTTTCCTTGACCTGGAGATGGGTTTTCGCCTTTTAGGTGGCCAGCTACCTCATTTGATGCCCATTTGAGCTTCACGCCCCACTACCAACATTTACCCCACCAGTGGGGGTGGGGCGGAGTGGGGGTCTCTGTTGAAGTCGGTAGTCCTCTCTTCCTCATTTTTACCAACATGTGGAATTCAGGGGCACCCCACATGTTTGGTTTGAATGTAAGAATCTACTATGGTGAATTTTCAATTTTTTATAGCGCATTACATTAAAATTTGAAACAAAGTTACCACATTAGTCTAATTATTTTTTATTAGTAGACCTATTCATGGGTCGGGCTTAGATTTGGCATTTGCCACATTGGCCAAAATTTAAACGGAGCCTGATGCTTAAACCCGATACAGACATACAGTGTATGGTCAGGCCCAAGCCCAACCCATGAGCAGATCTATTCATTAGAAAACGTTTCACATTATCATTAAAGATTTTAAGGATGTAACTGTGATGTGATGCTTTATCATTGATTATTGGTTTGTGTTTGAATTGTGTTGCAAAATTTTCATAAGATGCATTTTAGATTTTGTGGTGGTTAATTCTCCAATGCAAGGTTCAAAATTTTCATAAGGGGTGTTTGAATTGTGTTGCAGAAATTTCTATATCTAGCGTTGGCTCCCTGAAACCCCAAATAAGGGGTATTTCGGAATTTGGCCACTTCAGGTAGGGTTGTACTTAGATCGGATGCAACAAAATTCGCATCTGATCTGATTACTGAGACTCTACATCTGAATCCGATTGGATTTAAAGACTTAGATTTAAATTTGAATCCCAACGGACTTGGATAAGATTCAGATGTAATCTGATTCTTCTATAAATTTTTTAAAATACTAGAAAATAAAAAATATATTTATTTTTCTTTTCAAATTTTATATAATAAATATAACATACTAAATTTATTATATAAATAGATTCATATATAATATAACATATAGAATATATTTTTATAATTTTAAATATAATTATATAAAATTTATATATTAAAATTAATAAATATTATAATATAATCAGATTTGGATTTTAATCGGATCAGATGGGATCAAATTCGAATTCGATCCGAATATTAATTGAATGTTGATTGTAACATTCGAATCTGATCCAATTATATAAATAGTTAAATATATCATCCTAATCAGATTAAATGTAGAATGGGGCTTCGGAATTTCAAGTATTATTAATAGGCCTACTTCTAAGGAGTAGACATACTTAAAAACTGACCCCTTGTAACAATTTTGAAAAAAGCATAAAAAATGCAAAACACCCCATTCGCTTGTTTGTGAGTATTGGGCATATCAATACTTTAAACCATGCTCAAATAGGATTATAACTTCTTTCACTTTATTTTATTTAATTTTTTGGGTTAAGTGCCGATTTATCAAATAATTGTATCATTGGACATTTCTTTGAGTTGGATGGCTTGGTGGGGTTGGTCACTGATGCCTAATCAAACAGTCTATTTATGGGGGTCGATGCTTTATCTCTATTGGATTAAAGTATGATTCTGTCTTTCAGATATTTGATGATGTAGGCGGGGGAATCATTCTTGTTTGCTCCTCCATCTGTATGTGTTTCTTCAGAAATAATATTACCTTAATTTTTTTTTTTCAAAAAAGAATTGATGATGTATGATGGATATTGCATTTTCTACCAAAAAAACAAAGTTTGCTGGATGATGGTCAGAGAAAGCTTGAGAGACCCAGATTCAGATTTGAAAATGGAGGTTATCTCATTTGACAAAACCTTCCAAAAGGATATTGCACCGGATGGAACTGGATGGAAACCTAACCCTACCAAAACAGTTCTGAATTATTCAACATTATTATTGAAGGCAATAATTCTTAGATGATGGTGATGCTTCCTTAGAAACCCATGACTTTGGTCAAGTTTCATATTGCCCAAACTTCCTCTAAATTGGAAGCAACACCTCCTTGCGTCAAGAATTTGAGGTCAGAATTACTTTCTGTTTAAATATACATTATTATTGGCCTTTTAGGCCACTGAAATAGTCCTCCTCTTCCTCCAAGAAATATGCTTGTTAAAGGAGGAATGTTATCAGAGGAATTGTGCGGAGAATTTCATTTGCACAAGGCACTCAACCATCTGATCCTGTTGATTTCATGATGGGCGATAGGGGAATTGAAAAGACAATGCATTTGGAGGATATGGGTGTCTCCAGTGCCACACAAATTTACAGTTTCTTTGGTCTAAGACTCTAAACTATTGATGCTCTCCTATGGTTTTAACCTACTGCCTTTCTGCAACTGCACTGTTTGTTTCTTTGCGCCACTGAAGTCGGACTCAAGAAGGGGTCTGAAATTTTCACATCTGCACCTTTTATAGCAAAATATTTGTTGAGAGAGAGAGAGAGAGGAGAGAGAGTAGGCTCATCATTCCCAATTTACCCTAACTGTGGTTAGGGCAAAATAGCTACACTGGTATCATTTGAATATTTTTTTGGAAAAATTCCCAATTAGTACTTTGTACTTTGGGCTTATTGCCACTTTGGTCCCCAAACTTTAAAATGCGACAATTCAGTACCCGAACTTTCAAAAAGTGACAATCCAGTACCTACCATTAATTTACTGTTAACTAGCCGTTAAGAGGCATTTGAAAAAGACACAAATGCCCTTCAAATGTCATCTAATTTTCTTTATCAACCAGTCAAATATTGACAAAAAATTAACAGTCCGAAATCCTTGCTTCTTCCATTCAAGAAAGTTGGGGTCGCATTTGAGTGAGCATTCTGGTGACCCCAACTTTCTTGAATAGAATAAGCAAGGATTTGGGACTGTTAATTTTTTGTCAATATTTGGCTAGTTGATAAAGAAAATTAGATGACATTTGAAGGGCACTTGTGTCTTTTTCAAATGCCTCTTAACGGCTAATTAACAGTAAATTAACAGTAGGTACTGGATTGTCAATTCGGGTACTGAATTGTCGCATTTTAAAGTTTAGGGGACCAAAGTGGCATTAGACCCAAAGTACAAGGTACTAATCGGGAATTTTCCCTATTCTTTCCCATGGAACTTGAACAGTGGAAGTCATTTTATTACTTTTCCTCATACTTTTTTCTTAGTGTGGTAGTTGGGACCAGCCCATGACCAGATCTTCTGGCCTCCCCCAAGAGCCATTTCCTAGCCCAACAAGCATTTAGAACTGCAGTTATTTTTAGGGTTTTGGTGGCCAAAACGTATGGATGTAGAACTGGTTAGGGTTGGATTGTTGGGTTTATGATATTGGTTGTTAAGGTGTCAATGAGTCATGGTTTGGTAGTATAATCATATAATGCTACAAACAACCTTCCTCATTCTCTCTTTTCTTATGCTGTTCCTTTTTAGTGTATATCTGTCCTATTTATGGTGGCACATCAAATTGGTTTTCGTCATATCGTTACTACCTTTGAAATTGAAATGGTTGTTAGCATTGTGTTGTCACTCCAACTCTAGACAAAGCACACATAGAATTGATCATTTCCCTACCAAATCTTACATGGTGTTAATGCTCTTCCCTAAAGTTTGTTTAGTTGGTTGGAAAGAAAAGAACAAAATGAAAGTTATACTTACACAACACAAGACTGGTAGATAGATCTACCTTGTCATTATGGGTTAGTTATTGAATAAGGATTAGGGTTAATGTGCCCTTTAGTTGGGAGAGAAGCTAAGAATTTATTAGTGCTTTCACCATTTCAGTTACAAATGAGAGTTATCCATAACATACAAGATCCGTCAAATGGTAAAAGACCATTGATTTGGTCAAGAACTGTTTGACCCGGCCAATTTGACCACTGACCCATTCGACCCGGTCATCGAGTCGCAGGTTGCACACTCAATGTATGCAAACATCGAGTGTTGCACACTCAATGGAGGCCATAACTTTGCACTCCAATATACGATTGGGATGATTTTTTTTTGAGATCTATACATTCCAATGAGCCATAGGCACATTGCCCCGCTATTTTCGCAACAAAAAAAACCCTTTTTTGGCCTCAAATTATAATTTTTAATATTTTTTATAAATAAAAAGAATTAAAAAACATAAATTATATATATATATATATATATGACGTGGCACGGTATGAATCGTTTGACCTAGCCGGTCGAACCGGTGACCCACAACCCAGAGGTAAAAAGGGTTCGGCCTCTGGGTCGGTTTTTAAAACATTCCTTGGAAGATTCCCAGGTCGTTTAATGAGAGGCTCAACTAGAAAACTAGAACCCATTATTTACCAGTCTATCCTAAGGGCCAAACCCACTTCCAAACTTCTCTTGGTCTGGCACTTTGTTCCAGGCTTGAGATCAGCTCAAAGCTCTCAAACCCAAGTACTAAGCCAACCACCAACCTGACCTAAATCAGGCACAGGGCATCTTTATAGCTCTACACTGTAGTTCTTCCGTATTAATTAATGAAGTATCCAATGGTGGACCTGTTCGTTGGCTTTGGACATCCTCTTCCTTAATGAGGTGCCAAAATCCAGGTGAAAATAGAACCATATTTGATGGTTAAAGGGGAAAGATCTGTCATGTGGTCTTAACATTGGTTGGAAATTTGACTGCGTAGTCCATCAGACCAGCTGTTGAAGGGTCCAAAGAACTCAAATTTGGAAACTTGGAATCTGCTGGGATTGGAGTCTGGGAGGACTCAGCGATATATCTGGCCTAATTCCAATACCAGTTCCATGTACAGAAATGGATATATAGAATCTCTATGTAGGAAAGATAATAATATACAACAATACATTATAGATGTCACTTATGCCAAACAGATACAGACAAATTACAAAGAAAAGATATTCAAAAGGTGTGGCTCTGAATCCATGGAGTGTCAATTTCCTTCTCAGCATGCCCATCGCATACAGTTTGCTGATTTCGAATAATCCAAGCAACACTGAATTTCATATGCCAAACTTGATGCCAACATCAGGAGAGGAGAGCACCAATTTCCATAAAAAAACAAGGAATCAAGCAAACTGTACCCTTACAAAGCAAAATCATGTTTCTTTCTTTTCTTTCTTGCTTTTTCTTCATGCTAAGCCAAGAAGGATATATCACAACCATATAGTAGGGCAAAAATCAACGCCTTAGAAAGTGCCAAGGTCCAGTTCCAGTCCCTATCCTGCAAATGTAGGACAAAACAAGTGTAAGTCCTGGGTTTATATGGGAATTTTTCTGAAATTTACTCACTAATTTAAACCTCTAGTTCATGATTTCTAAAATTTCCAAGTTCAAGAAACACTTTTATGACTCTGCTTGCAGTGTAAATCTGAACCAGATAAGATTTTTGGTTCAGTTTTGCATACATGTGTTTGTAAATATCATTTTTACTCCTACCTAATGCAAAATTTGCACCTTTTGTCTCATCCGCACTCATTGGCTGTGCAAATTTTACATCCATAAAACTAATGCAAAATTTGCACCACCTTCCTTCTACCTTAATTATCTCTGTTATACTGTGGGGACCACATCAGTTTGCTTCCTACCTTAGCTAATCTTCCTAAGAAATAACCTTCCTCCGTTCTCTCTAAAATAACGTACAGGACTGCATCATTTTACTTACCATTCTATTTTTGACAAACAAATAAGGCAGGCAAATCTGAAGCAAAGCTAAACCAGGATTTACACTCAGCCAGTTTGCACTCCCTTGCTTTTATGCCAGTGCAAATGAAAATCACACTATAAAAACTATGTAGATTATGCCTTTTAGCATAGGACAACTTGGTTCCTACCTAAATAGACGCTAATCTTCCGGTGCCATCAAATGTCACTTCTTGTAAGGTCGTTATTGAGATCCGAGTTAATTGTTTCTGTGGACAACTCTTGGGCTTGAAGACACAATAATACTAGAGATCAAGAACCACCACAAGATGAGTCTTATGGCCCTTCTTGGTAGATTATTTGTGACATAAAATAGGCATAGACAGAAGAATTAATTATCTAATTATCTAAGTGGTGGGAAAAAGTGAGTCCTGTAAAAAATGGTGAAATCAGATGGTGTGTATTATGTTGACCTTAGATAGGGATGTGTTTTAAATGGAACCATCTAATAATGGATTCTGAATCTCTTGATCCTAGAAAACATGGGACACACAGCAAGTTATGGGGTCTAAGACACATCTATACTGCAATTAAGTTATAAATTTGAAAACCTCATTATGAGGTAAACAAGAACCAATACACGATTATAACTTTCCTTTTCCTTACAGTGAATTGTTTATAATATATGCACGAGGGAAATTACCTCAAAACTCCAGCAAGTGCTCTCAGAGTTATGTAGATGGTCAAACCAACCCAGATTCCAATAAAACCATGACTTGAAGATAGAAAAAATAAGCACAGGATACTTAATATAGCCACCACTACCTGAAGAAGGGAAAAGAAAACATTTACTCAAAACATAAGAATGACATATGGGTAAAGCAATCCTACTGATTCTTAAAGTTCAAACCCAACTAACTGACCATCGAGTAAGCAGAATATGCAAAATCTGATACTCCAAAGTTGATGCCATCAAAAACAAATGCTAATACATTAATGGGTTGAGTAGCTGCAACAAACTGATGGATGAAGGGATACTTTAGTTCTAGTATCATTTTGAGTGGCATAGTAACACTATATAGTAAAATAGTAATATTCTCTTCATTGTTTATAAACATAAGAAAGAGATACCGGGGTGCCTATAATTATGAGGTGAAGAACGCTTATGTCCTTTGTAAACAGTCTTGCTGCAAATGGCATGCCAATTCCAATACCAGAAAGAAGCACCAATCCTAGAACTAAACTCAGCTGCAAAATAGATCCAATAACAAAATTTAGCGTGGTTTGTAGCATTGCAAAAGTTGCTAAATATGATTTTGTCTAAAAGCAAAATACCTGCAACACCCGGGCTGTAGTGGCTGTTGCCTTGTTGTAATCCTTTCTAGCAATTGAACTTGCAAGTATTGCCTGAAACCATAGTTGTATAATATGGATAAGAACTGGAAAAAATAAAAGTAATTTTATATATGTATCTAAATAAGTTTATAGTAAGATTGAACTATTTCTAATTGATTGCTTTCAGGTTCATGAGATTCTTATGTTGAACTCTGACCACATCATAATTGTACCCAGTCAGAATGGTGCACTTCTTACCTGTCCACCAACTGCCAATCCATCAGCAAGAAGAGATGTGGCCAACCAAATCTGCAGACAGACCTGGAATGCAGCCATGGGTGTTGATCCATGACGTGCAGCTAGTGATGCAGCCAGGGTAACACAAAATGTTACAGATATTACCCTTACTAGCAATAGACCACCTGAATCCAGATGCATAAATTATTAAATATAAGTCAGAAACTACTAAAGCATTTCAAGCATATATTGGTACATGGGTTAAAAACTTGGAAAGCACATGAAACTAAAATAATAATCTTGCACAAGAAAGACAAAAAAAAAAAAAGAAAAGAAATAAAGGGATAGTCATCTTGGCTCAGTAGCAGTAAGACCAACAAGAAGGTGCATAAAAATACATCTAGTTACTTAGCAATTTAAACATCATAAGGTTTGTATGATGTTCATAGAATAGGATCAATAATGATAGAGGCTATCTTCAGGAAATTTGGCCATTATATGCCCAGTTCATTAATAATGTGTGTACACGTCATCTCTATCTGTTACTACTTAGCTTCACCTTAATGCTAAAGATTCTTCATGAATTAGGCATTTGGGTTGATTCATAGAAGATACATAGTCCTGAGATGCTGTTCCTTGGTTGGTTAGTTGTCATAGTTAATTTTGTCATAGGAAGATTGTTAATTTGTATGATTTCAACCTCACTAAGTTGTTTTAGGATAATACTTCTCAAATCTTAACAGCTTCGACTCTTAAACTGCACCTGATCATCTATTGTGATCCATATCTGATAAAACCCTTGTATTGTAGATCATAATGAAATAAAATAAGTCCTGGCATCTTCAGTCATGGTATACTCCTACACATGCATAATTTTTTACCACCCCCAAGTGAATTTCCATTCCTCAATATCACCAATTTGCTTTCTTCTTGGCTTATCAGATTGATAAGGTCATGGAAGGAAAGGAATCCAAGGGATGTGTTACATAGATTTTTTGTATATTAACTTTTAAGGGTGAATTGTGTACTCTTGGGGAGACAAAGGGGGTTTGGTTAGGCAAAGGCAAAAAATGTCCATCTTTGTATAGGGATATTCTGGGTCGAATTAGAAACTAGAAGGAGAATCTAGGACTGTAACAGGGGCCCATTAGGGTTATGATCGACTACATTAAACCTTGTATTGTGTGTGTATGCTTTCTCATTTTCATGGTTTTATTCACTCTTAGTACTCTGGAAGAGGGGAAAAAGGCTTAAAGCTATTCTCATTTCCCAAAAGGCTCTTATGAGGTGCATATTCTTGGATTTGTCACCATACCTAAAGGGGAGACCACGTCATTTTACCGAAACAGAATTCAAGGCTGAACCTGTCCTGGGAAGAGGGTATGGTGAAAGGAAGTAAAAGTTGGTCACTTTGGCATAAAAAGATTTGTTGAACAAATCCATGGGAATTAGTTAATAAGTGACTGCACATTCATGTAGCTTATGAGTATTTACTCTTGTTGTAAATGCACAAGCTTTGCAAGAGACTGAATATGGCCTTGCATTTGGCAAAGATGGATTCTTAGGGTGAAGCTTATTTGAGATGGATTGAATTGAATTTAGTGGGACACTCATCTATTACTAGACAGTAGGGCATTTATCTTCAGCTTGTGTGGGTCTTCTGAATCCGATGCATGAAATTCAATGTTTTTTTCTTTTATGAGTATCTATTTAAATTTTATTGATAATGTGAAAATTTGTACAAACCTGTGCAACACTGACTTCTTTTAATGTGGTTAGCCATGGTTAACCACCTATATAGTCTCAATTACAAATCCCCCCTTGGGGTATTCGACCCAAGAACATCTGATTACTTTTTGCTACTTTTCTGATGCATGAAGTTAGTGCTTCTAGTAAATAACAATTCATTGTCAATAGACAGTTGGGCAATGTGGATATTTACTCAAAATTGAGTTCAAGTGCAAAACATTTCTCAACTCAGTTACTTTTTCTCATATATGCAGGGTTATGAGGTAGTTATTTAGTAAATTTACAAGCTTGTTTCCTAAACTATAGATTGTCAGAACTGAAATACTATGCTTATGGTGTCTCAGTTTTTTCTTATTTTCTATAAAATTTACTTAATTTGTCAAACTTCTTAAAGATTTTGAGCTTCCCAATTAATGTTGGAAAGAATTACATAGGTCCATCCGTCCAACTATCCAACTATGCACATCTTCAGTTCAGAAGTTACATCCAATTAAGAGTTTCAGTTGAAAAATCAGCTGCAGGTACTGTTCATCTAAAGAATTCCCACTCTTCTCAACAAAATGCAAATAAAATTAAGGAAATTGTCTCCTTTTCCACCTAATAACAACTCAAAATTTGGGTTTCCTCTCATGACAAGGAGAACTTGGAAACAGCCTCTCTGTATATGCAGGGAGGCTGCGTACATCTGTCCCTCCCCAGACCCCACATTGGTGGGTGCCTCATGTACTGGGTTGCCCTTTGTCATGACAAGGAAAAATAAAATTCTAGATTGTATTATAGTTGGCATTTCAAAAAAGAAATGCACAGATTGAACCCATTACCACTTTTAAGGAACCTCCAAAATTGCAGGTCTTTTGCACTTGGAGGCAATAGGTCAACTTTTTGCAGTAATCTCCATAATAGTATCACTGAAATCAGGTACCTAAAAGGTCACAATACATTATATGAGACACCAATCAAAATACTTGTAAATTCTAGGATATCAAATCAGTGGCTAAGTATAAGATATCACATATCTATTAATTAGGAAACACTGATAATTTCAATTGGTACTCAGATACAACTTACTGTGAAATAACATGGGCAATAGCTGCACCACTGACGCCCATATGAAGAACAAATATAAATAATGGGTCTAAAATTATATTTGCAACATCTCCTGCCACTGAATTGGATAATAAAAACAATATGAGCTATGGTTAGATGCAATACACTTGAAACCCACCTAAGAAAGCTGAAAGAGTAAAAAGTAACATTAAAACTTGTTTTGTCTTGAAATATTATGAGTCCACACACAGAGGCATGCTATCATGCAACTTCATATGAACGGGCAAACTTGCATGTAATTACTTTTTAGAATTAAAATGAAAGAAACAAAATGAGTATAAAGGATTTTCACCAGTTGCATATAGAGGAGTTTTTGTATCTTTAATTCCACGGAAGACTCCTTGCATGGCCAAAGAGAGAAGAACCGCTGGAGCACCAAGCGATCTCAATGTCAAGTACTGTCTTGCTGGCTTTAGCATAGGGGAGTCCTATTATAACAGATGTCCCAGATGTTATTTAGCATTTTGCAATAACTCAGATATTTAACAACCATGCCAAAATAGGAGCTAGGTTGTTTTCTAGTAAAAAAAATCACCAGATAATGCTTTGGTTTAGACAATTCTACAATTACAGAAATATAAGAAATCAGATGCTTTACCTTCCAAATTTGGAACACTTGCAAACAGTTACAAAATGATTTTAAGTATTAATTGTGTTCCAATATTGCACATGACAGAGGAAAGTTAATGATAATAATCAACAATGAAGATCAGAGTATGATGAATGCTGGAGTTGCTTTAGGGTTGAAAACAGAACTGACATCTTAGGTTGCTGGGGATATTACTGGGTTCATAGCTGGCATTAATGCTCTAGCCTGTATAAATTCTCCCCAAACCAAGAAAGCTACAACTACAAAACTCTAGCTGGAATTAGTTGGACAATCAGAAAAACTGGATTGTTTGGTAGGAATCACGGATGGGGCATTTCCTAATGCTATCCTGGTTGAAGGGATTCTCAGGATAAGGTAGTATACTGTTATACTGATATCCACCACTCCAGCAATAAAATTGAAATGGCCATGGTGAAAGTTATACTTATTTGAGTACTAATCATATTAGACCAAAATGAGGAGCAAAAAATATATAATCTTAATTCTTGAATGCACAAAAGATGAAGATAAGTTATAAATTAGACTCTCTGTCATTCCAAATAAAGACACTTACAGAGTGAACACCCATGAATTTCAATAGTGGCTTTGCTGTAAGAATAAGGAATATGGTTTGGAAAAGGCCAAGCACCCCGCCAACAATCAATGCCGTGGATGCTGATGCAATATTCTTTCTCTTGCCCGCACATTTGAGCATAGTTGAACTTCCTCCAGTAATGGATGGTGGGTTGTACCCACTTGTATCAGAATCTGATTGTAGAGAATTTAGAAAACTTGAGTTACTTGGTGATCGAATTACTCAGGATGGTACATATAAATTGACAATTTCAAGTGTGTCGGAATATAAAACTCTTAAATAAAGTGAATGGAGCAATCTACAGGCTGAAGTCTTGTTTCCCACTAGCCCTTCAAACAATAAACAGAAAATCAACTTACCAAACTGCACATCTTTTGTATGGCTGTTGATGGGTAAATCCTTGTCCAAGTTCTCACTTTTTTCTTCAGAGTTCACTGCTCCACCAGTATCTTCATTGCTCAAGTGACTATCTTCAGTTGAGGTTTCAAAGCCCTCTTCCTGTTCTTCAGTGTTCGATGTACTTTCAGAAGGTGTAATGCTCAATTGGCAGCATTTAGAAAGACCCTTTTCCAAATCTTTACTTTCGTCTTCATCAATTGCCACTGTTTTGATAGCATCTTCTTCCGCGACAAAAGAAGTAGTGATGTTGACAACTGGATATATTGTAATCTTTGATACCTGGTTAAACAAAGCAATTGAAACCCCGACAGCAGCGATCTGCACTGTACCTGTAATTTAAAGGCCAAAACAGAAAGAGTGTTACAGCTTAACGATGGATAGCTTTCCAAAAAGGAATTCATGTGACAAGTTTCCACTTTCCAGTTCCACTACTAAATGGGCCAAAACAGAGCCTCGATGCTGTGATAGGATCATATTCATAAGATATATTGCTCTCTTCTATTCCAAGTTTCCAAATGGGTTTGTTAAATGTTTCTGAGACGTATTTATTAAGAAAAACTGTAATATTTCAATTTTTTGTGGTTAATACTTCAATTAAACAGACGTACCCATGTCCAATGATCATGGGATGGGCCTAGATCGAATTGGGATCTCTTCCCAATAAAACATTCCAACTAACTATTAACATGATCCTATTCCAACTCCCTACTAACATGACTCAGCAACTAGAACTGTAAAATTGGTTGTGCCTCCCTTTTTGTGGGCTAAGCTTAGGTCAGATCAGACCGTGAATCGGATGAAAGTTATTTATTTAAAAAAATAAAAAAATTAAAATTTTTATTTTATATGAATTTTGATGTATACAATTATTTATATATACAATAATTAAATAAAATAGTATAATAAAATTGAAAATAATTATTTATTTTATTAATATACTATATATATGGGGCTCATGTGCTGGCATGACCCATAAACCATCATGCCAGTCTAGGCCGCAGGCGGCACAGCCCGATTTACATCTTTAATGGCACCAGACATCTCACCATAAAATTAAGACCTACCATAAAAGTGGGATCTGCCAGTATGGTATATGCAATGTCAAATTATATTGGTAGGGGGTTGGAACGTATTTTGCTGGCAGGTGATGTGGACTCACCTAGATTGGGCTCCGCATGATGGCACTAAGGCTGTAAATAAGTTGTATCAGATTCAATTCGAAACTCATTCAGTTTGAGCCAGATTTGGATATCACCCTTCATCCTATGAAATTGGGTCGAATTGGAAGAATCGGTTCATTTAATTAAGAGATCAAATTCGAATATATCTTTGATCCAATAATTATAAAATATTATATATGATATATTTTATATAATTATATATAGTATATTATTTATATTATATCATTAAGTTTTTTAATTGTATCTAATTGAATACCTAATAAAATATTCAAATTTGCATTTGAGTCATAATTTTGAAAATTCGATGGATTCTTATACTCTTTATCGAATCCAATTTGATCAATTTGCAGCCCTAGGTAGCACCTATGTTAAGACTTAAGAGACATAGTTCGGGCTTGGGCCTGGCCTGCCCCTCAGGCATGAAATATAGGTCCAAGCCCGACAGGGCTCCAGCTAGGTCGGGTTGTGCTTGCTGCAGGCTTACAAGTTACAAACCATTGAAACATGTATGTGTGTTCCCGCTGCAGACTGGGCCATCAAGTATTGGACCGAATTTAACCAGCAAATTCCCTGGTCCTGGTGCAAGTCCACGTTTGGGTTTACACTGGATACAAAATCTAGGCCCAAACCCAGAAATTTGTGAAAATCTGGGCCACACACACCAGAATGCCATAAGTTCTGTTTGGTGAAAACCTGGAAAGCCAATCACTATGTTCTAGACACGTTAAATGCGACTAAAATAGGAAGCTACTCCAGGTAGCTTCTCCGAAACAAAAACATGGGTGCTCAACCACAGCTGAATCAACACAATTCACCTCTAACACAGAAGCCCTCCCAAACGGGCTCTAATTTTGTTGATTTTTTATGGGTGATGGTGCAACTGTTTGATGAAATTAAAATTGGAAGCAGAAGTCAGCAGAAAGACATAAAATTGAAATGAAAAGATATATGTATGTATGTATAGACATAATACCCAAACGGCCAATGAATACAGTATCAATAAGAGAAGCAATAGGGTCGGCAGCCAAAGCCAATGCTGCAGGGATTGCAATCCGTGCTATCTCCATGCCAAGCTCATCCTTCTTGAACACAAGCCTGCATGCCATTGATAATAAATTAGCTATTGCAAGTTAATTCTAATCGGGGCTCGGATCTGCTACCCACAAACTGTTCTCACATCTCTCCTACAGTGAGAATATTTCCTTTGTCATTCATGGAGAAATGTCCCAATACTCTGTGGGAATAACTTGTGAGTAGCAGATCCCGGGTGTACTAATTGCTAGGCCTCCTTATTAAAATAATAAAAGCACAGTGGGTAGTGCAGTCTCCACTGACTCACTCATTATCTCAAACACCTAGCAGCTCAGCTAGATTTTCAAGCAAAAGTAACTTTACCTTGCATCCTTGAAGAAAATGCAAATGGGCATCTTTGGTTTGTTTGTGCAATTCTCCATATTTTCAGCCTTTTCTTTGTCACTTCACTTCAGTTCTCTGTGAAATCAAGCAACACCGAAATCTGCCTGGCTTATTGCTTTGAAACTTCCTCAAGTATATAGAATATATAGAGCAGACCTTGATCAGCTGAATGGGTAATCTAGAACAGACAAGATGGGGTGATAATGCCACAGATGATGAGCAGACAAATAACAGAGAGAACTGATCTATGAAACCTTTCAGAGGCAGCAGAGAGCAAAGAAAGAAAACAACAAAGAAGGATACAGTGGAGGGCTGCTTAGCATCCAACTTGTCTGGGTTCAATTAATGTAAGAGTCCAATTCATTAATAACCTCCCTCAGTTCTTGAAACCACCAGACCCATCAGATCACACACACCCAATTCATGGTTCGAAATTCGAACATACCCACTTATCAAAAAGGTATCAACCCACCACTATCCCCCAGCCATCAGATTTTCTGAGATCAAACCACCCTGCACAACAATCAAAAAGATTTTTTTTTTTTTTTTTTCCTTTTGGCAACAATAAAAAAATGAACCACCTTCACCCACCTTTATCTGCATGAGAGAATAACAAAGATGGGGCTACACCCGTTGGAGTAGCCCAGGGCTATAACAGTAAATTACGGCCCTCGATGTATTCCTGTCCCTTACAGGCGCCCCACAGTTCATCCCTCCCATGAATTAGGAATATCTCCCCATGACATATATGAGAGATGTTTCCAATGCACGATGGGATGAACAGGAGTTCATCAGAACTCTGGCCCACGTTGGATTCGATGAAGTGAGATAAGGTGGGACCTTTATCTGCATGAGAGAATAACAAAGATAGGGCTAGGCCCGTTGGAGTAGCCCAGGTCTAAAACAGTGAATCACAGCCTTTGATGTATTCCTGTCCCCCACAGGCCCCCCACAGCCCATCTCTCCTATGAATTAGGAACATCTCCCCATGGCATGCATGAGAGATGTTCCCAATGCACGATGAGATGAACTGTAGGGCACGTTCTATGGGGAGTTAATCAGAACTCTGGCCCACTTTGGATTGGATGAAGTGAGATAAGATGGGACCATACAAATTCATCCAAAGTCATAATTTCATGGGCGTAGGAAGCTTATCAGAAAGCTATTAATATGATATATATCTGCTGATATGGATTAATACGTATCAATACTTTGAATCTTGGTCCTGACCATACATCCGAGATTATTTATGAGGAGATGTTTCTAATATACAATGGGATGTGGCTGTGCGGCCGGTACGAGAAGCATTCTGTTCTTTAGGAAGTATTCTTTGCAGTTATATTTCACCGTATACTAAAAAACATCTCCCCATAAATAATAAATATTAAATACAAATACGAAAAATGTTCCTCCTAGTGTGCAATCAAAATATGCTGTGAGGTGAATGTGAGGAGCAGATCCGAACACTTAAGATGAAGAATGCATCAAATACTGATTTTACGGTTTTAGCCCGGTGCTACTCCTCGTGTCCTAGCTAATTTCTCCTACCCTGATAATAGCATTAGGGACACCGGAAATAACTACCTTTCCGTTATTAAAGTAATTGGTTGTTAAAAGTCTCCAGCTCGATCCAGTTCATGGTTTAATTAACGAGTATAAAAGTATTAGAAAAACACCGACATGATTCAGCTCTCGACCCCCAGAAGAACGGGAAGGAATTAAGAAAAAACAACGAGAAAGGAAATGACAGAGGAGACGTGTAGGATATTACGTGGTTTCACAGAAAAGAATGTAAAGATTTGCAGATGAACCTGTGGGAGGAAATCGCCGGGCTAGATGTAACTGGATCTCGACTCTCGAGCTGTCACCAACCAAAGGCACGAATTCAAATGCAAGAAGACGAAGCGAAGCGAAGTTGCACTTCTTTTGACGTCTCTGCAGTACGGTATCCTAAACACAGATCTATCTCATGAAAGCTCCACGTGCCCAGAAATGTCGACCTCAGGCTCAGAGGTGAAGATTGATGGAAGCCTCACCTCTCCAATATCTTGGAAGAAGCTGCAGGCCTACATCGATCTTTCAGAGTTTCAGTGGGTGTAGTCTCTCTCAGTACCGTCTCTATGGGAAAGCGGGCAAGTCGGTGCAGAAAGATTTATGAGCAGCTTATAAGCTTTATTGGTCAAGCTCGTTGCTTTCCCTTTTTAACTATTTATAGGTAGATTACAAAAGAGCAGAGGGTTCGATCCATTCGAGATAGATAATTGGAACGATTGAGTTTTAATTAAACCCGATCACCTAACAAAGATAAGGTCAGGCAGCAAAGGACACAGAGAAGCTGCTCCACTGCTGGTAGTGTTTCTGATCTGAGATCTCTTATGTCGACCCATCATTATCTTTGATTTGAGATCTCACAGACATGCAGAGTTATTGAATAATAACGGTAATGGGTGTCTCTTTTTCAGCAATTTTTAGTCATGGATCAGTGCAAAGAAGGAACAAGAAATCATCACTTGAAAGGTAATATTATATGCACTTGCATTCTTTACATGGACTAATTGCCCTCTCCAGCTTTAAATAAGCTTACCCAATTGCCTTTATTTATGAAGGGAGAGAAGGTGCAACAGAAGCAGAAAGCTACACTTAGTATAACAGAATGCCCACTAAAGAGAGGCCCCCTACATGGGTGGGAACTAAGTTGGCGTGAGAGATTCTTATATAGACCAATTGCAAAGTGGGTGTTTATGGCTTATCATCAAGTAAAAAAGGAGGAATTGTATTTGTGGGTGTTGAGTAGATCCCAAGCTCATATCATATATTCCCCTTGTTAATTCAGTTGTTTAATTCAAATGGGTCCATAAAATGGATAGATGGGCATACTTAAATAATTCCAACCCATTTGAATCACATCATATGGAATGATGATGGAAACAAGGATTATTCCTATATATGTTTTGCTCTCACCTTTTTGAGTCTAAACAAGTTGCTTATAATTTTTATTACGGTGCAATTCTGTTTTTTTTTTTCTATGTGTTTGATTCCGTGGGCATCTATAGATAGGCCGTACTGTACGTTTTTTGTTTTTGTTGTTTGGTTGAGCTTTACTTTAAATATTTTTTATTCTCCACTTCAAATTAATGCCCATTAGAATGTGTCACATCAGTATTTGGTTTTAAGAAACGCTGGGGCGTTGGGAAAAACAAGAATTTGACGTTTCCCCAAATGCCCCATGTACAAAAATCAAAACATTTCAATTTTTGTTTTATTTTGCTTCATCTGTAATAAACGCCAATACCTATATGACACTAATGTAAAGGTATTTTTCAATAAACGCCCACAGAACCAAATACAGTATTTATCTTTCTCTTAAATTCGATTTCATTGCAATCAGGGCAAGAGAGAGATGCAGAAATAAGTATGAATTCCTCTTCTTCTTAGGGCAAGAGAGAGATGCGGAAATAAGTATGAATTCCTCTTCTTCTTATAGGTGCAATGCAAAAAATGAGGAGAGACAAGTGGAGGAGTTAAGCGTGCATGCATGGACAAATTAAACAAATTAAGGTTGCTATCAAAGAAAAGGTAATTGATGAATAAATAATGTGGGTGGTTTCTGCATCTGGGTGCGCTTCATTTTTCTAAGGGATTGTGATATGGGTTCTCATTGGGTGGAAAGTTTAGGTTAGATTGCAACTTTTGGGTTTATAGGTTCAGTGTATATGGTTGCATTATTTATATCGTTTATTGGTGTAATGGGGTTACAGTATGACTATAGAGAAATCGAATAATCAATCAATGTTTGGTACTATAAATCTTGATTAAATTGTTACCAGAAAGAAGAATAACGCCAAGGCATCCGTGGCTGCATCTGCTAAAACCCAATCAAGAAAAGATGCATCAGTATGAGATGATGACAATGACTTCGTAGCCCATTGTACACATCTTGTTTGTAGTACATAGCAGATGGTAGTGTCTATAAGTGCCTTGAAGTTGTGATCATTGCGTAAAGGTGCAGTGGTTTGTGGGAATCGCCAAAGTATGATTTCAATTTAAATTCATTGCACACTAAACCCTAATAAATCAGTTACAATTACAAACCCCAATTTTATATAATTAAAAACAGAAAAAGTTTGTTTGTTTGTATTCTCTCTATCATGTTTATGGAAATCAAAATAGATAAACAATTAAATAAATAAGGAAAAGAAAATTTGTGGCGTCTGCTTTGTATGAACGAACGTACAAAAACAAAAGAAAGATATGTATAAAAAAAAACTCACTTGATATATAGTTAATAAATCTTTCCTCACAATGATAAAAATCAATAAAAAGTTGGTTGTCTAAAGACATAGTGGTCACCATTGCTAATTTTAGGGATGGCAATGTTGAGCCCAACCCATTTGACCCACACAACCAATCCACTTAAAAACCTATCTATTGACGTTGGAATTAAACACAAAGGTGGAGATGGAAAGTTATTGGAGTAGGCTATTAAGAGATATTAGAGGCCTTGGGGTGATACCCCAATTGAGCGTGGGTTCCGTCAGTTAAGTCAAGTCAGTAACTTCAAGGGAAGAAAAGATGAGCTGGAGAGCTTACTTAGATGTGGTGAGATGTGTGTCGAGATGTCTAGCATGTCTTGTGCATAGTAACGTAATGCAGTGTTATGTTGTGTGTCTAAACGAATGAGGGGCTCAGCTATTTATAAGAGAGGGGCTTCATCCAAGAATTGGCATATCACTCACACATAGTTGGAGCTCAATCCACTAGTTACGCCCTTGGTTGATACATTGTGTGCACGTTGTGTACACGTAGCATGCACGTGGTAGGCAATGGGCTTTCATGGAATGATCTGGCATAATTGATGTTCTAATCGGCTTGGCCATGTGTTGTTTGTGCATGTTATGAGTTGCTACCAAGTTAGCTTGACCAAGTCAGGTCAACTTGTCTATGTCAACATGCTCTAGGTGAGCTTGGTCAATTAACAAGTTTGCCCCCAACCTATTGCCACTTGGTGGTTTTTGACTGGTGGTCAGTTTTGCCTCCCAAATGCATGTCATTATGGGTCGAGTGACCCACTAGGGTCAAGGGAAAGGGGTCAAAGTGGAGTTGGATCGAGGGTACCCATTGGATCATAAAGAGTTAGGGTTAGTTGGGTTAAGGGAGGGCCAAAGCTTGTCTCAGCCTCAGAATCTTGGTTTTCTCATCTTTGTTCCATTTGTTGCCATTGAAGTTCAAACTTTTTCTCAATCTCAGAGTTGCCACTAAGGGAGGGTCAAAATCTTCTCTCAGCCTCATAGTCTCTCATCTCTCATCTCAGAGTCTTGTTGGGTTGAGGAAGGGTTAAAAGTTGTTAAAGTTTCAAAATTTTCTCTATTAATTCCACCATTAAAGCCATCTCTTAGCCCTCTATTCTTCTAGTCTCCAACTCTAAAGGCAACATTACATAAAATCTCTACCATATGCTTTGTTTATCTATTATCTCATCAATAGATCTCCTCTCTTTCATTTTGTGTGTATAGATTTCATTGGTTGTTATTTCATTGTTTGTTGCACACCTTGAATGTGGACAATGCCCATAACATAACAAGTGCAAGAGGGCACAGGGTGATATCTCGGGCTAGTGAGTGGTGACTCTGACAGCTTAGTCACTGCAATGAGAGAGGAGATAAGGTCGAGTTGTGTGAGGTGTCTGAGTAGTGTGGTAAATGTGATAAATGAATTGTGTAAATGCTACCTTTATATAGGTGGAGCACTCACTTCTCGAGGTTAAATGGATCGTAAACATGGTCAAGATCTCGAGACACCTGTGTGGCGTGTTAACATGTCTAATGTACATGGTGTACTCTGGTGCCTCACTTCTTACTCCAATTAATCACGTGAGGTTGTGATGCTATTAGGTGATTTTCAAACTACTACCACTTGTCCTTCCTTAGCTTGACATGTTCTTGGTTAGGTTGTATTCTTAGATGCCAAGGTGATCGTATCTCTAAAAGGGGATGAGGTGATCGAGTGAAGTCAACAAAGGGCTACCCGAGTTGAGGTACCAAATTTGTGTAGGTTGGTACTAGATGTCCAAATCTGATAGGTCCTTTATTCTGGTCATATAAGTTGCCCCCACTTCTGATGCCAATGTGCTTTGTCACAAAACACAAGTGCTCAGTTCAAGGAAGTAGAGTTGTTCATTAAGTGCCTTGTCAGACGCTTTGGTACAAAGTTCCTCCTAAGTGTTGGATTCATATAATTTAGGGGTACACCATCTAGGATCGTTAGAATTCGTGTCATCCCATGTATGCATGAACATTATGCAGCCTATTAACTATGGACGACCGTGAAAAGCACATTAAACGATTTTGGTTCTCAAGAAGAGGAACTATTGTGACTCTACACCATCAAATATAAATTGATCTAGATCGTTGAAGCTTTTGATAAATATTGGTAGCAAGAGGGCTATTTGCCACTTGCCTATCTTGTTATTGTCTTGAGTTTATGTCAGAGAGCTTGGTTAGATGCAAGGTGGAAGTGTCCTTTACTAGTCTTCAAGTTGGTCTGGTCCTAGCTTTTCCTTGAGTGAGTCTTCTATCTCGTTCCTTTGTTTTACTTTTCATATTTAGAGTATGTTGGACTCCCTAGGGTCTAGTTACTTAGAGCTAGAGGAAGAGGAAGAGGCATCTGTTCTGATTAGGGAAAAGGGCTCATCAACCTCCGAGCATAGGGAGTTAGCCAAAAGGTGTCTAGTTCCAAATCTAAGAAATCCTATTTTAGTCCCACCCAACTCATCTTAGTTGATCTCAGGCAGATTAGGAAGAAATACCAGATCTCTGATGCCTTTAGGTTTATGCTCTTGAGTCCTAATGCACTTCCATGGGAACACAAAGAGAGCGAGGTCTATGTGTATGAGAACGACTTCATTGTAGGTCTTAGGCTCCTTCTCCACCCCCTTATCATTAAGATTCTAAACCACTTCAAAATCACTCTAGGTCAACTCTCCCCAAACACCTTCATGGTGGCCATTGGCTCGATGTCTATAGACCACCATTTTAATTTTGGCGTTAATATTTAGGGTCTTTGGTGCCCTTTGTCACATAAAGCTCCAAACAAGTCAAAGAGGGTCCTACGATTTTTCTTTTCATCCCTGATGCAAGATTCTAAGTTAACTTCCCTCTAAAGTCTCAAACTGGAAGACAAAATTTTTCTTTGTGTCCATTGAAGAGGATGAGAAGCAATTGGTCGGGGCAATAATTTCAAGAAACTTAAAGGTTGAGGACTACTTGACTTAGGTCGCCCTAGTGAGGGCAAGTCTAATTCCAACTTGATTAGGTAGCTAGTCAATCCCTATTTCCTCACAGAGTTATTCCGTTGCTTTTTTTTTTATTTCTACCATTTTACTGACCTAGTTTCACATGTTCTCTTGACAAATGAGATGGGAGGCGTAGACATTGTTGATGTGCTTGTTAGAAGTAGGGCCAACAAGAGGAAGTTAACTAAGGACTCATGAGAAGCTCGAATCGTGACCGCCCCTAATGAGGACATGGAGGGTTCTCACAAGTACATCCTAGCTAGGAGAACCACTCCCTTACACCCCAAGTGATCCATGAAGATGGGATCTTCCCCTCTTCGTTTAGGTGCCAGGATAACAAGGCACATAATGTAGGTAAGCCACCTTCTCACTTTCACTACAAGGTTCCTCCATCTACACAGGACTTCCTAACTAGTTGTTCTTGTTGTAGACCAATACTTTGTCCTAGGGGTTGCTTAGTCGAACTAATGCACAAGCCCTTTGTCTTGAGCAATTGGTAAAGGCGAAAGAGAAATTGTTAGCCAACTTGGAGGCTTCCAAGCGAGAGAAGGCTAAATTGAAGGCTGAGATGGAGGCCCTTTGTGTTGAGTTAGAGGCAAGGTTGGTCGAGATGGACAACAAAGTCAAGTTTGTTGAGGAGAATACGACTTCTTTGAAGAAGAAGCTATCTGAGGCAAAACACTAGGTCAACTATATTTTAACTGATCGAGCAGGAGAAGAGAGAGGCTGAGCATGTGAAGATGTTAGAGGCTATTAAGGTTATAAAACCATCGAGGATTACACTGCTTCCAAAGAGTTCTTGGACAATTAAAATGACTACGCTTTCTCTTCTCTCAGCAAAAGCTTCAAGTTGTGCCACATGTGGTCATTGCTCAATTCCAAGATTTGGACCTCAAAGGGGTCAAGATGTTGACTCTCACCTAGGAGATGGTCAAAAAGGTGGACCAAGAAGGCAACAAGGATGAGGAGGAAGAAGACGAGGAGACTAGGGTGGTTGAGAATGCATGTGAGGACATGCCCCCTAGTGATGCTTGAAATTCATTGGCCTCTTTTCTTAGCTCTCACCTTGTCAATGTTCAAACCTCTCACTAAAAGGATCCCATCTCAAAGAGCATAAGCCTTCACCATTAAGTTGGTAGTGATGTCGTAGGAAGCATGGAAGGCTTTGATTAAACCATTTTGGCCATCTTTAATAATTCCCTCGCCACTAGAAGGACCCAAGTTTTCCCCTAGATGCACCACCAACATTCAATTTAACATACCCATTCAAAACCGGATTCATATGCAGCACTTTGGCTGGAATAATTTTAGGAGGACAAACTGTTAGTCCCAATCCAGTCAAAGAGAGTTGTTGGTCCAATTTGAGAACACTTGTACTTATCTTCCATTCTCTAGCAATTCTGTTCTTTCCATATCTCCCAAACTAAGATGCAAACGGTCACACCAACTAACACCACCCACTGATTATTAGCATGAGCGGATGGTTGAAAGAAATTCACTAGGAAGGTTCTCATTGGTTCTATACCATGGAATTCCATACCCAAAAGTATGCTGATGTAATTCCACACGTTCTTCTCTAAGCAGCTTTCAATAAAAAGATGATTTGTATCCTTAGTTGTAGGATACTTATAGCCACACAACACCTTGATCCCAAAGGTATTCCCACACTTTGAATGTCTTTACATGTACCCATCTTCCCTCCTAATTGTTTCCACACAAAGAAACTAATTTTAGTAGGGGAGAATTTTGTTCCAAGCAGCCTTATGCCAACACACCACCAGCTTTGGGGTTCAAATGTGATCCCACGCTGATTTTGTGGAGAACTTTCCATTTGATTGAATCCAAACAATCAAGTCTTGGCGAGGAGATAAGCAAATACCTGAATTTTTTATTATGTCCATGGTCAGCTGATCCAACCTACTAAACATTTCAGTAAAGGGCCATTCACCATTTTTATCCAAAACATCCTTGATTTAGTATTTGCATCCACATTATCAATTATGGAAAGGAGACCAATCAGAGGGCCAATATCAAGATACCTGTCAAGTCAAAAGTTCAAATCACCTTCACCAATTAACTACCTAGAATTTGCAACCATATCCTCTATCAAACCCAGGTTTTTCCTCCAAGTTATTGTGGTATTAGATGGGCAAGTAGAGATATGAAAGTACTGGTCATGAAGATATTTAAGCTTTGAAAAAGGATGGTGAAAGAGAGTCTTGAAAAAGTGTCCTCCATAGGGATTTGAGTCTTAGAGCATGGCTAACATCCTTCAACCCCCTTATGTTTTGGTTAAAACAAAAACCTCCCCTTCCTTCCGTCATCTAGTCAATAATGGAGAAGACAAGGAAGTTATGAAATTGCCCCCATTACACATTAGAGTATTATTCTAAATAATTTAAATCCCATATTTACCCTTCTAAATTTTAGTTAGCTGGAACAACTCAGAAACCACTATCCACATTGTTTTCCATTTATTCCCCGATTCCCTCGTAGCCACAATAGAGTATCAATTTATTGTTTTCGTTTCAGTGTGCTTCACCACCAAACGTAGAACAATGTTCAATTTATACAAGAGAGGATCCATGCTTGCACATTGCAACTAGTGTTGCCACAACCCATAATAACCCAACCATTTCTCATCCATGCCAGATTTGTACACCATTTTAATCTCCATTATTTAGTCCCTACAAGACATTAGCAACGATTGTCATTTTTCTTTGCTTTGGTCAACTCTCTATGTTCTTCCCATCAACATAAGGGGATCCAAACACATCCAGTCTCTGCTTTCTACCAACCATGATCCAATATTTGAAGATTTAATAGATCTTCTGTAATTCCTTTGTTTCCATATACACCATCTACAAATCCAATCCACATTGCCACTTCCATCTCGGACTGCAAAGACACCACACTTGCAATAGAGTACTACAACTACTACGATCAAAAGACAGTAGTGTAGTCGCGGTGGCTATGGGCAATAGCTACGGAGGATAGCTAAAACTAACCTATAACTATGGTTTGTGTCCGTAGCTAAATTCTGAATTACCAATTGTATGTGCATTTTTAGCTACACTTTTTTAGTTATCCGTAGCTATAAAATTGACTTTATGTCTGTAGCTAAATGTCATTTTATAGCTACGGTTCTGATATGTCTGTAGTTAAAAATATAAATCTATAACTACAGTTTTAAGATGTCCGTAGCTAAAAATATAAATCTGTAACTACGGTTTAAGTTGATTGTAGCTAAAAAATATAAATCTATAACTACGGTTAACTTGATTGTAGCTAAAAAATATAAATCTATAACAACGGTTTAAGTCGACTGTAGCTAAAAATATAAATCTATAACTACGGCTTAAGTTGATTATAGCTAAAAATATAATTCCTTATAGCTACAATTTAGAGCATTTAGGCGATCTGTAACGAAAAAAACATAAATCTATAGCTATGGTTTTTAATTATCCATAAGCTAAAATTGTTAGTTTATGGTTGATGGCTAGATCCTGAAATTTTTTTCATTGCTTTTCTAAAGCTTTTTCCTGTATCAAATATAAACACTACTTATCTCATTCGTAATATAAGATGGAACTTGAATGCAAAATTCCAATACAAGACAATACAATGAAAAAATGAATTACATTTCAAAGGTGTTTTAATACATCCATGTGTTTAAAATCTATTACAATTCATAAAACTCAATAAAAAAACTTGACGTAAAAAATTTGATCAAATTTGTCTCCGTCCGCATGTGTGAAGTATCTCCTCTTTTAGCATGTTCAACCTATAAGGAAATAGAAAATAACTTAGAAATCACATTTTTAGAGATGTAAAATCCAGAATGATAATATTATGTGAAAGCAAATATCCATATGTGGGTTTCAGCCCTGATTATCTTTCAAGCAAATATCTAAAAGTATTACAATCACAATATGTACACAAAGAACTATACGGTGGGGACATACACCATACAACCTTACATCTATTAATTTACAAAAGAGTTCCTTTAACAAAAAAGAAAAAAAAAAAGAGTCAAAATTTCCTTTAGAACAAGATATGCACACCAACCGAAGATAAAATTCTAGCCTTCAACTTAGCCGGTAGTGTATCTTTAGCTTCATAATTATTTCCAAATATCATTAAGTTCCTCTCATTCCAAATAGTCCAAATTACCACAAGAACAATCTTCCACACAATAGCTCATTCTTTTCTCTGCAAATCAAGTTCAACATAACAAATGCTCTATCCCTTAATCTTTTTGTAGGGGTGATCATTGCTAGCAAGTCATAGAAGGCCCCACCCATCGAACCTACAAATTTCTAGTCTTGGGCAAAGGTTTTATATGCAGCCTAGCTCAGGCCCATATACATATAAGATGAACCAGGTCCGGGCCTACCTTTCAGAACTGATGTGCAATAACTAGACTAGGTTAGGTTTAAATGAAGCCATACCAAGCTAAATTACCCAAAATTTTTGTATAAAAATATCACCTAAGCAACACCAAAGTAGGCCAGACTCCTTATCCGGTAGTGTATCTTCAGCTTCATAATTATTTTCAAATATCCTTAAGTTCCTCTTATTCCAAATAGTCCAAATTACCACAAGAACAATCTTCCACACAATAGCTCATTCTTTTCTCTAGAAATCAAATTCAACATATCAAATGCTCTTTCCCTTAACCTTTTTGTAGGGATGAACATTGATAGAAAGTTCCAAAAGGCCCTGCCCATCCAACCTACAAATTTTTAGTCTTGGGAAAAGGTTTTATATGCAGCCTATCTTAGCCCATACACATATAAGATGAACTAGACCTGGGCCTACCTTTCAGGCCTGATGTGCAGTAATTGGACTAGGTCAGGTTTACATGCCACACCAAGCTAAATTATCCAAAATTATTTTATAAAAATATCACCTAAGCAACACCAAAGTAGGTCAGGCACCTGGATAATTTCGTCTTTCCTTGTAATTCTGTTATGGAATTTGAGATAATTTCGTCTTTCCTTGTAAAGTAATGCATAATCTATTCCCCTCAGGAAAATTCTGTTCATATGATGCCATTTATTGGTCATACAGTTTACGCTCAGTTTCTGCAAATTTATGGGCCAACCATGCAACTTTGAATGCTAGATCCTCTTACCCATATACCATAAAATTTGATAACCTTCTTATTAGGTAGATATGATTTTGGTAATCAATCACATTTCTAGTTTCTTCCAATCACTTAATTGGTAAACATGAAAGCTCCAAGGTGCAACCAAGAAAACCTATACCTTCTTAGCCTCCATTTGGAACTGGAAGAGAGAGTTCAACTTCTCCTCTCTATTGAGACTTCTATCCACTGAAATAGCAAATTTTGGAGAAGTCTACAGAATAGAATGCATTGAAAGTCATATCAAAAATCATGCAATACAATTCATCCTTAAACCAAGAAAATAAAGTTTAGAAACTTAAACATCAAAGCCACCCCCAATAGTCTGAGACCTAGTAAATGCATGCTGTTTTCATTTTGCAAACAAAAAGCATAAAGACAAGAAGAGCTCTGTCACAGAAGAACTAACTCCACATTTCTCATAGCAAAAGTCAAAAGGTAGGTTTAATGTAAGGGGATTAAAATAACAATTAATAGATGAAGCCAAATATCTACAGATATGTCCCATATATGAATTTAGAAGTCTATTAATTAGTTTTGAGTTTCTTTCATGAGAGTAGTAGTGCAGGCAATAGCAGTCAATTTTTCCGCATTTTCATTTGGAATCTTGCCCTAAGCCATCCAGTAATTGGAGTTCCAATTTTCCACATAAAGTGAGAAAAGGGTTTTCTACTTCCAAATAGCTAAATTTTCTTAACTAACATGGACTATGGACTGAATGTTGATAATACATATATATGTCAGGTACAACATAACACTACTAAGCTCATGCATTTGACTCATGCTACTGATCCAAATTATTCCATATTAGAAATATTTGGAGTTAAAGCTAGATGTTACCAACATGATCACAAAACCTTTAAATGTTGATTTTGCAAACATTTATCCAAAAGAATAAGGACCACATTGATTCTAGAAGTAGCCTATTTTCAACTAGTAAATAGAATTGTAAAATGTGCATTCTAGCTTAAGCATTTTGAAAATCATATTGAATCAATTATCCCTTTTCCCTTTACCTTTTCTCCCAATAGGGTGCAGAAACTCAAACTTATTTCTCATGAATCTTTCTCTAATCACATATTCAAATCTAAATAAAATCACAGGAAAACAACCAGATTCTAGTGCACAAGATCCTATAAACTATCCAAACATTTTGAAGCACTTCAGTACAATCAAATGTAGTCTAATCTAGTACCATTCTCCTAATGTCTTGTTCTGTAAGCACTCATAAATTGACCACCAACTAGACCTGTCAATGGGTTGGTTCAGTGGACCCAGTCCTAACCAAACCCTATCTAGAGTCAGTCAGAAAGAGGCCAAGAACCAATGCTACCATTGATCATGCTTATAGGGTCTGACCCAATAAGACCCGGTTATAATTCACAATTGTGAAAATTTGTAGTTTGTTTTATAAGAAACTAATAATAAACTTGGTTGGGCTAACAAACCAGGTTATTTCACAATAAATTTTGTAAATGACATGTTTAGACATACTATTTGAATGTAAAACTTACACATAATAAAGAAATAAATGAAAAAAGGTAGGATTTCTGTCATCTACTTAATATATAATCAATGTATGCACATGTCAGGTCCCAATGTTGCCAATTCAGTGAGTGAAGACTAGTTATTTTGATCTCCCTTGGCAATGGAGTGAATAGTCAATGTCAAGGCACTGATTAGTCAATCATAAAAAAGATATCTTGTAAATTTAAAAAATTGATGCATCCATTAAAAAAATAAGATATTGATTCAATCTCATATTAAGCTAATATAGAATGGAAATATGTAATAAAAGAATGATAATAGAGTGTTTGCTTAGAATCTTCATGTTGAAAACGTAAAAAGGGTGGATGTGCAAACATAAGGAGTAATGGTATATGTTTCACAGAGAAAAAGTGCAACATTGACTACTTGGTGAGGTCCTCTTGTTTGTGATAACAACATATCAGCACACTACTGGTTGGAAGAAGACCTCAAAGGACTCATCTTTCTTATATATCATCCAACCAAAGGGGAATACTTTTAGGTCAAGAGGGACAAACCTGCTATGGACCCAGACACTAACCACCTTTCCCTTAGGGGTAGTACTTACTTCACAATCAATCCCAATAGTCAAAAAAAAAGTAAGGAAAATTAAGCCTTGCCCCCATCATGTTTTCAACAAAATGCTATTTACTGATCCCTCTAGGATCCTACCTTTGGGACTTATAAAGAAAACTAATAACTTGCTATCTCCAGTGTCCACACACTCCTCAAAGAGTTCTCTCTATTGGCTATTGGGCAAGAAGCCAAGAAGACAAATGGGGGATCATACCATTCTAAATACCTTCAACAATCAATTCAAGGACTTTATAAATTTTATTAATTCAGCCTGGTTCCCAAATTCATGCTAAGGACACTCTTATCCAAATGCTAGCCCAAACTTGAGACTAAAAGATGCAGGGACTTCTGCCCTCCCCACTACACCAAGACCAAAAACATGACTTAGAGAAAGGAGCCCAGCTAGAGTTACTGTTATTCTCTTGAGTATTCCTTTTTTCCTCATCTTACTTCTTTTCTCTTCTTTACAACACTTCTTTTTTTATTATTATTTTTTTGTGGGGCGGGGAGGCGGGGAGAGGGGAGGGTGTCAAAACTTACCCATTTATTTTAGTTTGGTATCATTGAATAATTACTTGTTATCTATCCAAAAAGTCCTAGATTGTACGATTTGGACATGGATTTTGTTGATTTATTTTAGGTGTTGGTCTAAGAAGTTTTCTTCTCAAATTATGTGTAATGAATCAAATGGCTATTTTTATAATGTCCTTTAGGAGTTTTACTCAATCTCAAAGTCACTCCACCTCTAGGTAAAAATTGTAGGGTGTAGGAGTGTTTAGATTGGGGAAGTAAGTCTGTTGAAGTCCATAACAATGTTGTAGAAGATAGCATGATTTGGAAAAAAAAAATGCTTTCAAGCTTCTTTTGTTCTTTGGCTGAAATGCCCAAAATGATTTTCTTCTCTATTGTGGCTCATTTGAATGTAATGCACTAAAAGAAATCAAAGCTATGATGCCTCCACTTCTACTACTAAAAACATTTTTTTATAAAACTACAATAAAAAAATTTGAAGGGTTCTCATTCTTTATATTATATTAATAATTTAGGGTCCATTTGGTTCATAGTCGGAATCAGAATCGGAATCAAAATCCTCCGGAATTGGAATCAGAATGGTCCATTCCCATAGTCTGTTTGGTTCAGACAGGAATGGGAATGGGAATAAAAAATCAGCAGGAATGGGATTTCATTCCCAAGGGAGGGGCAAGGAATGGCCATTCCCTCAAATGGGGAAATGCCATTCCAGCAGGAATGGGAATGGGATTCCGATCCCGCCCAACCAAACAGTTGGAATTGGAATAGCCCATTTCGATTCCGATTCCAGACCCCTATTCTTGCAAACCAAACGGACCCTTAATATATAATGGGAACATGATATAATGGTACTTCCACTTTTATTTATAACATTCTTATTATGAAAAACTAGTTTAAAAGGTACAAGCATATCAAATATACGCTACACCTCCTCTAAGCATTTTCTTAGTACCCTCACCGGGAGGCATGAGTACATTTCAAAAATTGCTCATTATAAATATGGGCTATTTCATAGACTAGTAATACAGGGCTAATCAAATTCTCCTTCATACAGATTAGGGATGCAAATCAGGTACCTGATTAGGCCTAGGTCCTTGCGCTAGGCTCCTTTAAAATTTAGCCTACTGTGTATACATCGAAACCTACTATGTATAAAGACTAGGGAATAGAATAACAGAATGAATGAAGCTCATCATGTGGATTGCTACAAATGAACATGCTGAGTGAGTGTTAACCTATACAACATCCAAAGTGCCTCCTAGGACTCCTAGTATTTTCTCCCTCTACCTACTCGGTTTGACTTTGGATGGGTCCAGTGATGAGATATATGGTTTTCCTCCAGCTCTGATCACAATGTGAAAAGCAAATGATAAAGGTTCAATAAAGTAGTTAAGATGGTTCCAACCTGTATTAAAATTGACCTTATATTATGGGAGCCAACCTATTACATCGCACTTTATAATCTTTTGTAAAGCAAAGGTGATGCCAAATTAAATTAGGGTGGCATACATTTCCTGTTTATCCCAATAATACCCTTGCAATCAAAATCAACTGCACCATGACGTAAATCCTCTTTTATTTTAGCAAAGATAAAAAGGGTTTTTCACTGGTAGCATGGATGCAACCGATGAAGCAAAAAAAACTAGACTAGCATAGAGCAAGATAAAGTAATCATCGAAATGAACTTAAAGGAATTAGCCAAGACCAAAGAAAAATGAACTACGACATTGCAAGGGACAGGATCAACAAAACAATTTAACATAAGAAATAGGACTACACTGACTTTTGACAAGTGAACATGGAGCCAAAGTTAACTAGGTATTTCATCGAGCACTTAGAAGACATTTACCTGAGAATGTCTTTAATGATCATCCTTTCCTTAAGTAAATAAATCAGTGACTATCTGAAGAAATATTCCAAAGTTTCCTCTAGCAACTCATCTTAATCCGTCCGGCATTTGGAAACTGGAACGAGAAACGACAATAGTGAATGATAGACAATGAAGTCTCTCTTCACGAACTTTCCTTTTCTGGGGCTGGAAGTATTTGCTCCCCCATGGTTCAACTTCAATCTTCAATGAAAGCACAATTTTAATCAATGCGCAACCTAATAGGTGGTTAATAATAATCGACTTGCCTGCATGTAGAATTGGAGGAACAATTGCCTTGGAGTAGACATGATTCTGAATATAGATGAAAGTTTCGTATCCCTATTTCAATCTAAAATTTTACGTTTGAGTTGTTGCTACGGTCACATAAAAATTGACTAGCAATATCATTTCACGTCATAAAAGGTGGGTGCTTTCCCTTATTTGTAGCTACAGATGCTTGAAACCCGTTGCTATAAAGAACATTTATCTACGAACATAATGACCGTAGTCGGAGAGGTTCATCAATACAATTATTTTAGCTACGGGCAATGGATTTCTGTAGCAATAGATTATGATTTAGCTACGGTTTTCTATGTCCATAGCTAAATTACAGTAGCTATAGGTCCATTTTCTTGTAGTGTTTTATAGTATGTTTTAATAACTATTAGTAATTTTTAATACTATTTTTTACTTTTTAGTACTATGTTTTAATAATGTTTGCTATTTTAACAATTTATTAATACTATTTTAATAATTTTAAGTATTTATTTATTATTTAAATGTATATTTAAACTGTTTTTATATTATCTTTATTTTTTATACTATTTGTTTGATACTTTAGAGTATTATTTGTTATTTTGATAATTTATTATTAATATTTTAATATTTTTAAGTATTTATTTATTATTTTATATTCTGATGTAATAATATTTTATTCGATTGTAATTTGTGTTTATAACAAATGTATAAGACAACATATTTTGATTCAAATCATAACAAACCATATAGCCCTAGGAGTAAGATGGTAAATATACACTAGTTAAGACGTTAGATAACTGAAGTCAGTCCAAACAACTCCGCCTTTCAAATCCTCTTAAAAGTTGAAAAGCCAATATACCAACTTTCAGATTTAAGATGGGAATTAATAGCTTTTTTATTTTCAAACTTCAAACTTTAGTGTTATCAAAGACCACCTAATTCTATTGTGCCACTTTATGTCTTAATGTACCATATGTGAGAATAACATCTAAATTTATATCTTCATACATGAAATCTAGCATTAGATCCATCAATCTACAAACAAAAAAGTATAGTAATGTTTTTTCTTAAAATTAGAAGAAAGAAGTAAATATATAATTTATTAATTATCCATGAAAGAAATAAATCACTTCAGTACTTAGCCATTGTTTGAGCATGAATGAATTAACACCATTAAAATCCTATTTTTCATTAATTTGATGTGGCAGTTTAGAGGGGTGTGGACCAATGAAGTTGAGCACACCCCACATGCACATCCTACCATATATTGGAAGCATCTCTCATACTTGTCACGGGGAGAAGGTTCCCAACGCATGGTTGGGATGTGCTGTGAGCATGCTCTGTGGGGAGCTCATCTGATTTCAGGGGAAGGACACTTATGTCCATTAGATGAGTGAAACTGAAAAGTGCCTTTTATACTCCAACGTCTAAATCTACAAACTCCAAGGCTCCATTTAGTTCCTAGGATGGATGAGAAAATATGGATTATTGTTCACTTCCTACATTTGATTTGTGAGATGTCATGAGGTGGGAATATAGGTCTCAATTTTTGGAATTTGGAATCCCACCATTTTGGTGGAAACCAAGTGGGTAAAAGGAGGGGAGAATTGTTTAACAAAAAAAAAACAAACATAGTAGTAATTAATAAAACAAAACATTAATAATAACATATTAAATAATAAATATATTATTAATTAATTCATAATTATTTAATAATTAACTAATTGTTTTATTATTTATTTATTTATTTATTTATTTAATAAATAAATAATAAAAGTGTTAATTGATTAAAAATAACTAGTAATGCAAAAAATAAAATATATATTAATTAATGATAATAATATTAACTAATTAATAATTAAAAAAATAGCTAATTATTTATAAAATTAATGAATAAACATAGTAGTAATTAATAATTAGTTAACAATAAAATATAAAACAATAAAGGTACTACTAGTTACCTAACTATATAGTTAATAAAAATTTTAATTAATGCTAAATTGACTAATTTTCAATATATTATACATATTAATATTTAATATTTAGTCAATAAAAATATTACTAAGTACCTAATTAATTATTTAATTATTGTTATTATGGTCGACTATCCCATTATTTTCCCTTTTGCAACCAAACAAGTGAATAAGAAAAATACCCACCCATTTTTCATTGCTCATTACATCCTGTCCCATCCTTTTCCTTCCTACCAAAATCTTCCCTCAAACCAAATAAAGCCTAAAGACTAAAACCTTGAAACCAATATTTCACTTATTATACTTTGGCTTGGCTTCTCCCCTCCAATGTCAAGCCAACATAAATAGGGTTATCAATGGGTCAAGTTTAACCCTATGGAACTAAATTGATTGGACCCTTTCTGGTTCTAGGATCTATACCATTGGGTCAATTCTTATTCATTATCCATTATCTCAGTTATTATTGGTTTGGGACCTATTCCATCATGTTCCAACCAATTATCTATTTTATGGTCTTTTAGAATTTTTATTTTTTAATTGAATAAAATAACTAAAGTAGCCAATCAACTTTAAGTATTTAAGACTTACATCTTTCCCTATTCACTCACCATTAACTAACTCTCTCATCTTTCTCTTTAACTCAAACTCCTACAAATACCCTTATCCTCCACCATTCCCATCACACTAACTCTCATACTCTCTCTACTTTCTAATTCTCAACTTTATTCAAGTTTTAATAAGAAGAAGGCTTACTCAAGTATCTCAAGCTAGCAATTTGGAAGGCTTCAATAGTTGAAATTCTAAACTAACAGACCAAGTAAGTTGTAATTAAATCAATTTTTATTTTTTTAGAGTTTTAATACTATTTTTTTTTAAATGGTCGGCCCCTCTTTGAACCAATTTCCCAATACATTCAACTTCAACGTTGTTCAATCGTAGTATGTTAGTGTTGGCACCAATATGGATGCTACATATGTTGTTGGAGTTCCCACTCCTAGTACTGCTACTAGGGAAAATAAAAAGAAGGGGAATAAGTTTGAATAACCATTTTGGCATGGTTTTTTGGTAATTTTAAGTATTCTCAAGAAAAATGGGACAATAATTATTAAAATATATTGTATATGCTGAATAACCATTTTTATTAGCTGAAGACATTAAGCTTGAAAGATTTTTACAACATTTTGTAAATCCCTAATTTAAAAAATAATCTAGAAATACTATTAGATCATATGCTTTAAAAATTTTTATTCATATAAACAAATTTAATTTTTTGCATTACCAACACTTAATTTTAAAGTTGCAATTATTTTAACATTTGGACTTCTAAATATAATATAAGTTATATTTGTGTAACTGGATATTTTATTGATGAAAATTGGCTTTTACAAAAAAAGAATTTAAGTTTTACTAGATTTGAATGGCCACATACTAGTTCAACAATTACTGCAAGTATTTTAAATACTTTACATAATTATAGACTTGAAAATAAATTTTTCTATTAGTTTTGATAATGCTAGTAATAATGATTCAATAATAAATATTTTAAAATCTTAATTAAAACCATGTTTAAATGGTATATTATTTCATATTAATTAGATGTGCATGTCACATCTTAAATTTATGTGTTTAAATTTTTTTAAATATTATTTCTCTTCGTATTTCTAAAATTAGAAATTGTATTATATATATTAGAAGTTCGGGAACAAGAAAATAAGAATTTAAATATTTATGTCAAAAATATAGTTTAAAATATAAAAATTTTGTACTAGATGTTCAACATAGGTGGAATTCTACCTATTCTATGTTAGAAAGTTGTATTTCATACAAAGATATTTTACTAATTTATATAATAAAAAAATGCCACATGATTTTATAACTAAAGATAGTTGGGAAATGGCAATTTGTATAAAATATTTTTTAGAAATTTTTTATAAAACAACTAATGAATTTCTAGGTGTTTATTAACCAACTAGTTGTATTTTAGTTAGTCATTTATTTATTATTAGTGAATGTTTTACAAAATATAGAAATAATTTAAAAATTATTATTGAAATAATGGAACTTAAATTTAAAAAATATTGGGAAAAATTTTCTCCTCTTTATTGCTTAACTACAATATTAGATCCTAAGATTAGGAAAGATGGTTTAGATGTTTTACTTGAATCATATTATAAAAATATGAATACTAAAACTGGAAATAAAAAAGAAGAAATTAATAATTTATTATTTGAAATGTACAATTTATATGAATCTCAATTGTTATGGCCTAGGAAAACTTCTACTTTTGAAACATCTAGTTCTAGTAGTGGAAGGGAAAAATTTTGGTCTCTAATAAATAAAAGGCAGAAATCTACTACCACTTCATCAACAAGTTCATTTACTAAACTTAATCTTTATTTACAATTAAATTTTTCTAATTTAAACAGATCCTTCGACTTTGAAGAAATGAATAATTTTGATATTTTAGCCTAATGGAGTGAACATGGAAAAATTATTCAGTTCTTGCGGCTACGACACGTGATCTACTAACCCCTTTGGTGTGTATAGTTCCATTGGAGTCTTGTTTCAGTTCAGGTACTAGGGTTCTAGATGATAAAAAAAGATGTGTGAATGATAAAAGCTTGGATATGTGCATATGCTTGAAAGATGGGTTGGATGTTGAGGATAGACCCAAGATAAACGAGGGCATGACACTTCACATGATGTGTCACCATATGCAGATGATGTAGATTAGGGTCAAGGAAATGGAGATATAGGTAGAACTTAAAGAAAATGAAGTCAAATATTTTTCTATATACTCAATAATTGTATAGAATTTTTATTTTTTTTAAATTATTGTAAATTTTGTTTTTAATTTTACTTAAATTGTTTGTTATTTTTTAAATAATAGCATTGTAATTTTTATTTTCTATTTATAATCTTATTATATTGTTTGTATATTTTATTCCATTTCCAATACTCCATTCATCCATTGTATTGTTTGGGGTTATATCAGATAAGGGTAACTTTTGGGCCCTAATATCAATAAAAGTAATATTTTTAATAAAATATCAAAAATAGGTTTACTTTTTAAAAGTATTATCAAATAAGGGCAAAGCTATTGTTCATCATCTTCTTCTTGTAGAAGTGTCGCCGCCTCTGCCCAACACCGCCACTTCCGCCCACCTCTGCCTATTAAGCTATTACTGTAAGCGGTTGTAATTGGACCGCCATTACAGTCACCACCCACCTCCGCCTCCGCCTTGGCCCAACGCCGCCACCTCCGCCCAAATAGAAAACTTCTTTGAGTTTTCGATTCAAAGTTGTCTTGATGGCCAACTCCAAGTGATAGTCGAAATTATCGTCATCATTATGGTGGTCGAGATAGTCGAATCTCTGGAGATAGCATTTAACTTGGTTGAGACCTTTTACTCTGTCTCCCTTGTGGCATCCTTCTAACTGACGCAAGAACTGAAGCACTTCTGGTTTGTCAACTTCGCCATGACCATGAGGCTGAGAGAGAAGAGGGAAGACAAGGAGGAGGGGGAGGACGAAAAGAGCATGCCTTTAAACCCACTGATGGAAGAGGCGAAGGAGAGAGAGCCTGAGAAGTTGCCCATGACTAAGAGTTGTGAAAACTTCTCTGAGCATGCCTCCACCCAAACTCAAAGAAATTGCTCATGCCTTTGCACCCACTAATGGAAGAGTGCATTTTGATTCGGAGGAGTGATGGACAAATGGTATCAAAGAAGTTGCTCATTGATTACTACTACCACTTCAACTTGTTGTTCCATCCCGGTCGATCCCATCCTGCTCTTGCACATCATATGAAGAAATACTTGCCTTTTAATGGCAATCCAATTACCGCCTCTGGATTCTTTCAAAAGATTGAAAGCCGAAAGGAATCGTTTTCAGTATTTAGCACTAATATATATAAATCCGAAAATGTTTTTTTCGTAGGACTAGGAGTGGTAAAAGATATTTCATCCTCTAATATTAAAAAAATCCAGGGCCTACATACAAAACAACACAGATAGATAATAAAAGAGGAAAAAATGAGAAAAAGCAGACAATGAGAATAAAGCCTGGAACAGGAAAATGAAATATGCAGGTAGAATCTTGTGCAATCGGGAAAAGGTAGAAGGCACACGACATTTATTTATTATCAAGGCTTTTATAGAGGAAAGACAAGATAATATAAGAGGGTCTAGGTTTGACCTAATGACTGAGCTATGCTCAGAAAATGCAAACGAGAAATATAACACTGCAGTTCTTGTGTTTGCTTGACTCTATGATTTTTCTTTTATTTTTGGGGTTATATCAGATAAGGGTGCTCCTGCAAGAAGAAGAAGATGAACAATAGCTTTGCCCTTGTTTGATATTACCTTTATTAACCTATTTTTTATATTTTATTAGAAATATTATTTTTATTGATATTAAGGGTCCAAAAGTTGCCCTTATCTAATATAACCCCTTGTTCAAATTCAAATGAAATAAAATTTCTATTATTGTCTATTTTGTATTTTATTAAGTATTTTTTGTTAAATTTTTATTTTCCTAAAGTTTGTATCACTTTATTAGCAACAAATGAAAACATAATGTAAAAAACAAAAAAAAGTGGCCCAATTCGGCCCAAGCCCAAGGCTCGGGCCGTAGCATAGCCCGACTTAGGCCAGGCTTACGACATTGCCTATAGCCCGCCCATCCCAAGACCATGACATGGCATAGCCTAGGCCTGTGTCGTAGGCCATGCCAAGCTTGACCTTTGAAGTGTCCCAAAGAAGGCAAGCACAGGCCACTCACAAGCCCAACATAGCCCAATTTACACCTCTAAATAAAAATATCATAAACAGTTAAATCACCTAAAAATAAATTGTAAGACATATTTCCTGCCTCTTCCATCATTTAACCTATTTTAGCATATATTAAATTTAAGAATTTAATAGCTCACAAATTAAAATTAAAATTAAAATACATTTGAATTATATTTAAAAATAATTACCATCTTTCTCATCGTTGTTAGTGTTTGAATCTAAACCAATCATCCCACCACCTTCCACGTTGTCAAGGTTTTAGTCTAGTACATAACTTGTTTATTATATTTAATAAATTAATTGGTAAGATATAATCATTACAGATTTTAGACTTTCACAGTTTGTTACTCTCTATGCTAGATTTTTGTGTTGGTGTTAATAGAGAAGTGACAAGCTACTTTTATATTTAGTGAATTTGTTTCCTTTAACCAATGGTTAGAGGAGGAAAACTGATTGTCAATGTCAATTGTTGAAATTATTTTCATTTGTTTCTACTTAAAAACTCTAAAAATGTGAATACTTATTCCAACTTTTATCAATTCAATCTTGAAATGCTTAACTAATTTCGTAGAATAATTGTTTGATAATATGTCTACAAGAAGAAAATGCTTCATTGCACCATTTGACCATAGATACATCAGAATAAATAATTTTTTCAAAATAATGAATATAAAGGAAAACAATTTATGCAGATTAGTCTTAGTTAATCTTGAAAAAATTATGGTAACCATAAGAAAGAAACAGCTTATAACCATGTGATCAAAAGTTAATTAAATAATGGGATTTATGGCCCAAATAGTGGATTTTCTTTGTTTAAGAGATTAAATTGGTCTTTTTTGCAATCATGTAAATTGTTTTAAAGGCCTAGCAAACTATTCTTTCATTTAGATATTTCTCAATTACTATATATGTTGAGTATTTCTTATTGGTTTTAAAATGTCATAATTTTGTGTAGTATTTTGAGGTTAGATATTGTTTTGATTTAATTAGTAAGGTTATTTTTACATTCTTATCTTTATGGTGATGGTTGTTATATTTATGACTATGTTTTCATAGATTTGCATGGCTAATAAACAAATAAATAAAAAGAAAAATAGATATATTTTGAGTGACTTGTTCATGTATTTCATAGGTCTTTTATTAAAGATCATAAGTCATATAATACGCATGAGCAAACTATACGACCTTATGTTATATGTAGTATCCATATTTAGGGATTTGATCTCTAATATTTAGGAGATTATGCTTTAAATCCCCTATCTCTTTTCTTGTTCCACTTTATTATAGTCTTCATTATTTCTTTCTACTACATTTAGTTAGTTTTTTTTTTATTTATTGAATTGCATTGACTACACTATAGAAAATATTATGGAGGATATTTGGATGAGACAACTCCATTAATAAAGCCTCCGCCCTATTGATTATATATACACAAAAAGAGTTGGATGCAACAACTCCCCTAATAGAATTTTATCAGTCTTTTTTAAATTTCAATTTGACATGCTATAATGCTAGACAATAATGATCTTGCCACTAAAATGGATTATCTCTTTTGGAAAATACTTGTTTGTAGATATAGGAGCAAATGAAGCAAAATGTGTAGCCATAGTGTCTTGTAGTCCAATTCGCTATCGAAGTCAAGGGAAAGGGTGTTATAATCGTAGTCCAGTGCGTAGCAAATCTCTTGTTGAAAAATTTAGGTCCTGTGGGTCATCAAGAGTTGAGAAATGAACATCACCTTCTAGGAGCAAGAGTAAAGAGTAAGAATATGAGCTAGACTTTTCAATGATAGGTCTACATTATCTTCTAATAGCCTTGATGAAAAGAAGGGCATGGTCTCTTACAGAGATGGTTTTCCAATTAGTATGTGCAGAGTTAGAAATTAAAGGCATGTTTGTTGGTAGAGTGGATGTTTTCTTCCTCTTGTGTTGTTGCAAAGAAACCCTACAAGGCTATTTCGTTGCTTGTGGACTTAGCATTATTAGTGTTATGCTTGATATAGTATGGGGTTAAGGATCATAACATTGGCATTGATATTAAATTATTGTAATCGAGAGTTTTGGATAATGGATTATGGCCTTCATGTTTGATTTTCTAGACATGCTTAGACTTTATTCAGATTATTGTCTTCATTAAGGATGGATTAAGACCTTCCACTTTATAATGGCCTTTCGACCAAACTATTAATATGTCAATAACCTGGATGCATTTAATAGTCCTTTCATTAAGCCCTAACTTGTTTGTTTTGTTGTTTTAAGGCCCAATATTCATAAGTAGTTGGCATGCTAGGCAAATTAACTCTTACAAACACATGTCCTACCCAAAACAAGGACTTCATTACCAGATAAAGTTGTAACATGGAAATTAAATAAAACTATAAATAGTGATTATAATGAACCTAAATAGATTAAGTAAAAGAAAAGGACATTGCAAAATGCTTGGCAATAATACCATCAATTAATACCAAGGGGTTGCTAGTAATTAATGGACCCTTTTAGATAAATAAAATGGCTCATTTGTTCAAAGGCAAAATGGGTTATACAATTCTTTAATGCCCACATTAGAGATATATGTGGGTCTTTGTAAAACACCATCCGATCTGTTTAATATTGGATAGTACACGTATGATAATCATAAGAAACTATGTGGTCTATTGGATTCTAAATGCATTTAATAGTGAAAATACTACTAGACCACGTAGTGATAAATGTTTGTAACTATATTGATAATTTAAAATTACAAGAAAGCACCCATTATGTTTAATGATGGATGGTGTCTAAGTATATAAAACACCACTCAGTTTATTGAATATCAGATGGATTGTAATTTTACGAGAATCATATAAAACCATGTGCAATATTAGGTTTTAAATACATTTAATGGTGTAAATACTATTAGACCACTTAGTGACAAATGTTTGCAATTATAATTGATAGTTCAAAATTGTAAAAAACAATCCAGTATGCTTAATGTCAAATGGTGTCTAAGTCATAAAAAACCATCCAGTCCATTCAATATTAGATGTGTTGTACACTTATAAGAATCATATAGAACCATATAGTCCATTGGGTTTTAAATGCATTTGATAGTATAAATACCTCTGCGTCACATGGATGATAGATATTTGCAAACATTATTGATAATTCAAAATTACAATAAACTATCTAGTTTGTTTAATGTCAGATGGTGTCTATGTTTGTAAAACACCATCTAGTTTATATATTCAATACCGAATGGATTGTACACTTATGAGAAATCATATAGAATCATGCGGCTTATTGGGTTTTATATGCATTTGATGGTGTAAATACTACTAGATCACCTGAGTGATATCTATTTTTCATTTTAACTAGCAATTTGAAAATTAAAGAAACCATCTAGTTTACTTAATGTTGAATGTTGTGAAAGTTTATTAAATACCATATGGTCTGTACATATTTGAGAATCATATAGAACCATATGGTCTATTATTTTGTATATGCATTTAAGGTTGTAAATACTACTAGATCACTTGAGTGATAGGGGTTTACTACTTTAATTGATAATTTGAAAGTAAAAAAAAACATCCGATATATATAGTACTAGATGATGCAAAAGTTTATTAAAAACAATTCAGTCTATTAAATATATGGTACTAGAATCATATAGAACCATGTGATTTATTGATTTTTAGATTCATTTGAAAAATATAAATACCACTAAATAACCTAAGTGATATTTGTTTGTCACTTTAATTGGTAATTTGAAAGTCGAAAGAACTATATGGTCTATTTAATGCTAGATGGTATAAAAGTTTGTTAAAACCCATCTAGTCTATTAAATATTGGATGGTCTTTATATATTTGAAAATCATATGGTCTATTGGTTTTTAAATGCACATGAGGCTATAAATACCTTTAGATCACTTGAATGATACAAGTTCACCCCTTTAACTAATAATTTGAAAGTTGAAGAAGCTATCCAATCTATTTTGTACCAATGGTTGAAAATCTGTTAAAGACATCTTCTTTAATAAATATCATATGGTATATTTTATTAGTTTGTAGATGCATTGGATAATGTAAATACCCACTAGATTATGTGAGTGATAGATGTTTACCACTTTAATGGTAATTTGAAAATTGAAGAAATTATTCAGTTTGTTTATTGATAGATTGTATGAAAGACTATTAAAAACCATCTAGTCTATTAAATGTCAGATGGTATGTACATATTTGAGAATCATATAGAACCAAATGATTTTTTCATTTCCAAATTACTGGTTAAACTGACTAACATCTAGTATTTAAATGCTTTGTTGGTCTTCAGAGACCTAAATGTATTTAACAACCAATAAATCAAATATAACATTCGATAACATTACTATAAAGCAAAGGTGACAAGCAATAGATAATATTCTTCTTTTCTTACTACTAAAATTGGGAATGTCATTATTATAAAATGAGGCTAAACCCTAAATACAAAGTTCAATAGCAATGCAAATAGCCAAAGGGTTGGGCATCGAAACAAAAATTCTTATTGGGTATTTACTAGGTTGCTCACAACAATTTGCACTTCAAAAATTCTTTTAGTGGTCATTGATTCTTCTTCTTGGATTTGCTCCAAAGTCTAGGCTAGTTTATATGTGCATTGCTAACAAGGTGGGGTGGACACTCTCTCACTAGATCCAATATGGTCGTGATTGCTTCCTCGATTGGATGTGAAGTATTGGGACCAGCAATACAGTTGCAATTTTTTTTTTTTTGCTTTTATATCTTACACATGTTGGATCTTTCATTGGAAATTCTACTTTATTAGTTTCTTCATTGTTATTTACTATGAATACACTTGCTAATGAAGCAATGATATTTAATGTCTTGCTTAAATCTAAAAAGTAAGTAGGGAAGTAAGGATGACAACCAAAAAAAGCATCTATGTAAAAATAAAATAAACATTTAAAGGATAACTTCACTACCTATTCCTTGTCTGCAATTGTTTTTGTCCCCTTAAATGATAAATGAATACAAGTTTTCTTCATCACAAGTTAGGTAAAAGATATGGGCATTAAAAAATAATAAAAAGACTAGAAATTACCCGACACCTCTTTGTATTACCATTCATGATGCAAGCTTCCATTTCTATTATGACTTGGGTAGTCAATACAAACCCCTTACCTATATTTAAGCAAAGGATATTTTCAAGCTCTCAAACTTGTGGCAAAAGATCCACATTAAAAATTTAAAACCCTTTCCTTTTTACATTATAAGTAGTTTAAATTCTTATGCAAATGATTTGATCTTTTTTACATCTAGAAATCAATCCATCTTGTTGTAAATAGAAGCATCTATGATCAACAATATTATAAGGCAAGAGCCTTGGAAGAGAATGGTACAAGGCGCAAAGGAAATTGTCAAGGGATGCTGAAGAAGTGAGAGATGTAACCCCCCCCCCCCCCTTGAAATGTTGAAGGTATGATATACACTTCCCCTCTTTGGAATAATGTTGTATACCATAGAGTGATAGGGAACACAAGGAAAAGTTGAAAAGACATTATTTGATGAATGCTAAGAAATACAACAAAAAATTTAAAAGGAACTGTAGGTGAAATTCAAAGTGAGGTTGCAGCCAGTGCGGCATCTCTCCTAGTGAGGCCAAGCGCGAACTGGGATGAAGAGCCCTAGATCCTTCATGTAGATGGCTCCTTGAACCAGTAAGGCAGCGGAGCCGGAATAGTCCTGCACGGCCCAAGTGGCACAAAGTTGGAGTACGCACTGCACTTTGAGTTCGCGGCATCCAACAATGAAGCAAAGTACGAAGTGTTGATAGCCAGGCTAGCTCTAGCCAAAGAAATGAAAGCCAAGCACATTATCATCTGCAGCGACTCCCAACTCGTGGTCAATCAGGTCACAGGAGAATACAAAGCTCGCGAACTGACTATAATTGCTTACTTAGCCAAAGTACAGGAGGCCCTGCTCAACTTCCAGTCATACTTCATCAGGCAAGTCCCAAGGTCGAAGAACGATGAGGCCGATGCCCTGTCCCAGTTAGCGAGCACCAGTGATAATACCATGAGAACCGTGTACATAGAGAACTTGCCTCGGTCTAGCATTCTCGGGGGAGCAGAGGAGGTCGCTCCCGTCGTTCAAGCAAAGCCGAGCTGGATTGACCCGCTCGCGAGCTTCTTGCTACATGGGACCCTCCCTGCAGATCGCAACGCCGCCAGAAAGGTAGAGCGTCAGGCGGCCAAATACGTCATGATAGATGAACGGTTGTATCAAAGATCCTACACTCCCCTACCTGTGCTGCTTGCGACCTACCGAAGCCGAGCTCGTGCTCCGCGACACTCATGAAGGTTTGTGCGGCGGACACTTGAGGGGTAGGGCCCTCGCCCAAAAAGCATTATGATAGGGATATTACTGGCCAACGATGAAATCAGACGCCATTGAGCTCGTCAGAAAATGTGACAAGTGCCAGAAGCATGCCAACATCCACCATCAGCCCGCTGTCGACCTCAAGTACCTCACCAGTTTGTGGCCTTTCGCATAGTGGGGTATCGACATACTTGGGCCATTTCCACTAGCGACAGGCCAGAGGAAGTTCTTAGTGGTAGTAGTGGATTATTTCACCAAGTGGGTAGAAGTCGAACCTCTCGTAACAATCACAGCCCGAAACGTCCAAAACTTCTTTTGGAAGAACATAATGTGCCGATTTGGGTTACCTCGGGTATTGGTTTATGATAATGGCAAGCAGTTCGAGGACATCAAATTCCAGAATTGGTGCCAAGACATGGGGATCCGACAGAACTTCACCTCGGTCACACATCCTCAAGCAAACGGTCAAGCAGAGGTCATGAACAGAGCTATTCTTCGCGAATTCAAAGTGTGCCTAGATCGAGCTAAAGGACTATGGGCAGACAAGTTACCCAGCGTTCTATGGGCTTACCAAACCATAGAGAAGACCGCCACAGGAGAAACTCCCTTCAACCTCACCTACGGCACCAAAGCAGTCATCCCAGCTGAGATTGAGGTTCCCTCGCTACGATTGGAAGCGTACGACAACAAGGCAAATGAAGATGAGCTACTTACCAACCTCGACCTACTCGATGAAGTAAGGGACCTTGCATATATCAGGACCACAGATTATCAACAAAGAGTAGCTCGGTACTATAATGCCAGGGTCAAGAAGCGGAACCTCCGCGTTGGTGACTTGGTCCTTCAAAAAATTATGGTACCTGAGCTCGGCGTTGGTAAGCTCGGACCGAATTGGGAAGGACCTTACCGAGTGAAACGAGTTCTCGGGGAAGGAACGTACGAGCTCGAAACCCTTGAAGGGAAACAAGTACCTCGGGCATGGAATATTGTCAACTTAAGGCAATATTACCTATAACTACTGAGTAGACCATGAGTCACTTCCAGAGCCTAAGGGCCAAAATGCCGAGCTAACAAGACCTCGGTGCAATAAGACCCAGTCACCTCAATGGCATGGGCGAACTACTGAGTAGACCATGAGTCACTCTCGGAGCTTAAGGGCCAAAGTGCCAAGCTAACACAACCTCAACGCAACAAGACTCAATCGCCTCCACGGCATGGGCAAACTTCAAGGGCAAACTATGTCACCCCCTCAGCCTAAGGGCTAAAATGCCAAGCTAACAACGACCTTGGCATTAGGAAAGACTTAGCCGCTTCAGTGGCAAAGTAAAGTATGGAATATTAGAGGCGTAGGCGGCCCGAGTTTAAACCCCACGGAGCATGGCTCGTCTCGGCACATTGGTTAAACCAAAGTATAGGCAACAAACATGTAGTTCGGGCATACATGGTGACCACTCCGTGGTATACTATAGAGATTCCTTAAACATAACTGCCGAAAGGTCCTATTTTGGGTATGTAGCCCTAACAGCTCGAAGTGATGAGATCGCTTTAGCAAAAATAAAAAGAGCACACCATACTTAGAAGAAGAAAGGAAATTTCATTACTGTTTACAAAAAAAAAAAAAAAACAACTGAGCAAAACAACTCGAGAAAGTTCAGTAGTAGGAAAAAAGGGCACAACCGCCCAACAATGATCTTTTCAAGACCGGGTTTATGGCACCTAGGAGCCACCAGAAATTAGAAGCAGAAAACCAATGCCGCCAGCCTCAGGGGTCCACCTCGTTCTCGTCCTCCGGGGAGTCAGGCCCTTCATAGTAACGCCGTCAAGTTTGAGCCCGGAAAATTTCTTTCGGACCAACCAGCGGCAGAGCTTGAATCCGGAGCGGCACGCGCTCGAGCCATACTCCACTTGGAGGTCGTGATATTCCTAGGAGTCCTTGAAGTCCCAGACTACCTTCTCTCGCTCGGCCTCCACCATGTTGTCGAAGTTCTGAGTTCGATCCAGAAGAGTGGACTCCAAGTCCCGGACCTGTTGGCGAAGGAGCTCTCTCTCTACTGCCACCCTCGACGATTCCTCCCTATAGCACGCGCTCTCTTCAGAAAGCCTGGCAATCTGCGCCTCCTGGTCTTGGACGAGCAGCTCCTGCGACTCACTCCCCTTGCGAGTGTGAAGGAGCTCACCCCGAGTCCGGTTGAGCTCGCCTTGGAGCTTTTGAACGTTGACCTTCTAGTTACGAGCATCGCAGGAGTGGATGTGCGTCTAGAGGGCCATGGCGTGTATGGCGGTGTTCACCTGCCAACAAGAGATCGGAGTCAAAGGACAACAAAATGAAGCAAAAGACGAAGGAGAAGAGAATGACCACTTACCACCATACAGTGAGAGGCGGCGAGCGCGGCAAGATCCCCAGGTTCCATTGCCCCCCACTTAGCGACCTCTTTGTTGCAGATCGCTCTCCGGCTCCTCCGACGAGCCACGACGAAGTCATTCACGCCCTCCCAGTTCCCCACGGGGAACCGTGGGTAGGGAAACAACTGAGAAGGACCTGGAGGGACCACCCCTTGCTACGGGAGCTCACCCTCCTCGAGGCTGGCACCGCCAGCACCTCCTTCGGAAGGGGGTGGCGGAACTTCGAGCGGCGGAGAGGTGAAGCCTAGCTCAGCAGACCCGAACTCGGTACCCCCAGAGGGGGGAGTCTGGTCGGGGCGCGACCTCTTCACTTTGCGCCTCTGGTTGCTCGAAAGGAGGCAGCGTGAATCAACTCCAGACATGATGGTTGCCTAAAAAGAAACCACAAGATATTAGTTCGGTAAAGAACATAGTACATGTATACACGCAATAGTACTACAAGACACTACGCGACTTAAAAGAACAACTTGCCCGGACTCAGGCTGGCCTGCACGAGCTTCTCCTCGGTCAAGTAGTCCGAACAGAGGAAGCCTACCGATGCCCAGGACAGCATCATTTTCTGAGTTTCGGGGTCTAGCTCGGCCCTGGGGTCCTGGATGGCGCCCCTCCAAGAAGTGGGGAAGGGCCACCCCTCGGGGTTACGAACCACGAAATAATCTCGCTTCCAGGTGGGAATCTTATTCGGTAGCTCATGCAAGAGCTTATAGCCGCGGCGGGGAGAGAGGTAGTAAAAGCGCCTCTCCGGTGGAACCCCAGGAGTGGCATTTTTTATACAAAAAATGGAGGCAAAGATGTCAAGGTCCAAAGGAAGACAATACTCATAACACAAAGATATAATCCCAACCATGTTCCGAAGAGCGTTGGGATGGAGCTGATCGATGGTGATGTTAAAATGGTTTAGCACCTTCACTATTAAGGGGTGCAAAGGGAGACACAGGCCAACCTCAAGTTGTTCCTAGAAGATAACTATGTCATTGGGACCATGCTCCCAAGGGAAGTTGCCAGTGGGGATGCTGTAGACCAGGTCCTTAGGGAGGTGAAAATAGCGGATTAGAGACCTGAGTCTCTCCGCCATCATGGAGGAAGGGCCGAAGGTGTCAGGCTCCCTCCCCCGGGAAGTAGATGCTACATCATCGGAGGTCTCCCGAGCCTCCAGGACCTGCTCCCAAGCTCCCCCTGAGCTCGAGGGAGCATCGTCATCCTGATTATCGCCCCAATGGTAGGTGTGGTATGGGTACCCAAACATGGTTGGCAGTGATTGGGACTCACTAGAGAAGACGAAACGGAGTAAATTGAGAAACTCGGGCAGACTAGACGAATGCACGACCTCAGAATCCGAAGGCAGCAAAATGGCATGGAAGGGAATGAGGGGTCCTCCTATTTATAGTCACTGTACCCCTGAATCAACGGCCCAGATCGAAGCAGATCTGACAGCTCGCAGTCAAATTGACCGCACGCCTTCTGAAACGAAATGTGACTGGCTACAAGTATCCCATGATTGGGGTAGTGACGGTTGCACGACATTCGGAGTTAAGAGCCGCTTCAACACATTTTCGGTATTCGAAGTCAGAAAATCCCCTGATTCCCGCGTAGGCATTTAATATGAGCAGTCAATCAAGTTTGAGCTTCGGTCAAATCAATCTGTCACACTCCATGAACTCCTCGCGCTAAGGAAACGCTCTTAGCTCGAGGAGTGGGGGGCAATTGATGGAGGATGATTTGACCCGACCTACTGAGATGATGACACGTGGACCTGACTCAGCACGAGCAACAGCTCAGCAGACTGGCTTGACCGCGACCAAGTAACAAGCATGTAGAATAGCTCGCTACGTCATAGCTCTCTATAGGGGGAGCTCGCTATGGTGCGAACTCCAGATCCCCCGAGCTACTAAGAAGGGAATACTCCAAGATTATTTCAGCTCGCAAGCTAGGGAAACCAACTCACTCAGCACATGGGCAGAAGAACTGCCCCAAAGACCAACCTTGATGAGGGTCACCTCGAAGTACCCCTAAGAGCTTGCTACAAAGTAGCTCGCAACAAGGATAGCCCGCTACGAAGTAACTTGCGACTGTGACGCAACGCTCTCAGGAAGCTTCCATCTGACAAGACCGTACTCATCAGACTGTGCCACGTCTCTCGACTGACGGCGCAGTCCCTGCCCGACTGACAGTCTGCCCCACGTCTCTCGACAGATGGTGGCGTGCCTGTCCCTTCGGAGACGTGTCACTCAGCCGAGCAGGCAGTACGTTGTAACGATCACCTGCGCAGCCCTGGCAGGTAACGGCTGCGACGGGAGCCCAGTGGCGGTTACACCTGATTTGACAAGAACGCCCCTATAAAAGCCCTTAAAGCGGAGAGACTAACTCTCTCTCGGAATTAGATCTGAGCTTGCACTCTTACTTGCTCACGAGCTAATCTCGAGACGTAGTGATCTAGCACGATCTACACTCTTAGCCTTTTGTATTATCTCTTCTTCCTCCCCAGCGTTCTAACTTAAGCATCAGAGTATTCCCGCCGGGCAAATCCCTGGGAATCCTTCTTCTTCATCTTCTCAGGTGTTGTTCATTGCCAGCAAGGAGCCAGTCAGCCGCCAGCTAGGAGTGCCCGGATCGTGCCGCATCAGGGACCGAGCCACCCCTTATTTTTTCTTGTGCAATAATGAAAGAGGGTTGCATTGCCTTGCTTAGTTTTCAAGCATAGAACAAAGCCCTCTCCCATCCATTCTTAGAGAAGAAGAAGAAGAAGAAGAAGAAGAAGAAGAAGAAGAAGAAGAAGCTTATTCACCATATTCAGATTGTTGAGATTTCCTATCTTCTTCTTTGGTTGAGTAAGAAACTCTCTTTAGAAGAAGAACAGAAGAGAGTGAGAGACAAGAGTGTGAGAAAACAAAAGGGGATTTTGTCTCATTAGCATGGTTTTAATAAAGGGCAGTTTGACCAAAAGACATAGACTTTTTGCCCTACTCATTGATTTTGCTATTAGTTTCAAAAGATAACCGGATTTGCTAAATGAGCAAAATTGCTCATTTTTTATGCAAAAATCCCAAGTATATATGTATAATAAATGTATATAAATATAAAGCATTAAATTTATCAATTATAAATTTTATATAATTATACATAATATCTATATGCATACATAATTATACTACATATATACATAAAATAATAATTTTTGTTAGATTCGAATTTTAATCGGATTCAATGTGGTTAAATCTACATCCAATCCAATTATTAACTGGATGCAAGTTTTAACATCCAAATCTGGGATAATTGGGTTCAAAGTCTTATCGGGTATCAAAGTTTCAGAGTCTAATGATATCCCTAACAGACAAGGTCCAAACTAAGCAACCCTTAAGCTTAGCCTGGAAGTTATATACACATATGGTAAATATTATTATATAATATTTAGATAACAAATTTTATATTAATAAATACATAGATTTAAATTTTTATATGTTCTTTATAATAGACTAAAATTAAATAAAGATTTTAATTTGTAAAAAATATAGAGTTTTATAATTAACACGAGCAAGCCAACCCTTGCCCTAGGCCCAAACACATATTATTACACTTAAGGTGTGGGTTGGGTTGGGCTAGGCAATCTTAAAATTTGTTAATACATTATCAAAATCTGGCCCAAGATTTTTTATTTATTTATTTTTTGGTTCATTGGGCTGCACAATGGGGGTAGCCTATCCCCCATCACTCATACAGCTTCAATATTATTTAAAAGTAGTTAAAAACCCATATACATGGGTTGTACTTAGATTGGTTCAATCCAATTACAAATGTTACATTGCTCTTAGGGGTTACAACTTGGGTGGGTTGGGTCAAGTTGAAGATCAACCCAAGCCGAACCTAAATTGAACCTTGAGCTTAGGTTTATATTAATTTAATTATGATTAAAAAAGTTAATCTATAGATTAATTTAATTATGACTATAACCTAATTTATATATTTACTGATATTTAAGTATTTTAAATATATAAGTAGTATTTACAAAAATTGGAACATTTAATCATTAATAATGTAAAATAAATAAAATAGAACACTAATGAATAATATGAAAAAACTAATTATTTTATTAAGTAATTAGCATCAATTTATTGTTTTTGTTAAAAATTATTAATATAATTAATCCAAATTAATAATTTTTTTATAACAAATTACTAAAGTAAAAGGTTAATTATTTGAAACAACATTGCATTCCTTCCTTACAATAGTTATCAATTTCTAATGTTTCACTTTCTCTTGGCAAATTCCGGGTCCATATATATGTATTTAATGCGTTCACTTATTATATATATATATATATATATTAAATTATATGTTATGTGATATTTAAATAGTACATATCCAAAATGTAAGGCTGTTAATGTGTTAAGTCTAGGAGAAACTAGAACTAACCCGATAAGAAATATTAAGGAATTGGAACCAAACTATACCTGTTAGGATTTGTAAATTTAGACCTAGAGCAGAACCAATTAGTTCTTGGGATAATCAGGACTGACCCAATGAACCCAATTAAATAAATCTACTGTAATTATTATACATTTAATATATATATATATGTTAATTTATTTAATATAATATACATTTAATATATTAATATATATACCTACCCTATATAATTTGTGTAATATATTTATATAATGTATAATATATAATAATTGGATCTGAATCGATTCAGTACCGGTTCCAAACCGATAATAATAAGGGTAAATTTCTTAAACTATTCTGGTTTAGTTAATTGACTAAGATCTGAAAATTGACTAACATTACCCTTGTTGTTTTTGATAATTAACTAAGTCTTCCCTTACGGTTAACGTCTGCCAACAGAAATGTACTATTTTACCTTTTATTCTTCTCTAAAATTTCAAAATAAAATAGAGAAAAAGGAAAAGAAACACCGAACTCAATAATTTCAGCAGCTGCACAATGATCCAAAATGCAAAAATAAATGAGGCGAACCAGCGGCACCCCTCTTTGACCAGTGTTCCGTAGATCAATGCGGAGGTTCTCAAAGAGATTTTTCTAGTCAACAACAATTCTAACCTGGACTAACCCAACAACAACAGCAACAATTTGTTCCTCATCGAAGGCTCTTGCTGAATAACCCAACAACATCTTTTTTACTAATTTGATTTTCTCCGTCACCTACTTCTCCATCGGTGGTGAATATCAACAAACACAAGTAGTCAGGTTTCAAGAGATAAGATAGAGGCTTTATGGGTTTTCTTGCGCTTTGGACTTCAACTTTGTAGCAGCAACTAAAGAAATTCATCCCCAAATCGAGCTTCAACTTATTTTATCTTGAATCATTGAATCTTCGATGCTCATGTTTTCAAACAAGCTTTTGTGTTGGGCTTGAGTTGTAGAGCTAGAGTTATTTTCAATCTGGTGGGCCAATCCATAGTTGGTTGCCCTTTTCCGTATAAATGAAACTCGAAGGTGTTGTTTCGTAGCAGTAGCCGAAGAACCAAAGCTCGATTTACAAGTTGAAGATAGAGGTTCGCTTCTCAGGTTCAGATCCTCCATTAACGATCCAAAGCAAAGTTTGGTGAGGTGGGTTGGGTTCAATGTAGCAACTAGACCGGAATCGCCTGCGAAAACCGTACTAGGAGAGTCGTTTCCATCAATCTCAGATCATTCAATCTCTCCAGACTGATCGATTCCAGTTTGTGCCAATTAGAGCTTTGTCCTCCAACATCCTCTCCTCTCTGCTCTATGAAACCCACTAAGGGTTCTCGAGGATTCTTGTTATCTCAATCTTTTCTAAATGAAAGGAAAGCATAGGAAGAAATTAGAATATAGATAGGCCTCTATCTCTCTCCTTCACTGCCTTAAACGAAGAAAGGATTTTAATGCTTTGTTGCTGATACAAAACCTAACCTTTTGATCCTTTCTTTCCTCCCTCCTGTTTTTTTTTTTTTTACAAGGGAGTTCGAAGACGGAAATGGGGAAGAGGAGAGAGAGATCGGGAAAGAGACCTGGCCGGAGGTGGATAGGGTCGATGTTGGACCGTTGCCGCTGTGCATACAGTTGAAAGAGATGATGAATAATGTTTTTCCCGTTCTCTCGAAAATGAACTTGGGACGAGGTATGGGTAATATTGGGTTTTAAAAGAATTTTAAACAGGGTTTTAACGGAATAGTAACGGATGTTAATGGTAAAGGTAGAGTTAATAAATTGTCGGAAAAAGTAAGGAGAATTGACTTTTTAAGAAATTTACCGTGGAGAATGTATCAAAAACCGTAACGAGAACTGACCCGTCGGTACCGGATCTGAAATCAAAGTCGGCTCGATCGGTTTGGACCCGACCCATTGACAGCCGTACCAAAATGTCACATAGGGTTTTCTCCATTCGACCGAAAACTGAAGGGTCTCTTTGAACTTCTGCAGCTCACCGGTTCTCGTTGAACTTCTGCGTTCCCCATTCGACCGACCGACTGAAAACGAAAGGAGTCTCACCGTCTCTCTTCATCTTCTTTGTTTTTTGTCATCAATTACGCTGCGTAAACACGAGATAGAGGTCATGGCGGAAGAAGAGATGCTTCATGTGAGTTCAAAAGCAGAGCTGAAACGAAAGGAGAAGCAGAAAAAGAAAGCCAAGTCAGGAGGATTCGAGTCTCTGGGTCTGAGCCCTAATGTTTACAGAGGCATCAAGCGCAAGGGTTACCGAGTCCCTACGCCGATACAGAGGAAGACGATGCCTCTCATACTTTCCGGCGCTGACGTCGTCGCCATGGCAAGGACCGGGTCCGGAAAGACGGCAGCATTCCTGGTGCCGATGCTTGAGCGGTTGAAGCAACATGTCCCTCAAGGTGGTGTTAGGGCTCTTATTCTCTCTCCCACTAGAGACTTGGCACTTCAGACATTGAAGTTCACGAAGGAGCTTGGTCGATTCACAGGTCAGTTTTGGACTTTTGTGAAGTCACAGCCCTTTTGCGCAAAACAGGATTTGGATTTTGAAATCACTGAAATAGAACTAGAATTACTTGATATTCAAGTCTCCGTGGTGATTTTTTTTTTTTTTTGAAAAAGCTTCTTCCTTATATATGCTATTCATTCACATGAAAATAGTTAAGGAAATTCTGATAAACCATTTATCAAAAAGAAATCTTTGCTAATCAAGTGAGTGTGAATAGAAAGTGCAAGGCACACACACATTCACAAAAGACACATATAGAACATTGTAATTAATGGTCAATTCCGTAGAAAATTGTGTATCTGTGACACTGGAGGCTGATTATTGTTTTATTCATTTGAAACCTCTGAGGTGAGACAGAATGATAACACTTTTAATTCCCATCTATGGATCTATGGAAATTTTAACTACGCATTCATAAGAATTCTATTGAATGGCCCTTCGAGTGGTAAAATCTTTGTTTTTCATAGCGACAGTTCATCAAATCTATAGAAGCAGGAAGACTCTAAAAAATCATTATATGTAGTTGCTTTTAAACTTTTGTCTTTTGATATTTGGTTTAAGGAAAATAAAAAAAAGGGTAAAAGAACAATATTGTAGCTTGTCAATTGATAACCTATTTTTCCCCATGCAGATCTTCGTATTAGTTTATTGGTTGGTGGAGATAGCATGGAGAGCCAGTTTGAAGAGTTGGCTCAGAATCCTGATATCATAATTGCAACTCCCGGAAGACTCATGCATCATCTGTCTGAGATTGATGATATGTCCTTGCGGACTGTGGAATATGTGGTGTTTGATGAAGCTGACTGTCTATTTGGTATGGGGTTTGCGGAACAGTTGCACAAAATCCTTGCACAACTGAGTGAGATCCGTCAGACCCTGCTCTTCAGTGCAACCCTGCCTAGTGCTCTTGCTGAGTTTGCTAAGGCTGGACTTCGAGACCCACAACTTGTTCGGCTTGATTTGGAGACTAAGATTAGCCCTGACCTGAAGCTTACCTTTTTCACCTTAAGGCAGGAAGAGAAGCATGCTGCATTGTTGTATTTGATCAGGGAGCAAATTGGTTCTGATCAGCAGACATTGATATTTGTTTCCACAAAGCATCATGTGGAATTCCTCAATATTCTCTTTAGAGAAGAGGGTATTGAGCCATCTGTATGCTATGGTGATATGGATCAAGATGCTCGTAAGATTCATATATCAAAATTTAGGGCAAGAAAGACAATGTTGCTAATTGTTACAGATGTTGCTGCGAGAGGCATTGATATTCCATTGCTTGATAATGTTGTCAACTGGGATTTCCCTCCGAAACCTAAAATTTTTGTCCATAGAGTGGGGCGAGCTGCTCGAGCAGGTCGGACTGGTATGGCGTTTTCCTTTGTCACATCTGAGGATATGCCATACCTCTTAGATCTCCATCTCTTCCTTTCAAAACCAATTAGACCTGCTCCTACTGAGGAGGATGTTCTTCAAGACATGAATGGAGTGTTATCCAAAATTGATCAGGCAATTGCAAATGGTGAAACTGTCTATGGGCGTTTTCCTCAGACCGTTCTAGATCTTGTTTCAGACAAAGTCCGGGAAATCATTGATTCATGTACAGAACTAGCTACTTTGCAGAAGACCTGTAATAATGCATTTCGCTTGTATTCAAAGACAAAACCTTTACCATCAAAGGAATCCATTAGAAGGGCGAAGGTTTTGCCCCGTGAGGGATTGCATCCAATTTTCAAACATTTATTAGGTGGCAATGAGCTAACAGCACTTGCCTTTTCTGAACGTTTGAAATCTTTCAGGTTTGTGCTCTACAAGTTTAGTAAATTGTTATTGGGCTTATGGACTTTCCAGCATAATGCAAATTAACTTCTTGTTCCAGACATTTATGTCTTAAATATCTATTCCTTTCCACATTTAGGGGATTATTGTGTTCTGTTTTTTTGGTCTTAGATATTTTAGAGCCTAATATCTTGATGTGTTTTGCTAATTTTTAATTATCCACATGATGGTGTGTGCTAGACCAAAGCAGACTATTTTGGAAGCTGAAGGTGAAGCTGCGAAATCAAAGCATCTACAAGTAATTTCCTTTACATGATTACCTTGTATATGTTTCTGAGGATTTATTAACATTTAATGTATGACTGCAGTATGAGATCTCTTTGAAGTTTTTTTTTTTTTTTGTTATTTATCCACTTGGTTGACATTATACTTCATTGTTGCTGTAAAAATTTGTGACAACTTTGCTCATGGAAAATATCTGGACTTTTTTTTGGTTGTTTCTAACTTTCTATAATTATCCTAGAATCCAATTTCTTCTTAGTCCATTGGCTTGTTAGAGCCTTCGACTTGCACCCACTTAATCTTTTTAATAACATAGTGCCAGCATCCCAGTCCTTTGTTCACATAACTTGATTATCTTACTTAACTATCCCTTGTATTCTTTAGTGGGTGATACCCTCAGTTTCCTTGAATATGCTGATTTATAATTTGATTTTAGACTTTTAGTCTTATTCTTGTTATCTGTCTCAATAGTCTCATGAGTTTTTGAGTAAGGAATACAAATTCAAGCCTTTTACACAAAAGGATACTCTTGAAGGCTTGATTAGTTTACAGTATCGTCTAAGCGGATACCAAGTTAATCTTGACTGATCAGTGATAAAGGATAGGATAAAGGTGTCTGAGATACTAAAAATGATGATCCTATTGTTGTTTGGATTAAAGATAAATGGATTGTTTAACAAATATATTAAGTCTCGATGTCCAACCTAGTTTTATGGTTTCATATCTTGGAAAGAACCAACATGATCTCAACCAACTGGGTTTCAATGAAAAATGATTCAGGTGCCATGGATAATTTTCTTGTTGTTCAATTGGGGAGAAGTGAACTATGTATGTAAGGCCAGTTAAAAATTTCCAGTAGATAAGGTCACTTTAAATTCTCCATTCCACCCTTATGGTTATGGTCATATTTTTTCAGCCAATATGCCAAGGATTATGTTGTCTTAAGGCTCTCAAACATTCAAAAGAAATGTGTAGGAGATTTATGGTGCCTAAAAAGGAATATAGATTGTTGTCATATGGTTCAAGGCATGTTAAGAAAGAGGGGAAAGGTGGTCTGGAGAACTAGCTGCTATCATCTGGTCAAAAGAAACTCAAGTGTCATTGACAACCTGCTAATGAAGGAATGCAGCTAGAGAATAACCTATGGTGTTTGTCTCCTGGAGCCTGAACCTCTCCCACCTACTTGTTTAATGTTGTTATTCTGATAGTGGTAGCCCCATTGTATAAAGATGCTCAATAAGTAGTTGCTACTCCTGGTTATATTGGACAGGTTATGGCATAAAGTGGTTGCTAGTATTCATAGGCTCTCAGAGAATGGGTGGGATGCTGGAACTTCTAGCAGGGCCTCTTGTTCTTCACCTTGGAAAGCGATTCAGAAATGTCTCCCAATTTTTCTCAATCACATCAGACTTGATATTAATTCAGGTAACAAAATCAAATTCTAGGAGGATCTTTGGGTGGGTGAAGTCCCTTTGAAGGATTCTTTCCCTTCATTGTTCACCCTATCTGCTCTCAAGGGCAAACCAATTTCTGAGTTTTCGCTCCCTTCTCCTTTGGTTAATGGGTTCAGGTGGAATCTAGGCTTTTGCAGAAATGTGAGGGACACTGAACTGGGCCATGTTTCTAACCTACTACACATTCTTGAGGGGGTTTTCCTTGACCTAAATAAACAAGATGATAGAATTTGGACTCTCCATCCTTCTGGGGTTTTCAGCTGTGCTTCCTTTTTCAAGTCGTTGTCTTTGCCTTCTAAACCAGTTGTTCCCTTTTCAGCCAAAGAGATTTGGTGTCATCCATTTCCCCCAAAAGTGAGTGCTTTTTGTTAGGAGGTCTTCCATGGTGCAATCAACACTTGTGATATTCTACAGGGAAAGAGACCTGGATGGTGCCTTTCCCCAAATTGGTGCTGTTTGTGTGAATCTAATGGTGAATCTGCTTATCACATTTTCATTTCCTGTCCGTTTGCTTGTGGTATATGGGATTGGTTTTTCTCTCATTTTGGGTGCATGTGGAATACTCTGGACAGATTGGACAGGTTGTTTGATGGTTCTACTTTCAGCTGGCCAAAAACAAGGGGAAGACTAATGTGGAAGTGTACAAGAGCCGCAGTAATCTGGATCTTATGGGAAGAGAGAAATAAACGTATATTCGAGGAAAAGAAAAGGAGCAAAGAGGCATTAATTGAAGGGATTATAGCAAAAGTAGCTTTCTGGACAAAGACAGTGGAGTTGTTTTCAGCTTTCTCTATTGATGACATAATAAGGAACTGGAGAACAATTGTAGCCTCAACTTCAGCCAAGTGGAAGGCACTAAAGGGTTGGGAACCTCCAGAGTTAGGATGCCTGAAATTAAACTTTGACGGAAATAGTTTTGGGAATTTGGGTCCGTCTGGAATTGGAGGGGTTTTAAGAAATGAAAGTGGAGTGATCATGGACATGTACTCAGGCCCCATTGGAGTGTGTGATTCTGTAACAGCAGAACTGAATGCAGTGATTTATGGGATGCAGAAAACTATGGAGATGGGGGTAAGAAAGCTAATAGTTGAAGGTGACTCCAAAATAGTAATAAGTTGGCTAAAACTGAATGAGAAGGCTCCTTGGTTTTTTAAAAACAAAATCAAACAATTCAAGAGGTTCTCAAGGGATATGCAGCTGATAATTCAATGGACTCCTAGGTTTGCAAATGGTCTAGCTGACCAACTAGTAAAGCAAGGGGTAAACAGGGCAGTGTGTTTCTGGGCTCGGTTGTAAGTCTGAATATTAAATTGTCTTTGTATTTTCTTGGTGGTAGCTGAGGCTGCCTTTGTCTTGTACATTTCTCTTTATCTAAGTAATAAAATTTGTTGTTGATGCTGATAAAAAAAAAGAAAAGATTTCAGTCCTTGTGGAAACATCCTATGGCAACTGGTACCTCTTATTATCTGTTGGTTGATTTGCTAAGAGCACAATAGATGGATGTTTAAAGACAAAGCTATGACCAAGGAACACTTAATTGGAAGTTTGAAAGACCCATAATGTATTAGTCAGTCTTGCCTTCCTAAGGAACTTGAAGGAACTGGATGCCACCTGTAGCCTGTGCGGTGCATGACCTGAATCTATCCACCATCTTTTGATTCACTGCCCCTATACCTATCAGGTTTAGTTTCATTGCATTAAGCTGTTCCACTTAGTTTGGTTTCCTCCTTCCGCTGTGGTTGATTTAATCTCAGGATGGAGGATTAATTGCTGCTTGGACAAAGGATGTTTTCTGTGGAAAAGCTTGCCTTTTGCAGTTTTTTGGATGGTGTTGAAGGAACACAATCAAAGGATTTTTTAGTTTAAATCCGTTGCAGTGGGGGTAATCTTAGGGAAGATGGAGAGGTTGCTTGTGAGCTGGACTAGGTGCTCGGAGTTTTTTGTGGATGCGCCTGCCTGCTCTTTCTCTAATCACTGGTGGTCCATCTTTTTTCGATTTTTCTATAAAAAGCCTTCATTGTACATCATTTGTGCATGGTTTAAGGCAGACTTCTTTTTGGATATGATTGAGGACTTCTCACCCTCTTTATTATTAATACAATACATTTCTTACCACTTATCAAAAAAAAAAAAAACAGAGGAACTTGAAGAACTAAAATGTCAACATTTTTGCAATCATTGGGAGCATATAATTTCTGATGTTAATTTCCTAGTTCGACTTTGTGCTTTCGTTTATAGGAAATACTCTGACATCTATATTTTTTGTATGTGTTTTGAGCAAAAGGGAACCTCTCCCTCTAAGATTAATAAAATACTATTACCATAGTTGACAAGGTGTTGTAGGCAACAAAAATGATAAGGTGAGTGCCTTATTAAAATATCCTCTATATTACTACATCTTACTAATTACTAATATGTGTTAATGCATTTTATTATATACTACATATATTATTAATACATTATTTTAAAATTTTACTATTGAAATTTAAAAGGTCAAAGAGCCTTGAGAAGAGAAAAAGAAAGAAAGAAAAGAAGTATAGAGGTGCTTCTTTTTTTTATACTCTTACATTAAATAAAACAGCTCCAACCTTGTTCTTTTCTCTTTTACTTTCTTTCTTAAATTTGTATAATATAAAATTGTAGTATTCTTTAGATATATATATATATATATATATTAAAACAAAGCGGTCAAGAAATTTTTTCCTTTTTTTGAATTATTTATTTCTTTTATTCCATGTCATTTTCAAGATAACCAATGAGATGCACTTTCCCAATAACCTAAATAATCTCTTCTCCTAAAATTTCTCCTAAACTACCTCCCCCACTATCCCCTACTTTTCCCAAAATTATCTCTAATTCCTATTTATCTTATAAATTATCTCTAATTCCTATTTGTCTTATAAATTATCTCCAAAGTTATCTTTAATTTAGTAGAGAGTTTCTCTCCTAAATTATTTCTAATTCCTATTTATCCTCTCCCCTACTTTTTATCTATATCTATCTAAAGAAAGTTTAGATTAAAAAAATTAAAAATTATTTAAATATTCTAACAAAATTATATAATAACTTTAAAATATTTATTAAAAACACAAAAAATAATTTTATATTTTTACAAAATATCTCACGAAATTATGTGCTAACAATTTAAATTATGTTTTTTTGGACTATCAATTTAAATGTTTTTTTAAATATTTAATAATATGTAATAGCTTTAAATAGATAGAATTCAAATAACAAAAGATTTCAAATATTTTATAGATTATTTAAATATTTAAATAACTAAATATTTATCATAACTAGATTTTAAACAGTTAAAATAACGATATTATGTAATAAATTTAAAAAATTTCTTCAAAGTAGAAAAACATTTAAAACATAATAATGAAATTAATAATAATTTAATATATTACAAAATTAATAATGAATTTATGTAATAATATTATAAATTATGATTTTATGAATAACTAAATTCAATAAATAATTAATATTTAAAATTTAAATAATTTACATATGATTTAAGTATTTAATTAAATAAATATTTTAAATAAAAATATTTAATATAACTAGATTTTAAATAGTTAAAATAAAGAAATTATGTAATAAATTTAAAATAATCCTGAAAATTAGAAAAATAATTATAACATAATATTTAAATTAATAATAATTTAATATTTTTACATAATATTATAAATAACTAATTTTAATTATATCAAGTAATAATTCAAGAAAATAACTTTCAAAAAATAATATTTATTCATAATAATTTTAAGCTCTTAATCTGTATTTATTATATAATTATATATACTAAAATTAATATTTATTGTATTTCAGTAATTATTTATTGTTTTTTGTGATAAATGTATTTTCAATGATTATGTATAAATTTATTTTGTTTTGCTATTTAACAGAAAACTTTAATAATTATTAGAGATTAAACTACTATTATTGAAAATTTTAAATTTAATTTATTTAACCTATTGTATTTATTATATTTTTGTTATAAATTATTGATTAATTTTTATTAGATATTAAATTATTGTTTTAGATTATACTATTTTATTGGCTAAGTTAATATATTTTTAGTACTTATTGTATTTTTGTAATTAATGTATTTTTTTCATTGTCAATATATTTTCAATAATTGTGTATTTTCGCTATAAATTTTCAATAATTATTGGAGATTAAACTATTCTTAATTATTTATCAGAGATGAGACTATTAATTTAGCTGAAATTATGAGTGTTCGTGACTTGGTTTGGTTCGGTCATAGGCTATTTGGCCAACTAAATTGACTTTGTTAGGTTGGGGAGTTGGTTAGCTAAAACCAATTAACCTTTTGTGAAATCCAACCCACTCAAGTTGTATCGGTTTGGGTCGATTTTTGCTTTGGTCAGTCGGTTCAAAAGATTTAAACTTAAAAATTAAATTTAGTTTTAAAAATTATAGTGCAATTATTAAAAATTAAGTTTAAAAATTAGATTTATGATATAAAACATTTTAGACTAAGAAATATGGGAAATTTACCACTTTTCTATATTAAAAATTATATTTAAAATATAAAATATTAATATATATCCATGGTTAGGTCACCTGATTTTGGTCAGTTTACAAATGGCCAAAGTGAAACTGAACCAACTTAGTTGAATTGAGAAAATTTTGAACCAAAGCCGACCTAAAATAGTAGAAAACTGAGCAACTCAAGTCGAGTTGATCGGGTTGGTTCGTTTCATCAGTTTGATGAAAAAACCTAACTGAAATTAATTATTTTTATTTTGTATTATAAAAAATTATTAAAAGTAGTATATAAAATATGAATAATTATTAATTATTTAAAAAGTTGAAAATATAAAACAATTGTATACTCTTATGTGTTTCTATTAGGGTCATTTACTAGAACACACCTTTAGGGATCGCAATTTTTACCATCCCTGACGGGGACCCGACTTCCCCGATCCGATGGGGCCGGGGGTGGGGATTGTTTTGGCGGAACGGGATAGGGACGGGGATTAATAGGAATCCCCAGTCAGGGTCGGGGATGGGGATTTAGGTCCCCGCCCCGCCCCGACCCCGATTGTATATATTAAATGTTATTTATATTAAATATACTATTATATTATTTACATTATATATATTAAAACATATTTAAAACATTATTTATAATTTAAAAATTTCATTTATTTTAAATAAATTTATTTAAAAAAAATTATTTTAAAAAATACTATTATCTGAAAACATTTTGGGGATTTGGGTCCGCACGGGGAACCGATCCCCGTCGGGCATCAGGGATGGGTGTTAATTTTAGAATCAGGGTCGAGGACGGGGAATATGATCCCTGCCCCGAACCCGCCCCGTTGCCATTCTTACACACGTTATAGCTTTACATATTTACTTAAACCTACCTTATAGTTTTCATTTTACTAAAAACATCCCATATATTTTACAACTTATTTACTTAATCAACCTTTCATTAAGGAGTGTTTGTTTTGCCATTAGACCCATGATTTTTTCTTCCAAAAATATCCTTAACACTTTTTTTTTGTATATAAGACAAAATTGACCAAATATAGCCAATAGAGTGGTTGCCCGTGTCTTATTAAGGGAAAAAATGGTATTTTTATTTTTTTTCTTTTGATTAAATTTATTTAAATGAGCATTAGGGTCAATACTATCATTTTCCACTGTCATCTAATGGAAGATTGATTAAATCCATTGTAAATTATAAGTGGTGTTTTAGTAAAATGCTAACTATAGGGTAGACTTTAGTAAATCCATGAAACTATAAGAGGTATTTTAGTAAATGACCCTTTCTATTATTTAACTTTTGCTTAATAAATCTCGTGCATTGCATGGGTCCCTGCTAGTTGATATGAAAGTACTTTATTAAATATATGTTTAAAATATTTTTATCTTTTAGATATGATGATTTTCCACGTTTTAAGAGGAAATTTAATGTTTTTAATAAAGTGGATTGCTATTTTTTTGCGATTAACATGTTTGCTGAATGGTATATAAAACTAAGGAACTAGCTAAAAGTTCTTAGTGCCTAAGTGACTAGGTGCCCCTCTGTCACCCAGAATTGCGTAGATGCGTTGACAATTATTTCCATTATTTATAAAATAAAAAAAACTGTGGTGGTACTCTTGTTAAGGAAATGAGGACTGGCAAACTTTGTTGTCCTTTCTTCCCTTTCTCTTTTTGTTTTGTTGTTACTAATCTTTGTACCTTTTTCTTTCAATAAAATTTCCTTATTCAAAAAGAAAATTAGTTTAGTACATGTTCATGTACATTAGCCAGTGAACATCTTTTGGCAATAAGAATTTTTTGATCAATAACCACCTATAATTAAATTTTCAAGTTAGAAAGAAGTACAAAGGGAGGGGTAACTCTCTTAACCCTCCTCAAAGAAATTAATTCAATTACAGAATAGCCCAAAACAGTTGTTCCCTTCCCACCCTTTTTTTAGCAAGGGTATCCACAAAAGAATTAGCACACCTCCTTATCCATTGAATCTGAATCTCCACACCTTGCGCTAGCTGGTTGAACATTTTCTTTACATTAGCAAACTTCCAAAGGCCTTTCTTTTCTTCTTGAAGCCATCCTATAACCAACTTTGAATCCCCTTCAATAATAAGTTTGCTGCAACCCAGCTCCCTCGCCTTCTTCATTCCTTCTATCACTGCCAGAATCTCAGCTCGTAAAGAATGACCCACACCAATAGGACCAGAAAATAGAGCAAGGACTTTCCCATCTTCATCCCTAAAAGTTCCTCGAATTCCCAAAGGCCTTGGGTTACCTTCACTACTCCCATCAAAGTTCAGCTTGGTAAAAGCCAAAGACCGGGGGAGACCGAATGGGGCTAATCTTGGTTTTAGTAGGTGCTGAGTTGGTCACTTCCAATTCTTCTTATCATATCTGTGGAGATATTGTCAAACATATCTAGAGATTTCACCCAATGCACCACTCTAATAGTAATTGTTTCAATAATGACCTCCTTATTCCTCTCCTTTTCATTAAATATCCTTGAATTTCTTTCCTCCCACTGTCCAACATATGGCAGCTCAAGGATAGGCACCAATTAGGTCTTTTTCTCTAGAGAAAGTCACAAGTGTTACATCTTCCCAGAACGGCTTCCCAATAAAAAGCACCAATCCTTGGAGGAATCGGTTTGCCCCAAACTTCGAGGACTAGAAAGTCTATGTTGGAGCTACTCGAGGATTGTGTTAAGGCCTTAAAAAAGGAGGCACAAGAAAACTCTCCATCAGGGATCAGAGTCCAAAATCTACTATCCCTTCTCCCTAGGTCCAAGACCACCCCACCAAGGTCTGAAATTCTGAATTAAGGCTGAAACATGGTTGACTTCAGCATCCCTAAGGCCCTTTCTTAGACCCAAATACCAATCACAGCTGAGGAAAGAATTTGAGGGTACCGTAAAAAAGTGGAGATTCATTTTTAAACATAGAGATATAATACAGGGAGGGGAATTGTTCTCTCAAAGTTGCATCTCCCACCCAAGAGTGTTCCCAGAACTTTACCCGGTCTCTAGAACATAGGTCATACCTGATGAATGGCAAGAAAGAAGGAAGAATGGCGTGTATAGATTTCCAAGGAGAAGCTCATTTAGCCCTTGCCAAAACTCCAACATCCCAGCCATATGCCAGTTGCCCATGAATGCTCACAATCATCTTAGCCCATAGTTTATTCCCCTCCCTTAGCAGCCTCCATAACCATTTTCCAAGTAGTGCCTCGTTACTCCTTTGAATACTTCCTATCCCAAACCACCTGCCTCCTTACCATAGTTTTCAAGGTGCCAAGGCGAGGCTAGGCGACCATGGGGCGTCCAGGCGCCTAGGTGCCTAGGCGATGGAATTTAAAACTAAGGCTTGCTGATGTTTTCTACCCCTTTTGAACTAGTTTTTATTGGTTTTATGTATTCTGCTTTGTGCTTGTATTTCTTGCAGTGTTGCTTCAAGTAGGCAAAACAATATATTAGAGTTGCAACTTACAAGTTAAAAGTTAGAACTTGAAAGAACTGAAGGGGGCAGAGCCCCTATTTTAGATCAACAATACATAGGGAACGGATACTAAAATAAAAGAAGAAAATGAAAAAGAAAAGTAGGGGGCGGAGCCCCTGTTCTAGACCCAGAAAATTTGGTGAAAAAATATTAAAACAAAAGAAGAAATATGAAGAAGAAAAGAAGGGACAGAGCCCCTGTTTCAGACCAATGATGTGAACAAAAAAAAACTGAAAAAATGGAAGAAATTAAGAACAAAAGAAGGGGGCAGAGCCCCTGTTCTAGACCCAGAAAAGATGGTGAAAAAAATACTAAAATAAAAGAGGAATATGAAGAATAAAATAAGAGGTGGAGCCCCTGTTTCAGACACCAATAATGAGAAAAAAAAGCTGAAAACATGCAGAAAATTTAAGAACAAAAGGAGGCGGAGCCCCTATTTTAGTCCAATAAAATGATTCAAAAATCTTGGAGAAAAGATACAAAAAGGAAGAGGAGAAAATGGGGCGTAACCACTGTTTTAAACCAGGAAATATGAAGAAGAAAACTGATTATCTCACCTCGACTTTAGAGGACTGTGTGGGAACGATGGAGGCTGTTGTTCTCTCGCCTTCCTCAGTTCGATACTTCGATTCTATTGTCAATGTGAAACCCTCGAAGATTAGCTTTTTTTTACTTACCTCAAAGCATGATAACATGCAATAGGTTCTATTATAAAAACTAAAACAACCAATAAAATACTATATATTTTATATTTTTTATTTAAATAAATATTTGTATAATATATATTTGCTTCAGCCCACTAAGCATGCGCCTAACATAGTTGGCGTTTGGGCAAGGCATTCTTTGAAAAGCGCCTAGTCGCCTAGGCGAATAGGTTCTATTATAAAAACTAAAACAACCAATAAAATATTATATATTTTATATTTTTTTATTTAATAATTATTTATATAATATATATTTGCTTCAGTCCACTAAGCATGCGCCTAACATAGTTGGCGTTTGGGCGAGGCGTTCTTTGAAAAGTGCCTAGTTGCCTAGGCGTCGCCTTGACAACTATGCTCCTTACTTCTAATGACCACCTCCCACCCAACTCTATGATCCCTTTTTCCCCCTAGTTCCCACGAAAGTCTCTCATCAATTGTTCTAACACCCTACTCTTTTGGCAATAAGATTTGGTTATTGGTTTTCTAAATGGCAAGGACAGATTTTTAGCTGTGCATTAACAATCAAAGAAAAAACCTTATTTATCCTTGGGTATGTGGATTTTTTTTTTTGATAGGAACTTGGGTATGTGGATCTCTGAAATGTTTAGGGGAAAATGAAGGCTTTGATTATTTGTCAAAGATCTATATCTTTAATGTAGTTGCTTGTATTCTATGTGAATAATATTTGTCTGAATTACAGGGTCCTTCTAGTCAATGGGTTGATGTAATGAAGAAGAAAAGAGCTGTCCATGAAGAGATCATCAACAAAGTACATCAGCAACGCTTTGTTGATCAGGTGTCAAAGGTAGCAACTCTAATGCCCATCTCTCCCTTTTATACTGTTATTTTTAATTAATAAGAAGAATAGTTTAAAAATAAAGGGATAAAGGTACAAAATGACTCTTTTCTGAAGACAAGGAAAATCAAGAGTTCACTACCACCAAGAATGAAAAGCTACATTTTATGCTCTGTTTCTTTCACTTGCAATTCAAAGTTCATGTGCCAAAGTTGGTTATTTACATTTCTTTCACTTAATGTGATTAATATTGTTAATCATATCATTTTTCCAAAAAAATTTTAATATCATATTCTCCTTCTTGACACAATTTATTCAGTCCATATGAATTAAATGCTTGATGGCTATTGCTTGGTAAAATGGTAAAAATTTTATTTAACAAGAATTAGACATGGGTGTGAGTTTGAGAGTGACCAGGTTTTGCAAGAAAATGCCAAAGGTTAGGTTGATATCCAGTACATGTCTTTCAAGACCCTGGATATCTTGGATCAGCATTCCGTTATTAGCCCTTGAGATTGTTCTAGTCAAGGTTTAAAATATCAGTGTCCGTGGAAATGTCAGTTGTCCAAATATAATGAACATGTCGGAAATATTGTAAAAATTATAGATATAGTGGAAACTTTGTAAAATATGCAAAATATAGAATGGTATTTTATGAAATGATAAAAGAAGCATAGGCACACTTTTTTAAATTATTATATTGTTTAAAATCATCAAACGAAGCTAAGAAATCAATGTTATAATTAAAAGAATACGATCTGAAGTTGTCATGTAAATCTTAAGATTCAAAGCATCTTGATAGAATGAATTAAAGTAAAACTTAAGCTCATATAAAATGTAAATGGTTGTAATAGATCAACCAAACAATCTATTTCACAAAGAAAAACTAATGTTTAACTTCATGTTTGAAATGAATATTGAGCTAGCTCAGAGTGGTAATCATGTAAGTTTTGCAATAACATTGTTATTCCACATATCTACAATATTGTAACCAACTGATACTATAATACTATCTATTGTACTTCACATAGTTAGGGTGGGCCTTGGTGCAACAGTTGTGTTGCTCCATTGCAACTTGGGTGACTAATGTTCGAATCTTGGAAACAACCTCTATGTATGTTTAAATTTTGCTTCTTGGAAACAACCTAATCCATTCACCCTAATAAAAGATATTTTTTGAAGACACTTGAAGTTTTAAATTATTTTATTTTTTTTTGTAGGGATTAAGAATTTAGGACCCTGATATGGACTTGTTTGGGCTTGCCCTGAGGGGCTTGCTACAAAGGTGGCTTGTAAAATTAGGAATGCATAATATTTAACATCACATTAGCTGTTTGAAGTAAAGCAATTGAGAAAAAATAAAGAGATTAAGATTTTACATGCTTGAATAAGTTTTAAATGTTATGATTGATTTTATTTTTGAGCTTTTATTTTAAATATGTTTACATGGTATGTTTCTGTATTTTCGTTTTTTTATTTTATTTTTTTGCATTTTTGTGCCTTGATTCAAAAAGGTGCAAAATGGCCCTTGTGCTTTTTTTTCTGCCTTGCATTTTTAAAACACTAGCTGCATAAATCTGTCTTTCCCTAGATCCCATATTGGGGGAACCTCATGTATTGGGCTGCTCTTTTTTCTTGTACACCGCATAGTGTTGATAGTGGTCACTAGGGAAATGTCAATTCCATTAAAGTTTCATGTTGCTACCCCTGGAAGTGGAAATGGAAATATGTTATGAAAACTGTATTTTGTACTCCACATAGTGCTCGTAGTGGTCATTGGGGAACATATTGATTCCTTTAAAATTTTGTGTTGGTACCCTTGGAATTGGAAACATGTCATGGAAATATTAGGGAAACTTGGGACATTTTAAACCATGACTTCTAGTTTAGTAGCAATGTAGACAAGTTATAGGATGTGCATTGTTTCCACTAATGCATTTTTTTTTATCAGCATCCACTACTTGTGCATTTAACCAATGGTTGTTTCGTAGAATAAACCAGTCTTGATAAATTCTGTTTTTGATAAGCAGAAGAGGATTTTGTATTAATTTAAATAACTGGTTACAAGTACTTTAGCTACTCTGCAGTCCAGAGTATAGCAATATACAAAAGTCACGATTGATAAACTCATTGATTATATTGGAAGTATAGAACAAGCTGTACAGAATGGGCTAAAAAACAAGACAAAAACATAAAGGCTGGAGTTGCCTCATCTAGCAAAAGGAACTAAATTTAGACATGGAAAATCTATAATAAGCCAAGATAGAGGCAAATGTTTTTGACACTGTCCAGAGGAATCAATAACATATATAAATATTGTTGTTCTTTTTTCTCTAAATATCCTAAGAAATATCTAAGAAGTATCATTCTTCATATTTTCCTCTTGAAGATGGCTTTGATTTTCCATGTAAGAGAAACCAATGGGGCACTCAAGGATGGCATTAAGTTACACATGTTGCTCTAGAGAATCTGCAGAGGAAAACAGGAATAGCATTTTCTCCATTGCCCTTTAAAACCATGTTTTCTGCATTATCTTCACCCTTCCTTTCTTCTCCAATGTGTCTTTTGTACCTTTTCTCTATTGTCTTTACATCTAATGTCTTTTCATTGTGGTTATACAACTGCTTTATCTTTCTCTTTGATCATATTAGTAATCAGGAAGGGGAATAAAAGAAGTTCGTGCAGAACCAACAAAGGAATATAACTATCTTTTGATATACTGGAGCCCTATGTATAGTTAAATTTTTCCATGGTAGGGGCTTAGGTATTCATTGTAGTGGCTGTGTCTCTGTTGTGAAGCTACGGTAATTATCCCATTTGCATGTCCTTTTTTACAGCCTATAAATGGATAACAGTTATCTCAGAAATTGGTCCACCAAGCAGTTAGTCTTTCACATTTTTACTTTTCTCATGAATCCAAATGAAGCTTCCTCTATGCCAGTTTCTCAGATATAGTAATTCCTGTCCTGGCCAATCTGTACTAGGTGAGTATCTCTTGATTTGTTAATGGTCCAAAAAGACTATTCCTCCCAAAATATTATATTACATTTAAATTTCATGGAAAAGAATGTGTTATGAAATCTCAGTATCTCACATAGACATGAGGTATGGCACTTGGTGAGTCCAAAAAGTTGGGCTTGAGGACACCAAGTATACTTTAGTTTTTCAATTTTATTAATGATGTTTGGTTTTGTAAAAGAAACAGATTAAAATAGAAGTATGAATCTATTACAAACAACAGTAGATAATCTATTATGGGGTGGGTCCTGATTGTGGATATTGGATTGCACTGAGATCACTTTGTTTTAATTACTGAGGCATTGCACATAAAACGTTTGCTATCATACCCAACTAAATGCCTTTTTATTTTTTATTGAAAAAATATAAGTAAATTTTCCATCAAAATGCAGTGTATACTTTGGCTTACATTTTAGATTCAACTTTATTTTATAATTTTGTAGGATTTTCTTTTCAGTGGTGATTGTGGCACATCCTGTTTTTTATAAACCAGGTTCATCCCTAATGAACAAGCTAAAAGTTTCTATTTGTCAAGACTAAAAAACTCCATGTTCTAAAAATTTGTCCTATCACAATCAATGCGCCCAATTTATAGAAAAAGTGTTCCTGGTGAGATTAACAAACTATCACTATCCTGTTTTATTTATTGCAGGAAGTCCAATCAGAAAGTTCTGTTGCAAAGAAAAAAGAGAAGAAAGGTTTTGCTTTGTCGACTTCTCTATATTTAATTTTCTCATTTTCTATAAAGTGCTTTTTCCTCTATTAATATTCAGATTGTTGGAGTTTGTTTAGTATTTCTTGTCACCTCTCCTAAGTTCTAAACAAGAGTTATTGTGTTATTTTTTCTTTAAATTGTTCATTTGAAAAATTCTGGCCTTCATCTTTATGGCCTTGTCAATGAACATAATCACCTCTAGCTACATGTTTCCTTTACTCAACATCAAGTGTTTTTAAGCTTGATGGCATTCCACTTGGCATTTGATTGCACAGAATCTGCTCATTGTCTCCAATTTCAGACTTGTCTGTGAAATAAAATGAACTCTAAAATGTGCATGGATTTTGTCTGTTTGTGGTCTTCTTTTGGCTCTTCCTGACTGAACTTCTGAACCTACTAGACTCTTGAGAAAGGCTGAAATATGTTTTACCTCACATTAGCTACTTGAAGCAATGCAATTAAGGAAAAAAAAAGATCGTGGGTTTTACATGCTTGAAAATGCTTTATATGTTTGCTTTTATTTTTAAATTTTCATTTGAAAACGCTTTATATGTTATGTTTATGTATTTTATTTTTAGGTAATAGGTTTTTAAAACATTTATTTTAAAATTTAAGTTTATATTTTTATTAACATTATGTTTAATATTCTTTGATTTTTTTTGCATTTTTTTATAATTTTTTGGGCATTTTTTTTTGAATTTTCTGACTTTTTTTATTTTTAGCTTTTTTTTTGTAATTTTGCACCTTGCGCCTTAGGCTCAAATTGGCTCTTGCGCTTTTTTTGTGCCTTGCGCTTTTAAAAAACTGATTTTAGGTGAACTCAGGGGTGTAAAGGATTTTAAAAACCTGAAAGGCATCTTTTCGTTGGTGGTAAAGGTATTGAGCCTGAAGGTATATCTTATGAAGCGTAGTTTGGCAGGAAACAAGGAAATGGAGTCTTGTGCTTCTGAGAGGTATATCTTATGAAGCGTATGCCCTTGGTTGTAAGGTGGCATCATGTCTCCTTAAATATATAGACATTTTCTGAGAGGTATACCAAGGAACATGCCTTGAGAAATAGTCATTGGGAAATTGTCTAAGAAAGTTTCAGCTTGAAAGGGGTTATATCTCTCCAGGTGGCCTGATTACATTCCATTTTGCAAATTTGCCCACTTTTTTTCTTGTTGGTGTTTGAAGCCCCAATGAAACTAATAGAGAATTAAAAAATTCATTTGAGATTTCCTTTGTCATCACTATCTCCTTTTTTTTTCTTGATTTTTATTTTGTCGATGCATAGAGTGTGTGCTGTGAAGCAACTTTATCTTTTCAAATCAAAACAATATCGAGTGACACATCTTTTACATTTTCTGGTTACTATCATTGATGTTTCTGCATTGACTGTAGAAATTTGTGGTTCTAAAAGAAAGGCAAAGAGCTTCAAGGATGAAGAGTACTACATAAGTTCAGTACCCACAAATCAAGTAGGTCTTTTATTTCCTCTGAAGATACTATTTACACCAATGGTCTTTCTCTCTCTCTCTCTCTCATATTTCTGAAGATCCAGTTTGGACAACTTAACATTCTGGTATTGCTTGCAGCATTTGGAAGCAGGACTCTCGGTAAAAGCTAAGGAAGGCTTTGGCTCAAGTCGGTAAGTACAAAGACATTGTATATTCTTCTTTTTCCGTTCATTCTTCCTATACATTCATACCTTATAAAAAGGTGATAAATGAATAGACAGAGAAGGTGACTAAATTTTTTGTATGGTTGTCTGGATGTAAGGCCAAGTGCTGGTATGTGTCACAAAGAAGAGTTTTAGCAGTGCTGCAACTTAGCTTATGTTACAGTCTAGCAAATATAATTATATATTCTTGATTTCTGTGCCATAATCAGGTATTTGGCTCAGTGTTTTAAAAGGCGTGGGAGGCGTATGCCTGGAGGCGCACCTCCAGGTGAGGCGCTTCCAAAACGCCCTGAGGCGTATGCCAGAGGCGCTGACACCTCTGAGGCGTACGCTTCATGCGCTTTTTTCATGAGGCGTGCTAGAGGCGTACGCCTCATGCCTCATGCACATCTCATGCGCCTCCTCCTATCCCCCCTCCTCTTAAGGAGGGTTATGCCTCCTTGTGTTCGGGAGGCTTACGCCTCTTGTGTTCTGAACTACGCCTCACGCCTCTAGGTAGTGGAACACCTTGCATCATGCCTCCACGTTTTAAAACATTGATTTGGCTACATGGTGGAGTCAACCATATGTTATATCATATTTGATCATTGTATGTAGATTGGGAACAAAATATATGGTCACTTTTCTCTTGCCATCAGGAATGAATCATTTTATAGAGCTCCACTTGATTTGGTTGACATATAGGCATGCTTATGTCTGTGCACTTGCATCATATGTAAATCTGTAGTTTGAGTGAGAAAGCTCTGTTGTAGTGAAAACAATGAAAACAAGGGTGAGAACGTTTTGCTTCTCATTTTCTGATATTATTTTATTAAAATGCTGTTCTGGAATCTTTATGATTTTTCATCAGTAATGGATAATTGAATTAATTCAAAATAAGCAGCATAAGCTGCCAAGAAACTAACAGTGCATTTAAGTGAGATTTGCAGCAATGCCAGGCCTTGGTATTCCCCCTAAAAATTGTTCTCCAATCTTTCCAGATTTAGCCAACGTGTCAGCTACTGAGTTAGCTGAACGAAGGGTACATCTGAATGAGCAATTCCGATTGGGTGCTGAAAAATGGCTTCTCTAATTATAGGGTGGCTGTTGCAGCCACCAAGGACCCTTGTCTTTGTTTTCCAGCCATTCCATGGTCACCTTTCAGTCTCCTTCAATCATCAGCTCTAACCATCCTTGAGATTGGGCTAATTTTAATCCTTGTAAAAAGTGCAGCAATCTCAGCATTGAGTTCCCTACACTAATTGGTCTTGAAAAGCTAGTTATAATATTCCCAAGATGGTCCCTTACCACTCCTACACCTGATGAACCCAGGTTGCCAAGACTTCACCCATCGAAGTTGAATTTCAGCTTCCCTGCCTCTGGTGCTAACTATGGAGTTTCAATACAGTTTTTCTGGAGGAGAACCTAGGCATTTTATATCAGCCCTAAAGTATATTATCGGTTGTTAAACCATTAAACTCCTTGGTGGTGAGTACCCAATGGGCTGTCTTCACTATAGAGTTTTCTATAATACTGCACATCTCTTAATGTATTTCCAAAAACTCTTGCATTCCCTCTCCCATGAAGAGTCCACAGCACAATATGATTGCCTCCATTGTGTTATTTGGGTTGGGCCATCTTGCTCCAAAAAGGATGAAGAAATACACACTACAGAGTAGGGACAAAAAAAAGAAAGATGTTCAACACTTCTCCTGCACCATAGCAGAGAACACGCACATGGCAAGGTACCATGATTTGCTTTTTCATTGAAGAGAACACACACATGTTGATTTTGGGAGCAGCTTCTCATTACAAATGCTTTTGTTTTTGGTGGTACGGGTCCATTCCAAATCTCAAGAAAGGGAGAAGGATCAGGAGGGGAATTGTTGAGGGCTCTAAAGAAGATTAACATGTGAAACGGACCACAGGATCTGGTTACCAATCTCTACTGTCATGACCTTCTGATTGGAGGAAAACTTGATTAAGGTTTTCAATTGGCTGACAGACTTTGTAACTTCTCCCTCCCCCAAGTTTTCATTTGAGTCCCAAATTCCAAGATATTCTGTACTCTTTATGATGGACAGTTAACAATGTCTTCTTTGTTGTTATTTGGTGTTCATCATGATTGGCAAAGATTGGCAGATTTCATACTTCTTTCTTTGCTTTTAATCCTGTATAGATTCCTTTGTCTTTTTGTCTATTCTCCTTCTAAGAACTTCTTATAGAACTAAAGAAAGGTTGGAGACCAATGTTCTGAAACTTGTAGTCAAATAAAACCTCACAGTAGCTTGGCATGCTTTAGACATTATATATTGTTTTAAGTTTCTAGTCTTGTGATAGGTGTTTTTCATTTTCTTTAGGTTTCTACAGAGGCATAAAGCATGCTCATTTGGTGTATTATACAAGATTTTAAGGAAATTTCCATTTCTTTATTTTTTAAATGTGTATCTGTATTTATAGGTTGGATGCTGCTGTGCTTGATCTAGTTGCAGATGATAGTGTTGGTTTGCAGAAGCAAAAGTCTGTATATCATTGGGATAAGGTATTTTCAGCAATCAAATATTGATTTGTTATTATTGTCTTGACAACATCCTCTAGTTTTACAAGCTGTGAATCTGCTTGGATGACAGAGGAGTAAAAAGTACATCAAACTGAACAATGGCGAGCGTGTGACAGCCAGTGGGAAGGTATTATGTTGAATCCAGTTGTAATTTCAAGGAAATGTTTACTTTATCCTCATGTTTTAGATTGGCAGGTTTTAGTGGAAACATGTATTTTTTACAAGGTAACAGTGAGCACTCCAGTAATTCTTTTTCAGTTTGAGGCAGGCTGTGGACAAGTCATTATTTTGGGCCTGTCTCTGGGTTTTAGAGCTCAGATCTTGCTTTTCTGTTGGGTCTCATTATCCATTAATCATGGAAAATAGAGAATTTACCTGGAATACTTTGTAAACCATTGAAGTCATTACTAATGAAAAAAGAAAATTAGTCATAAGAAATTACATGGTAATCTAATAAAGACTAATATCTACACATATTGATACATTGTACTATCATAGCCATAACTGTTGTTATCTCCACCTATTTCATCATTCACATGTACTACTAGCTGCTGCATGTAGTTTCAATGCTATTTTGTATGCTCACCCCTTGGTTGTACAATCACTGTATATTTACTGGATCCTGGTCAATCTGGATCGTGGACAGTATCCCTAGCTAATGTGTATCTGATAATGGGTCATTACCATCATGTGGATAATCACTTTCATGTTTAGCCTAATCTTGCCAGACAACAATTAGATTCTCTTGCGTGCAATATTTTGGTTAGTTTTGAAATATTCTTTATCCTTCTGTCATCACATATGGTGCTCAAACCTCAGAGTTTCTTTTGTATTTTGTGCATAGAAAGGTGTTCCAGTTTCATTTACATCTAGTTGATGAGGGCATGTGTGTTATGGTATGCAAGTAGATTCTTTTTGGATCAGGTGCAACAATTTTATATAATAACCCATCAGTAAACTAAATTCCATTTAACAATCATCAGACAACCATATCATATAAAGTGCTTAGATATTTTCCATTTACTTTGTTTTTCCACGGCTTTTTGTTTTTTGTTTTCCCCAGTTATACCAATTCTATTGTTGATCAGTAGTTGTCTTTACCTGCAGATATAGATTTATATAATGGTAAACCATGTAAATTTGTATGTTTCTGTTGTCAGGGTTTTCTATTAATTACGTTAACAGGTTGGTTGAGTATGGGATTATTGGCAATGGGGCTATAACTGTTTTTTCCATTGAATAATCTGAAGTTTTAAAGGTCACATATTCATTCTTGTTCTATATAATTTAATGAGCGTTTCTCTGTATCCTTAAATTGTTATACAGGTAAAGACAGAGAGTGGTTCCAAAGTAAAAGCCAGCAAGACTGGGATATATAAGAAGTGGAAGGAACGGTCTCACAATAAGATCTCTCTTAAAGGAACAAATGCTGAAGGGACCCCAGGTTCATCAGGTGATGCTTGGAAATCAGTGTTTTACAATTGTGAACCTCTCTCTCTCTCTGACTCTCCCAGTTTGGCATTTTGTATCGTTGTTTCATTCTTTGGCATGTTAGTCTAATCAAATCCTTTTCCTTTTCTAAATATGCTTCTTATTTTATTTTGTCACTTTTTTTTTTGTTTTTGAAAAGGTATTGTATTGTATTAGTAGCCCTGTGTTGTCAAAGAGCTCTTTATGATTTGTAATGCATTGAGAATTTATTTTTTATTGCATTGTGAGGAAACACCAACGTAGCTTTTCTATTATGCATATTTTATTTATCTTATTTTTATCACCAATAAAAAAGTTCTTTTTCTTTATGTCCCCCTTTTAATAGAAATTCTATTCCTTGTTTGTTGAACTTTCTTCAACAAGAGAGCCAAATCTCCTAATGTAAAACTTTGATTTCTAAATTGAACTTTGGCTTTTCACCATCAAAAGTTCGTGGCCTATCACTTACTGGATCACCTTAACTCAAATTTGTTGCAATTACTAACCTTGCGCAATTTCAATGTATATATTGCTTAAGAAAGTTTTCCATGGAATAACAATTTAAACCTGTTTCAAATTGTTCTCTGACATATCAAAAACAAATTGTTTCTCTGACATCATTCCTGTTTTGCAGGGGATCGCCAGATGCACCAGGGATTCAATAGAAAGTTCAAAAGGGGCAGAGGGCATTTCTCTGTGCCCAATGTCCATGTGCGTTCAGAACTTAAAGATCCTGAACAAGTTAGGAAGGAAAGGCAGAAAAAGGCAAGTAAAATCTCCAGTAGGAAGAACAAAACATCAAAAGGAAAGAAGATTGGCAAAAAAGGGAAAGGAAGAAAATCATAGTCGTAAGAGTTACGATTGGGTTAATCCTCAACAAATTGAAGGCGCCAGCTGAGCCAGCTAGTAGTAAAGTCTTGCCGGGTGTAACGGGGACCTGGTATGTATCCCGTCTTCATCAGGGTTTACAGGCGTTTTGGGATTTTTGGGGGCAGGCCCTTCCATTATGTAAAGCCCATTTGCCTAGCACACACCAAATGACCAAAGAAAAATCTCATGAATTTAGAGCACTTAAATACAGGTTTCAAAGCGAGTGAAGGGGAAAAATTTGAGTCGCAAAGACTGGCTCCGTTAAGAGACTGAAACTTTTGTGATGCCTGTGCAGTTTTACAACAGACTTGTAATTCATTACGAGCCTTGAGTTCTCTGTTTCTTACTCTTCAAGGTTTATTCATTTGGTTCTTTTTATTGTCCTTTGTTGGAAAACTTTTGATGCAACTTTCCAGTGAACTTGTAATTCTGAGTCATTGTAGACTTGCTTATAGTTCATTTTTTACCCTTTTAACTCAAGTTCACCATGTTCATTGATGTGATGCAAGGTACATTGACATTGAAGTTATTTTATGTTCATCCCCTTGGCCATATTACTGTTAAGTGAGTGTAAATATCTCGAATTTTGATGCAAAAAACGTGATTGGCCTCAGCCATCTGTCTTAGGGCTATCTCATACCATCAATACCCAAAAATTAGACGACCAGCTGATTGATAGTTTCATTTAAGTACCCAATAAACAACAATCTTACTTCCCAAGACCCTTTCATATGTATTAAGAATTTAGGAATAAAGATGAGACATGGTAACAATTAATACCGGTTTGAGGCTTGATAAAAGATGAAATCAACAAAGATGGAGTTCACACCTGCAAGGAAATGGCGAAGACTCGTCAAGGTGGAGGCAAAATAGCTAATCCTGGAAGAGAAACTCCATCAAAGGGAAACGACGGTGAACCAAAGCTTCCTCGATGGAGAAAGGACAAAGGAGTACGTTGCAGAAAGAAGAAACTTTAAAGGGTGGTTAGTGACTTTCGAGGAGAAGTTTGAAAAAGGAAGGAAACAACTGATCGTCATCCCAGGAGGACCATCTGCAGGAAGAAGAAAAACTAAGGAGGAGATGCTTGAAAGGAGATTAGAGAAATTGGGGATTGCACACTCCACGTTGATACCAAAACTAATGGTAGATGGGGATAAAGGAGATTGGGAGAGAAAATTTGTAATTTCAGCAGAGAAGCCTATCAATGATGGAAGATGGTGTTAGAGAAAGTAACTGAAAAGCTGGAAATCGAATAGACAGCTATTCTCATACCTTTCGATGGAAAAAAAAGGCAGTATTGGATGTGGGTAGGGTAGCTATCGATTTTACCATCATAGAGACTAAAGAAGGATCAGTGAGGGTGGAAAACTGGTGTCCTTCCTACAACTCGAAGGAGATCAGTGACGACAGTTTTCGGCTCAACCTTTGGAAACAATCTATCTTTGAAAAAATAGCAAAAGCATTAGGTGGAGCTCTTATCTCCTTCAAAACTTTGGATTTGAGAGCTGCTAGGATGCAGATTGCTGGTGTAAAGCCTAAAACGATTCCACGCTCCTTTGAACTGTTTGCTGAAGGCTATTGGAGCTAGGTTTGGATTGCTTCAGAGGCAGAAGCAAGACTGGAGTGGTTCAACGAATCTTGAAGAAGATGATGATGTGGCAAGGTGGATGGCAGCTGGCAGAGAAAGAGTGGCTCTGCCTGAATAGGTGGGTAGACAAATGGGCCGACATGTGGAAGGAATGGAGGATGTGATACCAAAGAGAGTCAAAGAGATGTTTCAGCTTCCTATTAAAGAATCCATTTCGAATGAAAAGATTATTAACGCGAGAGTTTACTCTTATAAGGAATCTCTACAAAAAGGCTTTCCTTTGGTAGAAGATAGGGGCCCACATTATCCTACGGTGCAGGAAAAAAGGAGTTTGGGTGAACCAAAAGGACAAATTGACAAGGTTGTTGAGAAATCGGTTCAAAGAAGTGCGATTAGTAAGCCACATCTTATTCTAGTAATCACATGACAATTTTCTAGGCCAATGCTGGGTAGTAGTTGTGGTCTAGCATTGCCCCCAGGTAGAGAGGTTCGTCAATGGAAATCATAAAAAGCGGTGAGTTACAGTGGAAGACAAGAAAGTAACAATTGACTGAGCATCCAAATATGAGGTTTGCTAGGAAGAGGTAGGTGTGGAAAGAGGATAGTCAGATAGATTGGAGTAGTTCAGATAAAGAAGATGATGCCTATAGTTCTACTAAGCTGTCAAGTTTTGGAAGCATGCAAGATCAGGATCCTTTGTCCGATGCTGAAGACCTGAGTCTAGAACTTCTCTTCAAGCTTTTTGTTGACGACTGTGTAAATCTGGGACTTTCAAAGCTCTTGGCTGATGATTCTACTTACTAGCCGCTTCAAGGTGTTGTAGTGTGGCCAGAAAGAAAGAAACTAGATCAAAGACAAGAGCATTCATAAGGGATTAGTTCATTGTTAAAGGAATCTAGCCAGAAGATTAGCACAGGTTCTCCACAAGAGGATAAGGCACCAGACCTTGTTTCCCCCCAACCCCTTGCACCAAGGAGTAACCAATTTAAAGATTCTCTGTTGGTGGGAGTTAGGTTCAACATTGACTCATAGCCTTGGGATTTCTCCTTTTCAGCGTACCCAACCACCCAAAGTAACCCAGTGTCTTCAGTTTTGAATATTGTTGATATTGGCTCTGATGTCTGTGCAGATTCTTCATCTCCAAACCAACGACTCCAACAACCCATGACTATAGCAGGAGCTAGGGTAGAAGGGATAGAAGGTAATGCAAGTATTGTAACAGGGAGGACAAGTATGAAAGAAGTACAAGGGGGAGAACAATCAGTGGACAAGCAAGATGAAGAAAAAACTAGGGATCAGGGGGAGTTAATGTTTAACGAGGAAGTTACCTTAAGGGAGTGGACAGAAAGGTGAGTGAGGTAAACTCAAAGTTGATTTGGGGTAAAAGAAAAAGAGAAGAGTGAGAGGATAGGAAGGGGAAAAGGGAGTAATTAGAAAGGGGCAGGAGTGGTTCAAGCCTTGAAGGGATTATATAGTCGTTTTAGGCTGGAGGTTTTAACTTGGAATGTAAGAGGTTTGGGAAGTGTTAATGAGCGATGGATCATTAAAGAAATGGTGAGGAGAGAGAGGCCAGAGGTTCTACTGATTTAGGAACCTAACCTCCAAGACTTAGGCAAAATATGGGTTAGGAGTGTTTGGGGAGGAAGAGGCATTGGTTGGGTTCAGGCCCCCTCATGGGTTAGCTTCAAGGGGTATAATTGCCCTCTGTAATGAAGAAAAAGTGGTGTATGTGGATGAATTGATAGGCAAATTCTCAATTTTTGTAAAATTAAAAAGCGTAAGTGATAATTTTGAATGGGTTGTAACAAATGTTTATGGACCTAACTCTTGCAAGGAAAGGAAAGAACTGTGGGATGAATTGGCAGATATAAGGGGTTTATGGCAAGGACCATAGTGTGTGGGAGGTGATTTTAATGTGATCCAACATGTTGCCAAGTCTAACAAACCTAGGAAAAAGGTGACAACAAGCATGAAGAATTTCAATAGATTTATAGAAGCCTTTGAGCTAAAGTAAATTGTGACGGGGCAAAGCAGATTCACTTGGTCAAATTGTGAGGAAAACCCTATTTGTTCAAAATTGGATAGATTCATAGTTTTTGTGGATTGGGAGGAGCATTGGGATAACTTATTAGGGAAAGTCCTGCCTAGGTTAACCTCAGATCATTGGCCAATTAGTCTCTACCAAGGAACAAATGGAGGAGGTCCGATGCCTTTTAGATTTGAGAGTGTGGCTCAGTGTCCCTGATTTCATGTAGAAAACAAGAATGTGGTGGGAAAAAGATGAGCCCCAGGTTGAATGGGAAGGGATTAAGTTCTATAGGAAGATGCAGAACTTAAAAGAGAAAATCAAGGAGTGGCATTTGAATCATTTTGGAAGAATTGAAGAGAAAAAAAATCAAATTTGATCCGCCAAATTCAAGAGTTGGATAGGAAGGAGGAACAAGGACAAATGATAGAAGGGGAGAGGATATTAATGAAAAGAAAGATGGAAATTACTCTCTTGAGGGAGGAGATGACCTAGAAGCAAAAGTCAAGAGTGAAATGGATTAAAAAGGGGGATGGGAATACAAAATATTTTCATAAGGTTGTGAATGGAAGAACTTCATTTCTTTGCTAGAAACTAAGAATGACACAAATACACATTAGGAGGAAATTGAAAAGGCATTTGTGGACCATTTTAAATCTATCTATGGAAAGCCAGCACAAGGAAGATAAAAATTAGAAGGCTTGGAGTGGCCAACTATGGAGTTTTCATTGAGGAGGGAACTGGAGAGAAGATTTGATAGGGAAGAGGTGAAGGAAGCTATTTTTTCTATGAATAGGACTAAGGCTCTTGGGCCTGATGGATTCTCTATGGCTTTTATTAAGATTGTTGGGAGTGGTTAAGTAGGGATTTGATGAAAGTTTTTGAGGAATTTTATAATAGAGGGATTATCAATAGAGATGTTAATGCTACATTCATTGCCTTAATCCCTAAGAAATCAGGAGCATATCGTCCCAATGACTTTAGACCAATCAGTTTGGTAACCAAACTATACAAGATCTTAGCCAAAGTCCTATCTTTCGGTTAAAAAAGGTTATCCCTTCAATTATCTCTTAGTTCCAAGGGATTTTCATTCAGGATAGGCAAATCTCAAATCAGATACTCATTGCCAATGAATGTGTGGAAGCTTTTAAGAGATTTGGAAAAAGAGGGTGTGGTGTGCAAATTGGATTTGGAGAAAGCTTATGATTTTGTAGATTGGGAGTTCCTACTTGAAGCTTTGGTGAATTGTGGTTTTGGTGTTAAATGGTGCAAATGGATAAAAGGGTGTTTGCAATCTTGCCGTTTCTTAGTATTGGTGAATGGGGTGGTAAAGGACTTTTTTTGTGCCATTAGGGGTTTGAGGCAAGGGGATCCTCTTCCCCCCTTCTTATTCACTCTTATAGCAAAAGTGTACAGCAGGTTAATTTCAAAAGCTGATGAAGTGAGATTATTAAAGGGGTGGAAGATAGGAAGGGATAGGGTAGTGGTAACTCATCTATAGTTTGTAAACGACATTATCATCTTTTGTGAACATGAAGATGGGTTAGGAGTTAGGGATGTTAGGATGTTGGTGAGTCTTTTTGAGAAAGCAACAAATTTAAAGGTCAATTTAGATAAGTGTGGTGGCTAGGGTCAATTTGGAGCAAGAGGATTTAGATTTGTGGGCGGGGAAATTAGGGTGTCTATTTAATGAGTGGCCATTGAAGTATTTGGGTCTTCCTCTTGGTGTAAACCTGAGAACTTTGAGTTTTTGGAAACTGGTGGTGGAGAAGTTTGAAAAGAAGTTGGCTGTGTGGAAGAGAAATTACCTTTCTCTAGGGGGTAGAATAACACTCAGTAAGTTCACCTTAACAAATCTCCATGTGTAATACTTATCTATGTTTCACATGACCCAAACCATTATTAAAAGATTAGAAAAACTAATGAGGAATTTTTTTGTGGGAACCATGGGAGGCAAAGAAAGATCATCTAATTAGATGGGAGATAGTGCAAAAGGAAGGAGTTGGGAGGTTTAGGTTTAGGGAGATTGAAAGAGAAGAACTCGACACTCCTAGGAAAATGGCTTTGGAGATTTATACGGGAAACAGATAAACTATGACATAAGGTGGTGGCTAGCATTCACGGGCTTTTAGAGAATGGTTGGGATGCTGGAATTTCTAGTAGGGCGTCTAGTGCCTCTCCGTGGAAAGCCATTCACAAAGTTCTTCCCCTCTTCCTTGCTCAAATAAGGTTTGATCTCAACTCAGGCAATAAAATTAAATTTTGGGAAGATCTATGGGTGGGTGAAGCTCCCCTAAAATTCTTTTCTTTCTATTTATGCGTTGTCTGCATTCAAAGTCAAACTAGTTTCAAATTTTATGATTCCCTCACCCTCTCCCTCTAGTTTTGGTTGGAATTTGGGTCTGCGGAGAAGTGGGGTTTTCTTTGACACTAGTAAAGGAGATGATAGTTTCTGGACTTTGAATCCTTTCGGATCCTTTAGTTGTGCCTCTTTCTTTGAGTTTTTGACTTGCTCCACTCCACCTCCTTTGTCTTTCCCAAGTAAGGAAATTTGGTGTCGACCTATTCCTCCTCAAGATACGTGCTTTTTGTTGAGAGGTCTTACATGGGGAATCAATACCTGTGACTTGTTATAGAGAAAGAGACCATGATGGTGCCTCTCCCCAAACTGGTTTTACCTATGTGAATCTAATGGTGAAATTGCTTATCATGTTCTTATCTCTTGCCTTTTTGCTTGTTGTATTTGGGACTGGTTTTTCTCACTCTTTGGGTGCAGGTGGAACACTCCAGGTAGTTTGGACAGGTTGTTTGACTCTTCTACTCTCAGGTGGCCAAAAAAGAGAGGGAGGGTAATGTGGAGATGTACGAGGGCAACAATCATATGGACCATTTGGGAAGAAAGAAACCTGAGAATCTAAGGAAAAGAAAAGAAGCAAGGAAGCTGTGATAGAAGGGGTTACGATAAGGGCAGTACATTGGGTTAAGACTTTAAGTCTATTTTCAGCAGGTTCCTCTCATTCAAAGAGGAACTAGAAGGTAATAGCAGCTTCTTCTCATTTAAAGAGGAAATTGATAAAATCTTGGGGATCCACCAGTGAATGGTTTCCTTAAACTAAATTTTGATGGAAGCAGTTTGGGCAATCCATGGTCCTTTGGAATAGGAGGAGTGATAAGAGATGACACTGGAGCAATTTTGGGACTATATTCCTGCCTTCTTAGCCCAAGGGATTCCATAACAACAGAATGGAATGCTATGGCATTTAGGATACAAAAAGCTATTGAAATAGGAGTCAATAAATTGATAAAAAAGGAGATTCAAAGGTAATCATCAGCTGGACGAAACAGCCTGGAAAAGCCCCATGGTACTTTTAGAATGAGATAAAAAAGATAAAAAAATTGCTAAGTAGACGAAACAGCCTGGAAAAGCTAAAGATAAGAAGATTGCCAAGTAATAGGCAGGTGGAATTCCAGTGGGTCCCAAGGTTGGCTAATAATATTGTAGATCAACTAGCAAAACAAGGGGTTAACAAGACACAATGCTTTTGGGCTCATTTGTAATGATTTAGTCATTCTTACAGTTGTGTTTTCTTGTTGCTTATCTGTGTAATGGGGTGGCCAAGGCTGCCTAATCTTTTCTCTTCTAATTAATAAATTTTTCTTGGTATTGATAAAAAAAAAGATGAAATCAGCAAAGGATAAAAAGGTTATTTTGAAAAATTATTAATTAAAGAAATATAGATTGCGAGTGAATTTTAAACTTAATATCACTAAGGTTAATTCGTTTTATCATAAAATCAGAGTCTAAAATTGAGATCTAAGGAAAGTTTCAATTTTTAAATAAGATGAAATGATGGTGTTAGGATTAAATGGGTATTCTAATACTAGTTTGGAAGGGAAGGGTATGGGAGAAGTGGATGTATTTTGGTCAATTAAGTTATTTAATAGAAATCAAGAAGGTGCTTCACCTATATTTAAAAAACAAGGGTTTGATATGATATCATAAAAGTGGTAATCAAATCCCTTCCTGTAACATGTCTTTCTGGTAGCATTGATTTTTGATAAAAACAAAGGTAATATACAATGTTATATTAATTAACATGGGATAATTCACAAGCCAAACTTTTGGAAAGTGATTGAGCAAATGAAACAAATATTTTAGAAACCAATTTGCTTTATGTAGGAAGATTAACTGTAAAAGTTGTATTTTTATCAAGATGATTGATAGAAAAGTTTAGAGAGAGAGAGAGATCTTTTCATGATATTCATTGATCTAAATAGGACATATGATAGAGTTCTTAGAGAAATAATATGGCAAGTTATAGAAAAGAAATGAATGTTAAAAGTATATAAATTTGATGAAAGGCATGTATGAAGGTGAAATAACCATTTTTAAAATTCTTGTGGGAGAAACATTGAAGTTTTAGATTTGCCAAATCTTAGAATTCAATCCTTCTTTCTTTTATTTTGAAAATGAACTCAATCCTTCTTCATTGTACAAATCATGAACCCCAATTGATATAGTATTTACAAGGAGATTAATTCTATGGTCAGGGACGGAGCCAAGTATATTGGTGAGGGGTCCTTGGCCCCCCAAACTTTATGTTAAAACTTAAAACCATTATTTATTTGGTTATTAAGGGGAGGCAGGGTAAAAAACATAATAATGTGGGTATTTGGAGCCCCAAAAACTTAAATTAAAATGTAAAGTATCACTCTCTAGCTCTCTTCCAACTTCCAAAATTAAAAGAAAAATATCTATCTTTTTCTGTAAAAAATCTGTAATAGACCCAAACTTTCTAGGCTATTTTTCTCCAAACCCTACCTCTTCAGCTCTTCTACTCCCTATCTCATTATCTTGTTTAACTCCCTCCTTGTCTATGGTGTATATTTTTCATGGATGCATGATTTGATATAGTATTAATTTGACAAACCCTTAAAAAGGATAAAATGCAAAATCAGATTTTTGTAGAATAAGAAAGAAGGAACAAAGTAGAATTTGTGCTATGTAAGTTTAATAATAATATGAGTGAAAAACAATATACACTTAAGGATTAGAAACTAAGAGATCTCAATATGATCTCTTTTCATTATGTTGGTTCCATAAACAATAACAAGGTATCGAATGAGGATGCTGCTCATAAATTTAGAGTACTAGGGTGCATTCAAAGTCCTATATGATAGGAACATACCACTTTGGTTAAAAGAAAATATTTATGAAATAACTATAAGGCCAACAATATTAGGAGCATACCACTTTTGCAATTTTTGCATTTCTTTTCATTTCATGCATTTTCTATAATATCTTCAATTTCTCTGCATTTCATGCAATTTTCTGCATTTTGATTTTTTTTTTCAATTTTCATGCATTTTTTTGCAAACTTTCTGCATTTCATACGTTTTCCTACATTTTCTGCAATTTCATGCAATTTTCTGCATAATTTCATGTATTGTTTTAGCAATTTCTGCATAATTTCATGTATTGTTTTAGCAATTTCTGCATTTTTTTTTGCAAAATATCTACATTTTCTGAAATTTACCCAAATTTCTGCAATTCCTATCATTTTTCTATATATCCATGCATTTCCTGCAAATTGCAGCAAAAGTTTTGCATTTTTGTAAAATTTCTACAAAGTTTTTACATTTTCTACATTTTATTTTGTATTTTTTTTTTGCAAAATTTATGTATTTCTACAATTTTCGGATATGCTGATTGAACCAACTCGTATCTATAGATACAACTACCATGTGACGGTCATGAGAACAAAGCATTTCTCTTAAAATTGATTTCTGTGTATATGGGTTACAAGATTGTTATGAACAAGGCGTTTATCTTAAAATTGATTCCCGAGTATATGGATTGATCTGAATAGTTCTCTTAACTTAGATTTTTTTTTTCGACCTCGTTATGACATTTGATAGAATAATGTAAACAATAATTTATAGTTGGTGAGGGTCAATATAGTGATTCAATGGGTTGGCGGGTAAGGGTGGGTGAGGGTCAGGGTGGTTGTGAGTTATGACCCACTAACAAGGATTTATAGTGACTATAGTGGGCTAATGAATTAGGTGGGTTGATTCCAACCCAACCCACCAATTTGCCACTCCTGTATAAATGGGTATGTATGCAAAGATAATTAAATAGCGCCAACCCATTGAATCACATCGTATGTAGATGACCATTTGTTTAATTTTTATTATGGGCAATTCTGTTTTTGTTGCCTTTTTCTGAAGGTTCTATTTCAGACTCTGGATCTCCTGCCCACAAGAATCCTGTTCACGTCTATTCAAACATACTATCCCCTGTGAATTGGGAACATTTCCCCCTGCATAATACTATCCAGAGGATGAGATATTCTCCATGTGTAATTGTGATAAACATGGGCAGAATTTGCATGAACAGGAGATCCAGACTCTCTATTTCATTGTGCTAAGAAGATATACCTCAAGTCCAAAAAGGCAATAGAGAGAGAAATAAGTATGAATGCTTCTTCTTATAAGTGCACTCAAAAGGTGAGGAGAGACAAGTGGAGGACATAAGCATGGATACATGGACAAATTAAAATTGCTATCAAAGAAAAGGTAATTGATGGATAAATAATCTGGATGGCTCCTGCATCTGGGTGTTCTTCATTTTCTAGGATTATGATAGGTTGTTATTGGGAGGAAAATTTAGGTTGCATTGCAACTTCTGATGATGAATGAGTGATAAAAGCACTTGTTTAAATCAATCTTTTGATCACTTGGGATATCTCAAAATTTCCTTATTAGGGGGTCATACCATTCTTATAATCTTTTTGTAGCCATGCATTAAAAACCTCTCTAATTATATATGTTTTTATCATGAGAATATAAACGAAATGTGAGGATGATTTTGAGGAAAAACCCAATTCGAGAGGGCTTCAATCTCTCTCCTCCTTTATTAAATCCCATGTGATATTGGTGCATTTGGGCCTTTTTGGTGTGGGAGTTGTGCTGGTTGAGATAGTTCTCTGCTAGAGGCAATTTTGTCCTCAATTTTTGTAGCTTCCTTCCATCTATCCAAAAAAAAAAAAAATAAACCTCCATTTTGACATTTTTTATAGGTTAGCGCCGTTTGCAGAGAAATCTTGGTTGGTTTCCCTTCTTGGGAGCTCAGTTTTACAATTTTTTTTTTCACCAGCATCTATACTTGTAATCAACATGAGTTCATTTATAATCTCTCTCATGAGTATGTATGGGAAAATTTATGATACTGGAAAGACATGATATTAGAAGAGCTTTGACTAATCAAAACACTCTCATGTCATGAATTTTGATGAATATCTCCTGATTGGTGATAGTCAAATCCTGTATCAATGGATTTTGATATCCTGTTTTTGATATCTTAAGTTTTTCAGTATGGTTTATAAACCATCGTTGACCCGGACAGTCCATCCGTTTAGCCTGGAAGCTGTTTATACAATCAGTTCTGTTTTATCCCTAATCTGGTCTTATGTCAAAAATCATAAACTTGGTCAATTATCCACTGACCCAGACCCAGAAACCAGTAGCCAAAACCAGTCTTATTCCGAGTCAGTTTTTAAAATATTGATTTCCAATGTCATAGTTGAACCCTGTGCTGTACACACCATATTTAGTGTATCTTATCTTTTCGTTAGGTGTTTGAAATATGAATAGTTTGCAACTTTTGTGTTTCTTTATGATTTTATGGGATGTGATGGTACACCCACAAAAGAACAGAAAAAACAGTTACAAGATATAAAATTTGACCCTCTGAAACTCTCAACAATACACAAATTTGGTATATTGAGAATACCCATACTTTGAAGCATGGTTTTGGTGCAAAGGAATTAGACTTAGGGCTTAAAAATAGATGCACCATAATGGATAGAAAATATAAAAAGCTATGCTTTTATAGTTATTTTTGTGTGTGCTCTCTTAGAGGTGGGGTGTCCACTTTATATATAATAAGCCATAAATGAAGTCTTATTTTGGATAAATTGCGCAAGTGTTTGAGGCTAACATACTTTACATGAAAATCCCTACTCCACCATTTTTTCTTGTTTTTTTTTTTTTTTTGAAACATTTTCTTAACCTCTTCCCATTGCAATTGAGAATTGCTTTTTTCTTGGGTTCTATTTATTTTTTGGATTTTTAGAGGGAGGAAAAGAAATCTATGTTCTTTGTTTAGATTTATGTGAGAATCATGAAAAATTTATTTTCTTGGGCATCTGGAGTAAGTGATACTCATCCCCTAGGTAGATAAATAACTTTTCCATCTCTCATGGGACAAAATTATCCCTTTTAATAATGAATTTTTATGGATAAAATGACTACTATCTTATTTACTTAGGAAATAAAAAACACATGGACAAATGTACTTACCTGGACAAATAACTTACTGAAAAACGAACAGGGCCTACTGTAAAAGTTTGGTAGGTCCTAATACTTATATTGGTGGGCCAATTTCTGTTGATTCTTTGAAGGGACTGAGTTGAAATTTCTTGATAGATAAAATTGAAAGCAAACTTCAAAGTTGGGGAGGCTATCGACTCTCACAAGCAGGCAAACTGTGTTGATAAAATCCGCATTTGAGACTTTTTATTGGCGAAAGAGGTATTTGACGAAATTAATTTTCTTTGTAGACTTTTTGTGGAAAAATAATTGGTAATGACTCCAACAAAACACGTGTTTTGGGTAATGTTTTATTTAAAGGTTGTAAGTGGTTTGGTGGGTGATGGATGGAATATTGATATTTTGTAAAACCCTTAGCTTCTCACTCATATGTACAATTTGTGGATAATGTTTTGATGCCTTTTTAGAATTGGGATCTCCACCAACAAAATACTTGTTGGACTGTTACGTTATATATAAAAGTAAGGGTGTCAATGAACCAATTTTGGATTGGATCCATCCAAACCAAAATTAATTTAGACGAATTGGATGGACCAATAAGACATATTGAATTAGATCAACCCAAACTTAATGGTCCAAACTCCAAAGTATTTATTGAATTGGATTGTAATGGATCCATCCTTAAGTTAGCTGATCTGCTAATATACTTTACACATGATTATCGAAAAATCTTAGTAGGTTTACGACAGATTACTTGATATGTTTCACGTGTCAGTCCTCGCCATCCTCGTCATTGTATTCTCAAGGCATCAGAAAAGAGAGTTACAGGACATCAATTCCATGAACGAGCTTCTGTAATTAAGGCCATGAATCACTGTCCACCGTTCAGCTTGGGAACTAGACGAGGCCTTAGATGCTTCAGCTTTCTGTCCACAAAGCAGAAAATGATCGCAAGTTAATATGATGAAACCTGTACCTACAACAGTACCCGTTGTTGGATTAAAGGAGCCATCAACAAAAACCTGCATCTCTATTGTTAGTGGATGGCTCGTTGTTAAACATTCTTCTATTTGATGGTGGCAAGTTATAGCTAGGGTAAGTAAAGGAATTTGCTCTTTCTAGTAGGCTAACAGGGTCAAACAAGTCGGCCCAGATTTGTTGGAGACAAAGTATGTATTTGGTTCAGTGAATAGGTTGTTTATTTGTACATTTTCACTTTAAATGTTTATTTATATATATTTTTATTTTAAATGTTTTTTATTCTTTATCTCTGATTAATACCCATTAAAGTGTGTCACATCAGCATTTTGTTTCAAGAAATATTGAGGCGTTGGGGGAAATAAGAATTTGAYGTTTCCCCAAATGCCTCATAAACAAAAATCAAAGTATTTCAATTTTCTATCATTTATTTGATAAATGGTGAAATCAAATAATTGTTTCATTTTACTTCATATGCAATAAACACCAACGCCTATGTTGTGCTAATGTAGTGACATTTTTTTAATAAATACCCACGAAACCAAACACAACCAAAATCATACACATCAGGATGGACTATCTATCACAAATTCATGAGTGAATACGCTAGTGTTCAATACAAGTGGGGCCAGATGAGGCCCACATGAATACTGGTGTGTTCACTCTTGATAAATAGTCCAGGTATGTACAATTTTATCTCCAGCTCATCCAGACTACTAAGCATAGTTTTTTTTAAAATGGGTTTTTGTGTTTCATGTCCCAGATGAGTCGGAATAATATGAGAAAATTTGGCTATATAGAGGGATTGGAGTTCTGGATCTACACTATGGGATATCATCTATAGGATGTAAGGGATCCAAGGATCTAGGATATAAGTAATCCACAACTTTTTTCCACCAACTGGAATAATTTTCTGTAACTTGAAGATTGAGTTATTTTTGATAAATTTTTTTCAAATCACTAAAGCCCAAAGCTCATATTTGGCTGTCAAGAGTCTCCAAACCTGTTTGAAGAAGAGATCTTTACATTATGTTTGATTTGAAGGAAAAAATAGGGAAAGKAAAGGAAAGATAGGGAAACTTTTACAAACCTTATAGGTTTTCTTACCTTTTMCTTCAAACCAAACATAGCAATTCATTTATTTTCCTGAACCCCAATCCCCCCGTTTTTGGGTTTACAAATTTGTTTTCACGAAATTGTGTAGACACCTATTTGACTTACCCCCTCCCACCAAAATCTTTTCTGAATTTTCTCAATTTCAGTGAGTTTCTTTTTTCCAAAATAGTGGAAGACATAACATAAGTAGGTATTGCTTGTAGGGCAGCTTTAACCAATGTGGTTCTTCCTGCTTGAAATAATAGCTTTGCTTTTTAGGCTGCTAGCTTATTATTATTCATTTTGTCTGTAGTATCTTGATGAAAACTGTTTATTTTACCCTAAAAACAAAGCTTTGCCCCCAAATATTTTTCTTGAAATTTCATTTCTTTTATTCGGAGGATGTTAAATAGGAGTTTTTTCTTTCTTCTATGTATGCCCCTACTGAATTGAGCTCCTGATTTGTTATAATTTTTATTTTCTCCCTAGACCACTTCACACTCTGAAAATAATATATGAGTGATTGAGGTGCCATTTCTACTTTTTTTTATTCTTCGGATCTCATTGTTGTCTTCAACTTTGTTGAAGAGGCAAGATAAGGTCTGCATCTCAACGATAAATAAATGCCGTACCCCTGCCTAAAAGGAAAGAATTCCTTCATAGTTTCATTTATTTTGATAGAGAATTTTGTTTTCTGCATATAGAAATCCCCCATTTTGCACCATTTCTCAAGAAATCCTATCTCTTTCATTATATCCACAATAAAGTCCCTAATTAATTAGCCTATATCATAAGCATTTGACATATTAATCTTSAAAAAAAAAAAAAAAAAAACCCATTCCTTTACTCTTTTCTGCTTCTTCATTTTGTTTGCAATTTCCTAGGCCATAATCATATAATCTATACTTTGTCTTCCCTTTATAAAAACTTGATTTGGTGCAACCATTTTTTCTAATTTTTGTTGCATTCTGAGCACCAAACATTTGGAAATTATTTTGTAAATGACATAAACACTTGTGGGTCTGTATTGGCAAATTTTCTCATGTTTTCCTTTAGGAATATAGACCAGGTTTGGTCCTCAGGGCAGAGTGAATTTTTAGGGAAGCTACTATCAAGCCTATCTCCTTTTCTGGGGGGTGGGGGTTAACAGCTCATTTGCCTCCTCTTCCATTAGTTTGTGTGTTATTAGATCCTGAAGCTCCAGGGCTGCATCTTCTTGGTTATTGCTGATTTGACATGTGTGTTGTCTAATGGCTTCGGTTATTTCTTGCAAGTTCATTGTTTTCCATTCTCCTTAAAAATTGGAGGGATTGAAATTTTCGATTTGATGAAAAAACTTCATATTTTGATCTCCTTCCTTCAGCCGGTTTTTTCTGGACTTTAGACACCAAAGGTGTCTTTTCTCTTAGTATTGCAATTTTTCATATTCTCTCCACAATCTCCATTTTTTAGTGTTTTCCGTAGTTGTTTCTTACCCTTCTACCTCATTGGTTTATCTTCAATTTGTCTTAGAATCTCTTCAATTGTTCCAAAATTTTCAATTTGTCATTTGGTATTTATCCAACCAAAGCATTCCTTCATAAGCACTCCAAACTTCATGATACCTTATGTAGTCTTTCATTAAGGCTATCAATGGACCAGATATTGGTCCAACCCAGTCTAGTCCAATATGAGTCAATTACAGGTGGATCAATTTCAGTCCAATCCAATCTGATAAATATTTTGAAATAGATTGTCTTATTAGACCGTCCAACTTCAACTTGTTTAAATTGGTTTTAATTTAGATTGCATCTAACGCAAACTTGGTCCATTGACACCCCTAGTCTTACTAGTAAATATGCGTGTGCATTGCATGTGGTAATTTCATCAGATAACAATAATAATTTCAATATCCTTATTAGAACCATTTAAAAGGATAAACAATCAAAGCATAGTATGCTAGTGGATTTAGATTTTATATTTCATTTTCATTATTAATAAAAATGTTTCTTATTTATCATATTTATTTTTTATTCAATATGATAAATATATAATATTAGAGATGTGCACAAATTTTATAGACAAATTTTTGTGTTTCCTATATTTTTATTTTTATTTATTTTTTGAAATTTTATTATATAATTATGACATCATGTTCTAGCCTATTTTACTTGGAAAAAAATATCATTTTTGGGCAACTTTATTTTTTATTTCATTTTCATAATTAATTCTAAAAATAATTATTGTTTAACACACTTATGTTTGTTTGATATGATAAGTTTATAATATCTGAGATGTGTAAGAATTTTGTATTTTGTATTTTTTTGTGTTTTTATCTATTTTTTAAACTCTTATTATTTAATTATGGCATCATTGGTTAATCCATTTACTCAAATGATTGGACCATTATGGTGCAAGTCGAGTAGGTTGGGCTGAATTTAATTTTAACCCAAACCCACCCTATGCATTGGACCCAAGTCTTTAGACCAAAGTCAAACCTGGTTTGTCCAACTTGGGCCCAACTTGTATTGAAATTTGATACACTTGGGTTAGTCTTGGACTTGTTCTCATAATTAGTCTCATGACAAAATTTGACATAAAATATATGTGCATAATTACATGTACATGCATGCATGCAAATATGTTATATATATGTATTTATGATTGTATGTATATAATTAGGCTTGACTTTAGCTACCTAAGGGYTAGGCTTGGGCTGAACAAAAAATAAAAAATAAAAAATAAAAATAAAAAAGCTCAAACTTTGGAGATTAGGTCTAGGCCCAAGTCAAGGACTGAAAATCAAAAGTAGCTTGTGTAAAATTGCGAGTTGGGTCAATTTGAGCTCGAGTTAAACCCACATAATTTGCCTCCTTATAGACCATTAACCTTCAATTAGATGCAAAAATAGTCTTTTTTTATGTTAGTTTACTTTTTAATTTGATTTCTACCATTAATAAAAATAACTCTTATCTCACATTTATTTTTCTTTAATATGATGAATACATAATATTAGAGATGCACCAAAATGCTTTTTTTTTTACAAAATTATTATATTTTTAATAATTTTTTGTCTCTAAAAGGTTGATCCATTTGACCTAAAAGGTTGAAYCATTGATCCTCCACTTAAATAGGAAAATGATTTTGTTATTGGGTTAAACTTTAAATCCTGTATTTCATTTGCATTGAATAAACATATTTTTATTTAGCATGCTTATTGTTGTTTGATATGATAAATAGATAATATTAAAGTTGTGCCCAAATTTTTCATAAAGTTTTTACAATTTTTGTAATATTTATASTTGTATTTAGTTTTAAATTTTAATTATTTAACTATGAGAACGTTGGTTAACTCATTTAATGTGGATGGTTGAACTATTTACTTGCCAATCAAACAAAAGGGTGATTTGTTTAATTATTTTCCATGTTAGTTTTGAACATAGGTTTTACATTGGATATAGATTTAATTTGTAGGATTTATTGGTGAGATGCAAAAATACTTCAAATAAAATATCTAAGGAGAGAGAATGAGAGTTAATACCTTAATGATAGGGAATTTAATGAAGTAGAAATTAATAGTACTTTAAATTACATTTTTATCCACAGTTAAAGAGAGACTAAATTCATAAATAGAGGTGTTTTAGTCAAGAAAAATTCATAAAAAGCTCATTTATTTAATGAATAAAATATAAGGTTTAATGAAAGAAAATGAGAGTTAATACCTTAAATATAGGACTTAATGATAAAGAATATAATGAATTTAATAAAAGCAKTACTTCAAATCATATTTTTTGCCCTAATAAGGGGAGACCAAGTTCAAAAAATAAGATTATTTTAGTAAAAAAAAATCTAAAATCTTGACCTCATTCACACTTTTAATAATAGCATAAATATAGAGAAAGATCTTTTGCCAATAAACTGGATATTGATTCAACCCAACCTAACCCAATATAAATCCCATTACAGATGGACTAGAGTAATGGTATCAAAGTCACCGGAAACAGCAACAAGATCATTACTAGAAAAAGTAGTARCTCCAATGATGATTCCCACAATAGCATCATCCACAGCGCATCTGCAAACACATCAAAACTCAAGGACGGAAAAGATGCCACCGATCGGCTATCAAACATGCATTCACGCCTCTACTATTAGCCAGAAGAGATGAGCCTMCACTGGGTGTTAGACTGTTTAGTAGAATAGTCTACACTTGCCTGAAACTTCATCTTCCTTAACGATTCTTGCACTTCGTATGCAACAAATATTGGATCCAATTCGAATTTGAACGCCATTGATTCTATCATTTTGATTTTGGGTATAAAAACTAGAAATAGGTAACAGGAAGGCCAGATTACAAATTCACCACTGGCCTACTCTATTTGCTTGTTATAATTATATTCATTTTTATTTTTAAATAAACTTTTTCTTCCTAAAATTGATTATTAAAATTTATATATTAGTAAATATTAAAACAAATTATATTAACTTTTTAATATATATATTTTAAGGTCCATTTGGTTCACAGTCGGAATTGGAATTAAAATGATCTATTCCCATAGTCTGTTTGCTTCAGGGAATTAGAATMAGCAGAAATGATAATTCATTCCCAAGGGAGGGGCAGGGAATAGCCATTCCAGAAGGAATAGGAATGGTATTTCAATTCCGTCCAACTAAACAGTTGATATCAGAATAGTCCATTCCAATTCTGATTCTAGACCCCTATTCCTGTAAACCAAACGGGGCTTTAATTCTTCCAGTTTTCAATGCTAACCAATTGTGTCCCAAGATCTCTTAATTTTTCATCTGTATTTATGCATATTTATGCCTTTCCAATACTCTGAGCCTTTCTCGTATGCCGATAATGGGATTATTCTTTTGGACAAGGACTCAAGGAAATTAATCTATTTGGCATCCGATAAACTAAGCATCTATTAGCATGAGCAATCTCTATTTCTGTACATGTACATCAAATGTAGTAGTTTTCTGGATGTTTGAGTCATTCAATGCATAAAAAACATTCTGAAAAGGAGGGCAATGGAAATACATTCAATACAAGAAGATTCTGGAAAGAAAGGCAAAAATAAATTAAATATAAGAAGAGCCATAGGGAAGATATTAGATAATCCATCAAAAAAGATATCGAGGCCCACATATCCCAACTATGAACAATACAGAGCAATAATTAGCTCCTGAGAAACCTCCAAGGTCCTGTAGCAGTTCCAATTCTGCATTAAGGGACAGAAAGTTTAGAATAAGTTAAGATTCTGAAATTCCATCAATAAGTAGTGCATGGGGATCTCACAAGGACCCATTGAACCTTGCAGTTGCAGAGTCCCAAAAAGATAAATTTTAAGTAGTTTTCTGGGAACAGGCTTCTTAGCACTTTCCCAACATTAGATCCCTTTGGTAACCTAAAAGATATTTGACGATAGGACATATCCATCCAGTCCAACAGGTAAATTAGTTTCAAGCTGGAAAAGAGACGGAACAATACTTCCATTTCATTACAGATCCTATGACTAAAAATACAAAAAAAAAGACAAAAATCTACAGATAACAGAATATTTTCCAATGTTTAGCATGAAACACAATGAAGTGAGGATTAATTTTCTCCTCATTGGCAAGAAATGGATTCTACACCATGAAAGGAATTACCTCCCAAAGCCAGCAAATGCCCGTAGACTCATGTAGATGGTCAAAGCTACCCAAATTCCGATGAAGCCATAGCCCGAGGAGAGAAAAATTAAGCAGAGGATGCTCACAATGGCTACAAGAATCTGAATAAAGAGTTTGCACAGGGATGGTTTTTATCAAAAAGGGGTTAATGAAAGATGGGTTTCCAATTTTCTTTTCTAATTAGACATTGTAGTATTCTTCCATTTGAATGGTTGATACTACAGAACTTACCATGGAGTAAGCAGTATATGCAAAATCAGATGCTCCAAAGTTCACTCCATCAAAAACAAAAGCTAGAGAATTGATAGGTTGAGTAGCTGCAACAAACTAATGGCCAAAAGAAGAGAGATTTCAGTTCCAGCATTATACTGCATGGCAATGAAAAGAAATTAGTAGTTATCTTCTCCTCTGGTAGACATGATATACCGGGATGCCTATGTTTATAAGGTGAAGAACATTGACGTCCTTTGTAAAAAATCTAGATGCAAAATGCAAGCCAGATCCAAGGATTACAGAAAGCACCAACCCTAACACCAAGCCTAACTGCAAAAAAGATCCTTTCACAATGTCATGCACATATGAAAAGAAAAAGGAAAAGATAGTGTATGCTTTTTGTTTTAAAGTGAGGTACCTGCAATACACGGGAAGCAGTGTCTATTGCCTTGTCATAATCATGTTTTGCAAATGCGCTTGCAAGTATTGCCTGAAAGAATCTGAAACCATTATAATCCACATTATGTCTAAAGAGTTCAGACTAAATTTTGAAACTATYAAGTATAAGCACATAAAAAATAGGATAAAAAAATTTGTTAATCAAACCCCTACTGATGACATTTAAGAAAGGTTCAACATAAAAAAAGAACCCAAAAGCAACTTGAGGCTAGAAATTTCTGGATGCAAGTACTTGTGAAGAGACAGGTGGAAAGCACAAGAGAAAAGATTAGATAAATTCTGTGTGACAAATCAGAAACTTGGGACAGTGACTAAGAAGATACTCTAAATATTGAACCATGAGCAGCAAATCTTGGGCCAAAACAGCTTTAATCCACCATCCAAATAGAATATTCAAGTGCCTCAAATTCTAGTTTTGGTAACAAGCAGCATGGATTGCACAAATATGAAAGGACTGGAAACTAATATAAGTCTCTCAACTCACAAACTTAGGCAAACCTAATATTTATTCTTATAATTGTGTCAGAAAACTTCCTCTTTAGTGGAACAGTGGCATGTGAGAAATTCTCATTATCACAGAAACGTTTTTATTTATTGAAGTCCAGTTATTTTCTTCTTACCCAAAACCATAATTTATTTTTTAATTTTTTTTAAGAATGTTTTGGCACTATGAAAAATAGTATTCCATCGTCAAACTTATGAGAAGATTGTAGTGTAAATTATCCCCATGGATCTATCCTTAATATGTTAGGCACAGGATGTGTTGAATGCATAAGCTGCATTTCTTACCTGTCCAGCAACAGCTAATCCATCAGCAACAAGAGATGTTGCCAACCAAATTTGCAGACAGACCTGGAATGCAGCCATGGACGTTGATCCATGCCGTGCAGCCATTGATGCTGCTAGGGTCACACAGAATGTTACAGCTATTACCCTTGCTAGCAATAGAAAACCTGAGTTCAGATGCAAAAGCGTTACCACAAACTAGAGCATTTCAAAGATATTGGTAATTGATTGCAATAATTAAGAAATATATAGTCATTTCACAACCAGAAAAAGGATGAGAAGGCCAAGATCTCCCAAATTACCTAAATGATACCAAACAATTATTTGATAATCCAAGCAATTATTAGGATGTCAAACTTACATTTCAGAAATGTCTGTCTGAAGCAATTTTGATAAATTGCCAGCATTTAAACACTTGGTCATAATTATTTCTATCCTTGCAAGACCTTTTCAGCATGAATTTCATAAAATACTCAACCAAGATTATCAAGAGCCTATACAATCTTCTTGTGTTAAGCTGGAGTATGTACAGAAGTATAATGCATAAAAATTAGTTTTGCTGTTTGTGACCAATGGACTGAAAGTGATTTTAAAAAATTAATTGGAACAACTGATGTAAGTACAAGATAGAAGACCAAAGAATAAGAAGAAGAAAAAAGATAGCCCTACTACATATGGTAATATGATGAAGTATAGAATACAACATGAAATATAATTCATCCCATTGCTCATGAAAACAGCATAGGCTTTTGTTTTTTTCTTTTGGGTTCAACATATAACCCGAATGGGAGACTTGCATACTTCTTTCTTTAATTTACGGGATTATTCTCATAATGATTGAAAAATTCTCCTGTCAAGTAGGAAAACTATTAGAAAGTGAAAATTTAGGGCCCATTTGGCAAGTCTTTTGGGAAGATCTTCTGGTAGCTCTGACAGTCAAAAGACGCATTGAGCTTTTGCATGAAGATCTGAGCAGCCTAAAGCTAGTTTGKCAGATACACGTCTTTCTGTGCATCTTTCCGTGTCTTTTTGCACGAGAATAAAACGCGAAAGACGCGAAAAGCTTCATTTGGAGCTTCCCGAAGTCGTCCCAAAATGGGCTTCTCGCGTCTTTTCGGCACTCCGGCTTTTGGTGGCTAGATCTTCCGCGAACCAAACAGGAATAGACTGAAAATTGGTCTGCCCGGCTTGTAAACAGCCRAAAGACTGCATGGAAAGACGCACCAAACGGGCCCTTAATTTTCTGGGCATAATTCGTTTTGTTCATTAAGGATGGTTGAATTTCAAAAAATTTGTTTGCCGGTGAATGTTAAATAAGATGCCAAAGATTTGTATAATTCATTGTTATCAAGCATAGACTAGTCATAGTCGACCTGCTAGTCAGTTGATGGCCAGACTGAATGCATCACTAACGATAGCTCCATTCAAGAATTCTTGTTTAGGCAGTTCATACCATCCATACATAGTGTTTTGATCTAAGATTTCAATTCTTCCATGTTTCAGCAGTAGCATATTGTT
>NW_010729205.1:841456-853965 GCF_000365185.1 Nelumbo nucifera
TGAAGATCAACTTGCAGACATCTTTACAAAAGGGTTACACCACTCATGGCATCATGATTTATGTGACAAGTTGGGCATGATTGACATCTATGTCCCAACTTGAGGGGGAGTGTTAAAAGACTATTATTTATCTAAGTATAGTACCGCAGGGATACTCTTGTACTTTCCTCTTATTTTTTTATGTTTTGTTGCCCTAGTATATATATCAAAAGCTGGCGCCGCTAGCAACACTTTTGGCTCTCAGTTCTCTCTTCTCTCTTCTTCTCTCTTCTTCCATTCTTCTTTCCTGCATAACATACATAAACAATTTAAGGAGTGTATGATGTTGTTTTTCAAAACAAAACAAACATAACATAAGTGTTTTTGATTTCAAACAAGCAAAATCATAAGTAATGGCAAATTATATTAAGAAATGAAAGCATTAAGCATTCTAAGAAAAAACTTCTCTTGATTTTGTAAACACGACAACCACGATATTTCCTTCCCTAATCACAACTTTGATGGAAAACCCCATAATATCTGTCGTGATGTTCCTCTCTTCTAGCACCAGAGACCGGTGAGGTTTCCCGTAGAAAGTGAGGAGCAGCAGCACAGTAATCCATGTCACCACAATTGCAGGGATGGCAACGGCCAGCATTGCCACCATAGAAAGTAGACCGAACACGGCRCTGAAGAGCACCGAGGCGTAAAGAGCCGGCCACCCAATAGCTCCAGCTCCATTAGAAGAAGTGGAAGAGATGTTGGAATTGTACCAAGACAGAATGGAACGGAGGAGGTTCCATGACGAAGACAGAAGAAGAGCGAACACCAACACCAACAGGCACGCCCTTGCTCATCAATCTCCTTAACAAAACCTAGGTCTCTAAGTCTGAGGAGCTACTTTGCCCTTGTTCCTCTTCCTTCTTTTCTCCTTCAGAGTCTGCCACCGAAGCTTGATTTCTTCTGTTTTAGGTTGATTTGCTCTTTGTTTTATTCTGATTTCTGAGGAGAGTTTTGGATTGGAATGGATTTCCTGGGGACTGGGGTTCTGCTGTCTCTTCAAGACCCCACTTCAACTAGGCCAAGCCACTCAGAAGTCAGAGCAGAATAGTGAATAATTTTTTTTATTCACGACCCAAAAATTTGCAGAAGAAAGCAATCTAATCTCCTCCAAATATATTACAATTCCTAAAGAAACAACAAATATATATAAATAAAAGAAGAAAGAAGAAAAATCCTTCCTTTCTATTCTGCTCAGCTGATTTGCGAAGCGAAGCAAAGAGAATCCAAAAAAACAAAATCCTTTTTTGGGTTGAGAGTGAAGAGAAAGAGAGACAGTTGAGGGCTGGAAGTTCTGAGCGACAGAGCAACAGAGGAAGAGTGAAGATCGGCAAAATGAGAAAGAAACCCTAAATGAGCCTTTTTTTTCTCTAATTTGCCCGTTAGGGGTAATTTGGTCATGAGAATTATACTTATGCTGACGTAGACAACTTCTGTTAGTGAATATTAACGGTGCTTTAACGGAAGGTGAGTTTTGGAAAATAAAACTCATTGACATGGTGAGTTTTAGACATTTTGAAAAGTTATAGTGAGTTTAAGAGAAATACTGAAAAGTCATGGTGAGTTTTAGACAATTTCCCTTCTTTTATTATGCCAAACACCCAACTAGAAAAAAATAAAGTGAAACAAACTGCAATCAGTGGTTGTAACTTAACACATTTTCAGAATTACATAATTGTAGTAAATCTATACTTGCACAGGAAGGCATCGAGTACCCTGCTCTTCCATTTACCCAAGGTATAATATGGTTCTGAGGTCAATAACTTTTGCAGCTTGATGCCTACCTTGAGCTGCACTCAATATAAGTGGCACCTTCAAGACATCCAATTGATAATACAGCTAAATATCACCAATCACAATTACAAGGCTCCATTTTTGCCTCATCTAACACTGATACTCTGCAGCCAAAATCCTCTGAAATAATGTCCTCTATTGCATAAAAAATACCATATTATACTTCATTGTCCTTTACTCATAATCATCTAAGCCTTGTCCCAAGTCCCAACTATATGTGTTTAGTTATATGAATCCTGTTTGGCCATTCCATTCTATTTAGTGCCATATCCATTTTTAAAACTTGATAGTCCTTTACAAGGCTCCTATAGGTTCCTTCCATACGTCTGTAGATGGAAAGGAGCATTAGAAGGAAAAGGTGAAATCAAGTCCACTTCCTGTCATACATGGTCGGGATTCAGGACTAGATAGGGTCCCAATTCCACCAATACATTAACCTTACCATTGAACCTGACAAATAACCATGAGCATTCTTCAACTACAGAATTATTATCATCCGGAAACTTCTAGTATTGCAAGAAATAGTCCATATGTTAATAACTTTAATTAGGAAACAAACAAAAGGAAAAAAAAAGAGAGAAGAAATAAGCTTAATGTTCTTAATGAAGATACTTACAGAATTCACACCCATAAAGTTCAAGATTGGTTTCGATCCAAAAATTAGGAATATGGCTTGAAGGAGACCAAGTACCCCACCAATAACCAATGCTGATGACGCCGATGGAATATGTCTCTTCCCATGCTCAAACTTGGACATATTTGAATTATCATCAATTTTACAGACTGACTTGCATACATTTTGATCAGAACCTGAAGGGAGATTACCAGGAAATTCAAAACATTTTACCAAAGTGGTTGAGTTATCTAGGATGATACACATCCTGATAAAAAAAATAACCATAAGCAAACTAGAATATAATTCTAAGGAGTTGGAATGCATTCTGCTGGCCATACAGTCCTTTAACCAATAAAATAATTAAAGAACATACCAGAACGAGGAATCAACTCTTTCATCTCACTGTGTATAGATAAATCCACTTCTACATTTTCATTTTCTAGTTCTTCAATGTTTACTCTTCCAACAGTATCTTCCTCTGCAACAAAAGAAGTTGTGACACTGACAACTGGGAAAATTGCAATCCTTGATACTTGATTAAACACAGCAATAGAAACTCCCACAGCAGCAAGCTCCACTGGACCTATAATTTATGGATCAGAACAGAAACGTTACAATATAATCTACATTTTACCTTAATGATCATTAGTTACTCATAATTATTTATTGAAGAACTTCTTACAGCAAATTGGTTATATCAAGCAGGATGGTGACAAGGAATAAATGGTGCATGTAATCACAATAAAGATTGACTACATGGATCCTTGTGTTCCAATATAGGGAATTTGATAACATATTTCAATTCAATGACACTTGAGGCAAGGATCATGGAAAAGGGCTAAAGACTTAACACTAGAGGATTAAGCCTCAAATATAGGGTACATGCCTCATGCCTTTGGGTGCCTCACATTAAGTAGGTGTTCCTTACAAATTAATTGGAAGATAGGCTTCTCATCACAAAACTGAAAGAGCTAAAAAGTAAAATTTCTTTATTTTAGTTTATTCCTTTTAAGGTTTAAGTTAAAACTTCATTTATTAAATTGAATATATTTGGAGTTTCAAGACCCTTTTGAATTTTTGTCTCTAATAAGCATTGATTGGTTTGTACACACAGCAATTCAATACTGCTTTTATATATGCCATCTTTTGAAATCAAAGCTTGCAACTATTATTTACCTTTTGATGTTAATTGCAGACCATACATTATTCCTTGACAGATTCTTAGTTGATATGAATATGTAATAATAAATTTTCTGGAAAAAGGTGTGGATATATAGCTGGTGACGATTATGTTTGATGGTTTTTGTGGTTGATGCCGATGATGTTTTTGTGGAACAAAGACTGGTAGAGTCTTAACAGCATTAAAATAAGAATAACACAGAGGTTCAGGACAAGATGACTGACAGGGGTAGAGGGTTTTGAAAGCTTTCGAAGATCTGGGGCGAGGTGGAGGGAAGTGTTGGTCAACCGGATAGAAGAAGCTGGAAATAACAGGTGGTGAGATAGCAAAGAATAACTTCCTGTAGAGAAAGTTTCTCTGAGAGAAGCTGGTTCAAAATGATAGGCAAAGAGAGAGACACTTTTACAGACAAGGCAAAGTTATTAGAATGGTCAACAAATAGAGATGTTAGTATAAAAGTCGATACTGATTGTTTCTATTTAGTATCGGATGATTGGGGTGAATTTAAAAGGAGGTGTCTGGAAGCTTGTTTGGTGGGGGTGGTGGAAACCACATACTTAGTGAGCGATCTGTAGTGGTGGGTGGCAAGATGTTGGAATGTGACTTTGGGGGTAAGTGTTAGAAAGCTGGCAAGAAGCAAATTCCTTTTCATACTCCCATCTAAAGGAGAAGCCAACAAAATTATGAAGACTGGTACAAGAAATGTGGGGGGATCTCTCTTACATCTCTACCCCTGGAGGACTGGGGATGTTGGCGGAAGGAAGAGGGAATTCGAAATGTCTTCTGGTTCTGGATGTTCAGGCTCCCACTTCATCTATGGAGTGAGAGCATGGTGAAGAAGATAGGTGACATGTGTGGTGGCTGGTGGGTACCTGGAGACTTACAATACAAATGAAGCAAACGAAACAATCAGATGGATCATAGTAAAGGTGAAGTTGAGAGGTTTCCCACCGATGGCTATGAATGTGTTCAATGAAGGACAGGGAAAGTTTGTTGGGGAAATGGTAGAGATGCGTGGAAGAATCAGGTTTGAGACACGTGGGAAGATCAAGGCATGAGGAAGGAGAAGGCAATCTAGGTCGTTTGTGGCCTGACAAATCCATTATGGTGATTAACAATCAGGAGTAGAGCGACAGGAGAGTTCAAAATTTAATTTGTTTGAAGAACAAATATTAGAGCAGGTGATGGACAGATGTTTAGAGAGGTTGGGTATTATGGTGGGATAGGAGTTAAGGAGAGGGATGAGTAGGGTAAGAAGAAATTGACATCATCGATCTTGGAGTAGGGGGGAGGGCATTAGGAAGTTAGTATGGGGGAGGGGGAATCTCGAAGAATGTGGTCAAAGCAGAGACTCAGAAGGCAGGGAGAGGTTTTAGAGTTTAGAGGGGAGGGGCAGGTGTCAAGAGTTATGTTTAGTTACAAGTGGGTGGACTGAGGATGAAATGAAGCCGAGTTGGGCAGAGGGGGTTTTGGGTACAAATCAAACCATCCAAGCTTCAACTTTTAATGAGGGAGACAACCCAAATGAAACAGGAGACTCTTCAAGATTCTCAAACCAAAGAGAGATTGAAGCTCCTGCCATTTCATTGTCTACAAAGGAGATGCAGGAAACTCCACCAACTGGTCAACAATCATCAAATAGGAATGAAGAGTTTGGTATGAAGAACTGTGCTACTTAGTAAAAAATGCAAGGAAGAGCCATTTTTGTGTGTAAAGAAGGGGAGTTGATGAAAGTAGGCCTATCACAGAAGATAAGACCAATTACAATGGTGCCATTGCCATCAGGAAAGTGGCATGAGATTGAACACGAGCAGAATAACAATCAAATTTTGAAAGCACAATCGGAGACAAATAAGTTCGGAAACGAAGCAATGTCCCCTTGGGTTCTCTCTAAGTTACAATCCTTTGGGGAATTCCTTGGAGTCTCGATCAAGGGCATTAAGTCAGCAACCATTAACTTATTAAATGAAATAGAAAGGAGAGAGAAAGAGAAAAAAGGGAGGAAAGGCAAGAGAACTGATAGAGGAAAAAGATTGTGGGAGGAATGAAATATAACAGGGCCAGCAAGTCATGTGTTCAGCAAGAAGCTAATCCATGTAAAAGTCTAAATTGAAACAGTGGAGTAAACAGAATTTTAAAGGCCTAGAAGCAAAGAATGAATACCTAAAAGAAATTGTTGAGGTGGATAGAGCCAAAGAGTAGAGGGCAATTTCGGAAGTAGAGAAACAAAGAAGGGCAAAGGCAAAATTGGAGTTTGGCAAGGTGTGCTACCAAGAAGAGATTAAGTGGATGCAATGTTCTAGGTGCTTGTGGCTGAAACTAGGGGACGAAAACACAGCTTTCTTTCATAAAATGGCTAATGGGACAATAAGACAAAATCTTATTAAAAGATTGGAGGAAGGGGGGTAAGTGATTGTGGGGGAAGGATGGATTAGGAGCACAGTCACAAACTACTATCTTTATAAAGAAGGGTGGACAAGGAGGCCAAAGTTGGATGGTTTAAATTTTAAGAGCTTATCTCAAGAAGATGCCAATCAACTGGAAGCAGATTTTTCTGAAAAGGAAGTATACGATGCAATTAAAGAAATGGAAGAAGATAAWGCACCAGGTCCAGATATGGATTCACAATGGAATTATTTAAAAGATATTGGAGTTTCATCAAGGAGGACCTAATGAAGGTGTTTAACAAGTTTCACCATAATGGGGCCTTGGAAAGAAGTCTGAACTCTAGTTTTTTTGTCTCTGATTCCCAAGAAGAAAGGGGTGGCAGGAACATTTCAGGCCAAGAAGTCTTGTTAGCAGTGTTTGCAAAGTGTTAGCTAAGGTGTTATACTGTTATCTAAAAGAATGAAAGGGGTGATGGGGAAGTTGATCTCAGAGTCTCAGTGGTCCTTTGTTGAGGCATATTATTGATGGGGTTCTAGTAGCAAATGAGTTGATTGATTCCAGGATAAGAAGTGGGAAGAGGGGGTATTGGTTAAAGTTGATATGGGTATGACCACGTAAACTGGGATTTTTTAGACTACATGCTTAAGAGATTCAACTTTGGTAGAGGGTGGAGAAACTGGATAAAGCTATGTGTATCTACAGCACACTTCCCAGTTTAGGTAAATGGTAGTCCAGCAGGAAGGTTTCATAATTCTAAAGGATTAAGATAAGATGATCCCCTTTCGCCTCTGCTTTTCATTTGTATAACAGAAGCCCTTAGCACAATGGTGGACACGACCCATTGACATCCCTAGAGCCAATAAAGCATTAAATGGTACAGTTAAGTATAAATGGCAAGATGGTACTTGGTAGTTGGGAGGCTGCCTAATAATCTTTATATTCATGATGATTTAGAAGCTGTTTTCAAGGTTCACATAACAGAAAGTCCTGCCATTTAAATAAAGATAGAGAATATAAAGGAAATACCTATTTGGCCAATGAATGCTGTATCAATAAGAGAAGCAATGGGGTCGGCTGTTAAAGCCAGTGCCGCAGGAAATGCAATCCTTGCTATCTCCAAGCCAAGTTCATCCAATGCAAGAGCAGACCTTGTCATACAATTACAAAACTTAGCATCAGGCCTTGGTTGTCCTAGTAATCTTCTCCCTTTTTCCCCATTAAAAATTGAGGAACTTAGAGAGTCCTAATCAACCATTTAAACAAAACACATGCAAGAGAATGAAATGGTACCTTGCATTCTTGAACAAAATTGAAAGAAACATTTTTTTCTTTTCTTTTCTTTTCTAATGGATACAGATCAGCATCCAGGGCTATAAATAGAACCACGTTTCACCTGAACGTTGTAAAAGATAATTTTGATATACAAGCGTTCCACAAGCATCAATCTCAATCAAGTCTCATTGTGCCAAATTGGCAACTCAAAATAGCACAACGAACAAGTATTACAATCTGCAAATTCAGAACCATCCAATTATAGGCAATTGATAGATTGATTAGAACAAGAAAGTGTCTATCCCCAGTTTCAAAAGCAAACCAACATCAAGATAGTGTAGTCAAACATAATCAAATTCCCCAAACAGATAAAATTAAAATCGTGCAAAATGAAACAGGGAATTGAAGCTGCATTCCGGAAAAAAAAAAACAAATAAATACCAAGTATTGGGGCCTAAAAAAATTAGCCTTCTGTTAAAGAGGTTGCATAGACCTCCCTGGTTTCACCAGAGCCATCAAAAGATTCAAACAATAGCCTCTAAAATCATAGTTCATGCAAATTCAAACATGTAAAGCTATTAGAGAAACTCCAATCCTATCTCAGAATTTCCTAACCACCTATCCAAATTCCAACACAACAAACAAGAACCTCGTTGGAGAATGATGGAAAAGAGGGCAGTTTGCTTCTTTCGGTTTCCGTCAGAGGAGTCCCCAGATGGAACCTCAGTTTTGAAATTTCCGTAGGACCCACTTTTGGATGAAGACATATTCCAGTAAAGGAGGCAACGAAGCGCGAGGTCGGATCTGCTCCTGATACAGCACCCCTCACACCGACCTGACAGCAAGTTTAAGCCGTACATTGGGAACATCTTCCCATAAATAAATATTTTCAAGTACGAAAATGTTTCAGATGCACGGATAAACGTACTGTGAGGTCGGCGTGAGGCGCGATCCGTGAGGAGCAGATCTGAACTCACGCGCCAACGCCAAGTAGAAAGCGTAGGTATCGAAAGACGAAGTAGAAATACAGAACGAGGAAGAGCCAGATGTCAATCACCGCTCAGGCTAGACGTTATAGAACTGTCGGGATTCCAACAGCTTAATAACATATAAAATGTAAAGCTATTAAACTCATATTCTGGATTTACAATTTATATACTATGCCTTAACGACGAAGGTTTTGTTCCCATCAGAAGAAAAGAAAAAGTAAAAAACGACGAAGGTGCGCTGGAAGAACTCCAGAGATGAACCTGTCTAGGGTAATTCAGGCCAGAAGGAAATATGTTTCTAAATAAACAAATCACGCAGTCCTTTTTTTATGCCAAGGAATTCAAAAACGAGACGACGAAAAGAGCAAACCACAAAAAGACGGAAACAGGGGGCGCGAATTTGAATGAGAAGAAGGTCGTCAGTCGTCACTCCCGACCTTCGGAAGATGTAAGTGATTGAAGCTACAACCCAGAGATTGAAAGTTGAAAATGTTGATGATTTGATCAAACAATGATCGGTGGGTGGGTGTGGGGTGAATTTCAGATTCCACTGTTGTTAATGGGTAATCTCCAATCTGGTTCTACAGTAATGGCATTTCCTTCCTCACTCTTTTTCCTTTCTCGTTAAGAAGGATTAACTGTGACCAGTCGGAGTTTACCCAAAATCTGAATGTAATCCGGCGACAAATTGAACCCTGTTTGATCACATCCTTTAATAACATCTTTTAACCATCTTTTTAGAAAATTCTGTCGTAATTGTGGTTTAGAGCGAAATTCTGAGTTCGGATGGATTACCCTCGCAGGGGCTCATTCCCCGTGCATTTGGAACATCTCCCCATGATAACATACGGGAGATGATCCCGATGCACGGGGAGATGTGCGTGTGCGTGGTGCTCTGTGGGGAGCCCATTCGAATTCGCTTTGTCTGGTAAAATACCCCATGAAATAGTCAAGTGCCAAAGATCAGATCGGCGCCCCACAGCACCTCCTGGGAACATCTTCCCGTTATGAGCACGAGAGATGTTCCCATTGCACGGTGAGATGTATATGTGGGCACGGTGAGATGTTTTCATTTTATCTATTTTTGAATTTTATGTTATTGGAATTATTAATTTATTATGTATATAGATTTAATAATTAAAAGAAAGAGAATTGAATGCATTGAATATCTTAAAATTACTTATTTTCAACTCATTTAATATCAAAAACCGATTATCCTATTTGCCCTTATTTTTTATCAATAAATTTAAATATTGAGGGATCAATTTTGTACTAAGAAAATTTCATAAATATTCTTGTGGCTATTCGTGCTTTTTAAAGTAGTATAGATTTGCACTCCAATGCTTTTACACCAGGGCAAATTCTATGCAAGTGCTTATCTAGTTATCCTGTTGAGAAAATTAAATCAAACATGAGCAACTTACATGAGAGAAGATTCTTGGAAGGATATACTTCAAGAGACCCATGTGATGCTTGCAATGGTGTTAAAAAATTCCCACATTCTATAAAGCTGTGTTTTGATTTTATAAAAATAAGAGAAAAATAGAAAATTGAGGGGAGGTTCTTAAAGAACCCTCAACTTTTTGCTTCTCTTTTATTTTCTATCAAACCAAACATAGCCTAAGGGAGTGATTGGATTCGGTCTTTTAATAAAAGGGAAACTGAAGGTTGTGGTTGAATTTAAATAGCCCAATTTTTAAAGTTTTTKATTATTTCTCTATAAATTCAAAAAGAAAAACCCACAATTTTTAAGGAATTGAGAAGCAAAGGAAGGAGAAAGAAATAATTTGACATGGACCTAGACCACTTCATATTATATCTAAGCGTTTATTAAAAAAGAAAGATATGACTATTGTGATTATATCTATATGCCGCTTGATGTAATGCCCAAAAGCAAAGACCACTGTTTGTTTATGGGAACAATGTACTGTGCCAAGCAAGTGGGAGAAGTGGGTATTTATCAAATCTATCCACCAACTACAATATGACTATGTTCCTAGTGTCCACTGGTGCTTTTTTGACACACCCATTACTATATATATTTTTTTGTTATCTTTACATCCATTTGGGCATACATTATACAATTGATAAAGAGGKGACTCAACCAACAAAAAGGCAAAATATATCCTTGTGCATATGATAGAAAGCTGCTTTATAAGAATGTCTTTTATGTTTTCCAAAGAGTACCTTTTGACTATTGATGGATCAATATTGGAATATGCCCTGATGAGGAGTTGAGGATTTTCACCCTTTTCAGTTCTCAAAAACCCATCCAAATGAAGTAGACCAAAGCTTTTATGAAATTTGTTATTTTATGGTGCTTGGTTTTACCCTAAACATAACAGTGGAAATAAATTTTTCCAAAAAAAAAACGAATTCTTGTGTATTTTTTTTAACTATTTTGGTTTATTTTTCCTAGTGAAACATGACTAAATTCTTAATCTGATTCATTCTTCAATTGAATATCATTTTCTAGGGAACGAGCCGTTTGTATCAAGTGCAGTCTAAAGGAAAACAAGGCTTTTCCCTTGTTATCTAAAATAGGGTGTGCTAGTACCAGCACCATTACTTTGGTTGTAGTAAGCATTTTATGTGCAAGTGCATGTTTTTATGAATACTGAAAAGATAGACCCTTCTTTGTAATTTGAAAATTATTCAACTACAAAAAAAAAAAAAAAAAAAAAAAAATAGTACTGTGGTTTAAAAAGAAGGAAAAGTAAAAGAGAATGGCTTTTCTAGGTCTAAGAGGGTGTTTCTATACAACCATCATGTTCATGGTTGTCCTTTATATAATAGAAAAATGATTTAGAAACTAGACTAGCCATAACCATACAACCTGATCTGACCATGGTCCAAAGCATACACAATGTGGTAAAATATTAAGTGTATGTTTGGTTCCATTGGCGTTTAAAGAGAGGCCATTTATTACTTTAAATGTTTATTTGTACTGTCTTACTTTAAATGTTTCTTGTTTTTTTATTTGGTTCCGTATTACTTTAAATATTTTTTGTTGTCTACCTCAGATTAACACCCATAAAAGCATGTCACATTAGCATTTCATTTCAAGAAATGCTAGGGTGTTAGGGGAAATCAAAATTTGACGTCTTCTCAAATGCCCCCATGCACAAAAATCAAAGCATTTCAATTTCTTAGTGTTTATTTGATAAATGGTGAAACCAAACAATGGTTTCATATGCAATAAACACTAGAAACTTAAATGCTTTGATTTTTGTGCATGGGGTATTTGGGGAAACATCAAATTTTCATTTCCCCTAATGCCCCGTCATTTCTTAAAACAAAATGTTGATGCAACATGTTTTTATGAGTGTTAATCTGAGGTGGAAAGCAAAAAAAACGTTTAAAGTGATGCCCAAAAAACAAAAAAAAAAAAAAAAAATGTTTAAAGTAAAAAACGTTTTAAGATAATATAAATAAATATTTAAAGTAATAAATGACCTCTCTCTGTAAATGCCAAAGGAACCAAACATATACTAAATCTCTCTCAAAACTATTTCACTATTATTTTTTCTAAATTGAATCTCTATGGAACCAGGTGGTCGATATATATTTTTTTTCTTTTATTAACAAACAATTTAATTTAGTTGGTTTGATCAGTTTGTTTCAATAACCAACCCAGAGCAATGGACCAACTTATCTTGGTTCAACTCAGCTTGATGGTAAAAATTGTAGATTTTGACGGTGTTTAGTCCCGTTTACGTTTATTCAATAAACACTTATTGGTGGTCCCGTTTACGTTGATCAGCCCCTTTACCACAAGCCAATAGCTTTCCACCAGACGCCTCCAACCCCAAGCCAGATGATTATGTTGACAATGGAGATGAGGAACTGTAGCCCCACCATTTAGCCAGTGGCACATAGTTGGCATCATAGAAAACTGGGGCAGAGCCAATTCCATAGTGAGTGAGGCCACCCATGAGGTTGGAGAAGAATGAGAGCACCATGGTCCCAAAGAGTGGTGGAGTGCCCAGGGCACTTGCCACAGATAAGAAGGCTGTGAACATGGCTCCAATGTAGGCAGCACCACTAGCAAAGAGGTAGTGAGAGTAGAAGTAGAGAAGAACCAGAATGTCAAACGAAAGCTGCCATGACAGACCGAGTCCTCCTACAAACTGTTAGAAAGAAGTTGATTTAGTTACATGTTTAAGTACATAAAAGTAACTAAATCACAAACATTGCTAATCCAAAATATATCCTATATCACATGCAACTG
>NW_010729205.1:918049-1098413 GCF_000365185.1 Nelumbo nucifera
AAAATTATCTATAATACTTTGAGCACTATGGTTAGCCTCTAGGTTAGCTTTGGAAAAAATTAAATAGTCATTCACGAATTGAAGAATGGTAACTTTTAGGTCATTTCTGAAAGTTTTAATCCCTAAATTTGTATTTTCACTCATAGGTTCTTTATTGCATAGTGAGAGCCTCCAAACATAGCACAAGTATATACAGAGAGAGGGGATCACCTTATCTTATTCCCTTTATAGGATTGAAAGAATGGGTTGGTGAACCATTTATTAGCATTTAAATATTGTGGTTATGCATTCCATAATTTAGTTTATACATTTCTCATGAAAGCCTAGATTGATCATCACGTTATATTTTTTAACCTAATTTATCATATGCTTTTTATATCCATATTTCACTAATACAATAGTATAAGAGCTTTATGTTAAGCTAAAAAGAAGACCTTTCATATGCCTAGTTCCAAGATAGAAGACCAATAGATGGGTGAATAACAACATTGTTTTATACCTCTATTTTGAATTTAGTCCATTTTTAACTGTGGAGGCTAAAATGGTAATCTGAAATACTCTTTTTTACCTCTTTTAATCCTCTCATGCATTAAAAAGGGGCAGCCCAGTGCATGAGTCTCCCAGGGAGGGACAGACATGCATATCCTTAGATTTGGACATACAAAGAGGTCGTTTCCAAGATTTGAACATTGGCCACCCAAGTAGCAATGGAGTGATTCAATCGTTGCTAAGCCTACCTTCATTTAATTCTCTCATTAAGTGTTATATTTAAGATATTAACCCATATTCGCTATCATTAAATCCTATATTTAAGGTATTTTCTCTCACTCATACATTTTAATAATTATATCTAAAGTTTTAACTATGATGCTAGAAAGACACCACCATCGTCATCATCATCATGATCCATGATAGGAGGACGCGACACAAAAAAAATAACAAAAATAAAACAAAACAAAAAACTTATAACCAATCAAGTGTGTTTTCATCAAAATTCAGGGGGGGCGTTTGATGATCAAAGCCTTTCTATTATCATGTATTATTGACATCATAGATTTTCCTAGATCTATATCCAATATAGCCTACATCTTTTAAACCAACTCCAAAACAAAATCATTCTTCTATCTAAATGGTGGGTAAGAAATCCAACCATCCATGTTAGATGGGTCATCTCAAGATATTAAAGTTGAATAATAAAAATAAAAAAGAAATAGAAATAAATACAACAATAGAAATACAAATAAATTGTAGAAAAAATTGTGCACACCTCTAATATTTTATATTAATTATATTAAATAAAAATGAGTGTGATAAACAAGAATTGTTTTTAATGAAATAAAATTTAAAATTAACTAAAAAATGTTTCCCTATTTGGTGATGAGTAAACAATTCAACTTTCAACCTTTGATGTCATAATTAAATAATACATATTAAAGAAAATGATAAAAAGATACATAAATTTTGTAGGAGACATTTAAGCATATCTCTAATATTTTATATTCATCATGTTAAACAAAAATAAGCATGATAGATAATAATTATTTTATACATATAGAAATATTAAAAATTGACCACATCTAAGACTATTTATATATACTACTATTAAAAGTATGAATGAGCYTGTGGAACTTTTTATGACTAAAATATTATTTTTTTTATTTAGCTTCTYTTTAATTGTGAAGGTACAGAATGTAATTTGAAATACTACTTTTCACCTCATTCAATTTCCTCTCATAAATTATATTAACCTATATTCTTTTAAAACTAACCTAAAAATGAAATTGCTCTTCTATCTAGGTGGCAAGTATGCAATTTAACCATTTTGTCAAATAGGCCAACTTGTGATATTATAATTAAATAATAAAAATTAAAAAATAAGAACACAAAAAATCATGAAAGATACATAAATTTTGTAGAAAACATTTGAACATGTCTCTGATATTATACATTCATCATATTAAGTAAAAGTAAGTATGACAAATAAGAATTATTTTTATACAAAGAAAATATCAAGAAAAAATTGGACATATTATTACTATGATGGGTATATAGTAAAAGTAAGCATGCTTTGCACATGCCGCTCTACAACAACCTRTGCAAAGCATGTGCTCATTTGCTAGTTGTTGAGAAAGGGCCAACAGATGGGTTTATAACTCCATTGTTTTATCATAATAGGGTAAATTACTTAAACCTCCTCTTTAGTTGCATCAACAAACCAGCTCTTGAATAGGCTTAGTTTTTGACTACCACTCTACAACAACCTACTATTTCTCTCTACACGTCATAAAGATTGAACAAGCCACACCCTTTCCATCAATTTGATGTCAAAGTTATAATGGGACATAATGGTATAATGCTTTAAACATCATAAAATCCCAATGTTGCCCATAGACAACAATAGTAGAGAACATTTCTTATTGTACTTTTTTTTCTTGGTTCTATAAATATTTTTTTTCTCTTTTCTTCTACTGTAGAGAAATTATAAAATAATAAAAAGGCTATACAAGGGCCAATGATACAATCACACTCCTTCCCTTAGTTTAGTGTAGATGGAGATGGTGAAATTTCTGCTAGACCCTTTTCTCTTCATTATAAAGAAAAGTAAACCTCTTTCACCTATAAAGAGTGTACTAATGAAAGGGATGTACTTGCATATTTATTTGAAACATGAAAGATGGTTGTGTGGAGATCAAAATATAGGGGAGGATTAAGTAATTTACCTAACAAGTTATGGCCTTATAGGTAGGGGTGCACCTTGGGTTGAAAAWTTTGTTATGTTTCAATAGTCCTAAACCCTAACCTGAACATGATGTCCTTGAAATTCTTAAGTTGGGCTACCCAACTTGTAGCCCTATTTATGTGTTAATCGAACTTAGAGTCATGACTAGGGTCAACAACAGGTTAAGAACATTGATCATAACCATAGAGATATGGCTACAAATCAGGTTGCTTAACTTGAAGAATTTCAATTACAATGGGCTTGGATTAGGGTTTAGGCTTATTAACACCCAATTTTTGCTCAGTCCCTTTACCTTACCTCTTTATACCCTCCTTTTAGACCCCAAAACCTGAAAACATAACCAAATCAACCTAAGACTTACTAAAACTTGAAATTCCCTCTTTTAATGCAATCCACACAATAAATGAGAACATTGTGATCAACATCGAATATCCAATTTGACACAAAAAACTAAAGCTTAGTTGCACATTGAATTTCATGACCAAACCCTAAAGATATATTGTTGATCACACCAACCCCATCTCTAATAGTTCTGATCTACGCAATACTCAAACAGTGGCTCTACAAATCTAAATCTGACACATCCATTGCCTCAAGGACACTACGACATAATCATCCCACCTCAAATATACGATAATCAATTGTAAAAATGCCAATATTCCATTTCAATGACCTTGAATGGATAGAACTAGACAACCAAGGTCAACCAATTCTTTCTTGGAATGGAACCATTCATTAGACTCTTCATCTTAATCCATGTCTATATGCCAAATTTCAACTTCAAATTCCATTGTTTAACCATTTGATCAACAAAGTTTCCAATATAACGTTTATGATCAAATCATACAAGAAGTCATCCAAAATCCTTAAGATAACCAACATGTCTGGTTTTAGCCTTAAAATCTTCCATTTCCTCCTAGAACAATCAAGATTCCATTTTAGACCTTTTCATTGGTTGGTGAACCATAAGCCAAAACTTTGATCAGAACCAAATCTTTCAATCCACACCTCTAATCAAAGATCCATCATGTTCATCAGATTCAGGACATTCAAAAATGTCTACCCACCAAATTTCATCTGAAAATTCCTTCATTTGATCCATATTAAACAAAAAAAATCTATTTCAACAAATTTCATTGACCAACGTATACTAGCCATAAATCTCCACTRGTCAAGCTTTATTTCACCAATCAAATATCACCACTATGTTTAAAGACCCAAAAAAACCCAATATGTCAATTTTCAAAACCAAATTCACCCCATTTAACCGTTAAACTAGAAAGATTCCATTTCGATACACTAGATTAAAACAACACTTCATCTGTCCCAAATTGAGACCTCAAAGGGTGATGGCTGATGTCAGCCCCATACTTGTCCTATTTAGACACTTTGACCAATAAATTTAAGCCTAATAGACTTAAAAAACCCAAAGATACCCCTACTTAAAGCTAAGAAAAGACCAAATAACATTTATTAGTGAGTCAAATTTTTGTTTTATGCCAGTAGCAGCACCAATATGAGACTATAACAACAAACACGCCCTAAACTTTCATTAGATGCACAAACCCCATAAAATCAACCCTTAATCGAGGAGAATCATTTCACCAAGAAGGAAAACTTAACTGAAAACCTTTTTCTTTGAAAATCTTTAGCCTTTTCATGAAAACACTCCCTTGAAACACCAAAAGAGTGATGGTTGATGTCAACCCCATACTTGTCCTATTTAGACACTTTGGCCAATAAAACTAAGCCTAATAGACTTTAAAAKCCCAAAAACCCAAAGATACCCCTACTTAAAGCTAAGAAAAGATCAAATAGCACTTATTAGTGAGTCAAATTTTTGTTTTATGCCACTAGCAGCCCTAAACATGAGATTATAACAACAAACACGCCCCAAACTTTCATTAGACACACAAACCTCATAAAATCAACCCTAAATCGAGGAGAATCATTTCACCAAGAAAGAAAACTTAACTGAAAACCTTTTTTTTTTCTTTTTTTTGAAAATCTTTAGCCTTTTCATGAAAACACTCCCTTGAAACTGGAGCTTTATGATTGGACAAGATTCATACTTATTTCCCTTCTTTTCTCTATAAATAGAGACTCAACTCAAGCTCTAGGGGTGATCTTCAGGGGAAAAAACGGAAGGGTGACTACAGAAGCATTCCCAACCTCTATAAGTGCTCCATTTGTGAGAAACCTCCAAGCATTTGAACCTTAAATTTCAAAACTATCCATTGTGTTTTGGATATGAGATTTGCACGAACTCTCCAAGCCTTTGATAGTTTCAGACCTTTCTTGAGCTCGTTTAAGCACTCTTTTCATCCATGTCAACTGTTGGAATTTCATTGATAAGGTTACATACAAGAGGTAAGTCTCTCACTCAGTCTTTTTACTAGTCCAACTTGTAGTTCCTAAATTTGTTTTATTTCTGGGTTACTTAAAGTTTTTGAAACCTTGGAGAACTTGCATTTCAGTTTCTTGTAAGCTAAGAGAAAGAGGTAGAAAGGCATGGGTCTTAAGGAAAAAATACCTAAGGCCCGATAACATCACCTCAAATCAGTTTTGGAAGAAGTTAGAAGTGTTTTTCTCCAAATTTTAAGTATTCTTTGCAATCGTTTTATTGGTTCTTCATTGTAAATTAAGCCTAAAAAACTCTCGTATTGGACTGCTACAATAGCTTGGAGAGAGGGGTGCTTACACCTTCCCTCTCCCAATCCTTTAGAATCCAAAAGCTTGGTTGAGTGTCTTAGAAGTAGAGAAATGGAATCACTATCAAGACAATAAAATCAACTTTCAAAAATGAAAACGGTGGTCCATTTCATCTAAAAAATGAGTGCCAACTCCTTTGAACCAGCCATGAGCTTCCTAGAGCTCACAAGGCCCATTAAACATTTAATAAAATTCCCAACCTAACCCGACTCAAATTGCACCCCTACATAGAAAGGTTATAAAATAACAGGTCAATTTCATATTAGTACCATGTACTTTAGAGATAATCTTATTTTAGTACCAAACTTCAAAACATGCCACTGTAGTACCTAAACTCCCAAAAACTGCTACTTTAGTCCAACATTGTTAATGGATGTTAGGGTAGTAAAATTACCAGTGTTCTTTGTTGTCATAATAGAGCTACCAAACTCTTCTACTAATTTGATTGATGGTGCTCCACTTTGATTGATCCCTCTTAAGACTTTATGCTCAAAATAAATTGAAGATTGGTGGGGGCTACCAATCTCCCATCACCATCTCATTCCATAAAATACATCTAAACCTTGGGACAGGTTGCGCTAAGAGGTATGATGCAAACCCAAAAATCTTGAACATCTTCACATGGAATAATATCTAGTATTAGTAATGGTTTAGTCTCCAATATCTCTTCTAGCCAGGCTATTGTAGACAAATGAGTGGAATTAAGCATTTGCTTCCATCCCATAGCATTGGAAACATCAAAGTCTGGCACCAATCGCCATGGATGTAATAGAAATGACCTTTCCACCTTTAAGTGGAACATTTTGGTCCGCTATGGTTGTACTAGTGATGAAGCCTTTGCTTCATCACTTCAATCAAACTAAGGCCATGTTTGGGAGTGCTTATTTGAGCCACTAAGCACTTATTGGTATATAGGAAATAATCTCGAAATAAATGCTTATTTTAAAAATAAGGGTTTATTTTTAAGCCCAAATTTCCAACTTTTTTATAAATGCTTATATAATAAGCAGTTATTCAATTTTTTCTTCCAAAATTATCCCTAATTGAATTTTAAAATACCATTTATAATATTATCCTTAGTTGAATTTTATAAAAGTACTTTTATGAAAGCACTTTTGATAAAGTACTTTTATGAAATCACTTATGAAAATAATTTTAAAAAAGTACCCTTGTGTAAGTATTTTTACGAGAGCATTTTTACAAAAGCAATTATATGAAAGTACTTTTGTGAAAGAACTTTTACGAAAGTACTTTTATAAAAGTGATTTTGCAAAAGTGCCTTCGTAAAAGTACTTTCACAAAAGTGCTTTCGTAAGGGTACTCAAAATTATTTTCGTAAAAGTGTTTTCATAAAAGTACTTTCTTAAAAATGCTTTCATAAAAGTATTTTCTTAAAAGTACTTTCATAAAAGTGTTTTTATAAAAGTAATTTAATAAAAGTGCTTTCAAAGGGTATATTTTCAAATTTTGAATGAAAATTGACAAAATAGTCACAAATGCTTTTTTAAGTACTTATTAGAGAGAAAGACTACCAAACGCGCAATATAAAATAAGTGCTTATTTTAAAAACTAAGCACTTGTTCCAAAACATGGCCTAAATTGTTTTTCCTCCTCAATGTCTATTCTTACTTCCGTTGGTCTAATGAACCTATGCACATTTACCTGGATTATGTGCTTTTCAGAGGGAACTGAAGCTATGCCGATCTTTGGAGCAGATTAACCTACATCGACCTCCTCAACTAGATGCTTGACTCAGTTATCTTCAACATTGTCTAATCTTCTATGTGATTATGTGGGTCATCCCCTTTTTTACATTGTTTTGCTCAAACAGTAAAAGAGGAGTGGGGATTGGGGCTCTGCCCACTGCTGCTTTGGGTCAATCTCGAGGAAGAAGACAACGAATAATATAGTCTTCTTTTGAGGGGTAATTTTAGGATTTTAAAACATTTCAAATCAGACGTGACATCGCGTGCTACATTTTAAAATTTTGGTGGTAGWTCAAGTATTGCAGTGACACATTTTAAAATTTTGGTACTGAAAGTGATACTACCCCAAAGTACAAAGTATTAATCTACAATTTATCTTCAAATAATTTAAACTGGTTCAAAAATACATTTTTAGAATTGTATTATTCCATACAGTCATATAAAGATAACAATTGCAATGAAAAGCTAATTCCATAATTGATGTCGTAGGAATCTAGTCGTTGAAGTACTCTACAGTTCTAATTTCTTTCCTATACCAACATCTCATATGGCCATTTCCTGGATTCCAGTAATCACAGCCACAAATCTTTCTCCTACCTTCATCATCATTAGCATCCATATGCCTTATCACAACTATATGGGGTATTTGTTTTATTTAAAACCATATTCACTATTAAATTTGTTTTACCTCTACCTCTTCCTAATTCTTTCCACTTGTAATAAATTATTTCTTCTATCTGATTTCCTCTATCTTCATAGGTAATAAAAGAGTCCAAATCTGCTCTTCACACAGCACTCTTCACACAGACCTCACAGGAATATCTCACCATGTATTGAGAACATCTCCCATACGTATGTATTATTATTCATGGGAGATGTTCTCGATACACGATTGGGTGTACCTGTGAGGTTGGTGTGAGATACACTCTATCAGAAGCAGATCCCAAGTAAAAAAATCAGAATGACTGAATATGTAAACAACAAATACAAATTAATAATAGGAGCATTTGATGGCTAGAGATACAGGGCTCATAAGATTTTCAACTCAAACCGCAGATCCCAAAGATAAAATCCAAGAAGTGGGTTGGTGGTTCCTTTTTTAATACTCAACCCCAAGTATATTACATTGAACAAAGCCTAAGGATGGATGAGTCCAAAAATCGAGATTACTTTCTTAATTGAAGGACCTATGAAAGCCTAAAATTGGCTACTGAATTGAGTTGTAGAAAAGTTTTCATTGGAAGTGATTCAGAGGTCATGATTTTCATTTTGAAAGGAAAAGAAAGGAAAGGAACCACCATAGTTAGATGGTATATATAATAGTTGATGAGATCTTCTAGAACTAAAAGGAAACTGTAAATGTGCTTAGAATTGGCTAATAGCCAGATTTGCAGACAGATTTGATGGCGAATTGTCCAGATTCAAAGTCAAAAGACTGCAAATGTGCTATTTTGATCAGATGGAAACCCTAGTGATTTAACCAGACTTTTACTGTTGATTGCGCGCTTAGGAAAATTCCATCCTATGTCTGTATAGTAGCCCTCTCTTCTTTGTTTGATATCTTCAGCCTTCATTCAACTAATGGTGATAAAAGAAAAAGAACTTGATCATGATTTATAACATTCATACGTAAGAATTGGGTAGGGAGAATGATGGTTCAACCCAGGGTTAGAATTCTTAGGCCTAAAGTGCAGTTGGAGTAGATTCCAACTTGAAATTGGTGCCGATTTACAGGCAGACATTGGTGTATAGAATGGGGTATTTGACATTTTAAATTTTTACAGATCTGCAGTGAAATTTAGAAATCTGCAATGGATTTATCCATACTTTTCCATAAATAACTTTTTATGAAACTTGGTTCCAGTTGAAAAGACATCAAAATCTAAGGTAGGGCTGTCAATGGATTGGGTTGGATAAGGATCAGGTCTAGGTAACTGATTAATAATTGGGACAAAATCATAAACTCAGAACTGTCCTGATTAATAGTTGGGTCTATTGGGTCCAGAAGATTATATTTATTTATTTAAATAATAACTTAAATTTTAAATTTTGATAACATAACCTTAATAAAATGATAGAAAATGCTAAATTATTTATATCTTAATAAACTAAAAAATTTTAATTAATATTATCTTATTCATTATTTATCAAATTTATCATTTCAAACTTAAAATATGACAAAAATTATAAAAAAATAAAAGAATATTATATATTCAATAAAATAATTAGTTTTCAACCGACCCAATTATGAATTGAGACAAAATCATGAAACCAAAACCATTATAATTAGTTTGATCAGTTCGAAGCCATCATGTAGACCCGACCACTAGACAGCCCTAACCTAAGGTAGCTACCCCTATTACTATTTTCTTACATTTTTGACAATGGTTAATAAAAAAAAAATACCCAAGGGGTCTTGCTCCTTATTAAAAAAAATGAGAATTGAGCAACAATTAACAAGGGGATCGTAAATGATCTCGAACCTAGATCTAACTATGGGTTTAAAGACCATTATAGTGATAATTTTTTATTCTTTCCATAATTTCTTTATTTCACAAAATAATATTTTTATTGTTAAATTAATGTTAAAAATAGTTAAATACTACAAAAGCTAGGTATGTGTATGGTTTTGGTATCCCATTATTACACAGATGGGTTGCTCTGCAACTTGAGCTCTGATTATTGTTAGCGTTAAGGACTGATTTACATGAAAAGAGCCAAGAGTCGAGGCTTGTAGTATAATTGGGTCTTATCAGAAACGATAGGATCATTGACCTGACGAGCATGAACTGAACAAAAAGTATTATAATACATCTAAAGCAAAAATACTTTTTATCCCTAACACAGAAAGTCAAATGGGGGGCCTTGAGCATTTGGGATTTAAAAATTAAAATCACAAGTCCTAAGCTCATCCTAACCCAACCTCGTTAAGGGTCCGTTTGGTTTGAGTCATAATTGAAATTAAAATCAGAATCAAAATCTATTAGAATCGGAATGATTTATTCTCATATTTTGTTAATTCAGATAAGAATAAAATAGAAATTGGAATAATCTGAAATGGGATTTCATTCCTAAGGGATGGAGAGAGAATGGCCATTACCTAAAATAGGGGATTCCTATTCCGCCCAACCAAATAGTTGGAATCGATGAACCAAAGTAATAAATCATTAAATTAAGCCACTTCAGCCATTACCAAATAACCATTTAAAATTTATGCCAAATTGCCACCCCTCTCTTTCTCAATTGCCTACCCTAATTAATAGTGGAACAACCACTTCTTTTCCATTGATTTGCTTCATCTTGTTTGCATGGAAAAAGGGTGGTTGGTGGGTCTGGCTTGGCTTCTACCTGACAAGGACCCAAAGTCTTTCTTTTTTTTGGTTCCTTTCTCCAGCCATAACTGTTCCTGCAACTATAGCAAGCTTGYCAAAGAAGTCACTTAATCAATTAATTTTGCCAAAGAGTCAAACAGATCCATTACTCTGTTATAATAAGACCATTCAGCAACTACCCTACACAAGAATGACTCATGACTTTATTATCTGATTATCTTTCACTTTATTTCACACTTAAACAGAATCATCCCTACCTCAGCAACCTTGTCCAGCAATAAACAGAATCTATCCTCACCTACCACTAAACTGTATTATTTCTATGACAGGGATATGCTTTATTGCTAGCTAGACCAGTCATTGCTAAACAAATGGCTTCACTACTGAAGAAGAAAGTCAGCATCATTTAATTTTTTAATCTTTTTATTCTTACAAAGTGATTTGAATCAGTCTGAAGTTTTTATCATTGCACCAAGCAATGGCTAGCCACCTGCCCCATCTGGGTTTCTTAAATTTAACAGACCTCTAGTTCTAGATTCATTGGAAGAATGTCCAGATCCTTGGGCAAACCAATCTTTCTTCATCTCTAAAACAGGAAAAAAGAAAATCTCTAGAGGACACTCTGGGCAGAGAAGGGTAAACAATCTCTATACATACCAACTACACATTAAAGTATGGATTGCTTCCAAGAACCTTCTACTCTCTATAAAATGCACACGAATTAGGTGCACAGGAGCTCTATGAGTTTGTCTAGATATATCTAACTGAAAACTATTACTTTTGTTCAGACTTGAGTTTGTCTAGATATATCATCAAAGAGGCATTCTCCATGCTTCTCTGCAAATTGGCATACACCCTAAATTCAATATGCCCGCACTCCTCTCTCTCTCTCTCTCTTATGTTTCGTGACTTTTGTCCTCTCCTCATCCTTCAATCCTTATGCACTTCTAAGGAGCAAAGGTAAATGGGGTTAAATAGAGTCCTTATTAGGGATGGATTTGAGCCAAATTGAGCCGAATATTTGGCTATTCGAGCCATATTGGACTCGACTCAAAAGCTCGTAAGCTCGAACTCAATTGTGAGCCAAGCTTCTTATAAAACTAAAAAAATTATAAATATAAAAAATATTTTTTTATTTTACATAACAAAATTTTAAGAATTGTAAAAACTAGTCATTATTATACATATAAAACTAAAGATATTATAATATAATATTTTATTTTTTATTTATATATTTATGTATATATTATTTTTATATGTATAATATATATAAGCTTGATTAGTCTCACAAGCCTTACAAGCCGAGTTATATTAGGCTCGAACTTGGTTCGACTAGAAAACGGACCTAAATCAAACTTTTCACGAGCCAAGCTCAAATAACTCATGAAAGGCTCAATTTGTTTCCAGCCCTAATCCTAAGAGAAAGATAACATCGGTTCTTAGGAGACAGCTGATGAACACTATTATGAACCCCCCCNGAATCTCCATTATCTACTTCCACAACAAGGAATAAAGTTTATTAAGGGTAAATGTGTTATTTAAAAAAATAGAGCATTATATTTGATATTTTCCACCCAAGAAAATTAAGGGAATGAAGACCTTTACACCGTTTTTTTTTTTTTTTTTTTTTTTTTACAAAAGGTTAGGAGAGATTTTTATTATGACCAAAGGGAGGTTTATAAGATTGTTAGAAAGCCTAAAGGGAGCTTTTATAATTTACCATTAATACGTCGTTCACTTTTTGGTAAGTCACTTATCTGGGTAAATGTACTTACCTGGGTAAGTGTTTCCCAAGAAAGACTTACTCAGGTAAGTGCATTTACCCATGTTCTTTTATTTCCCATGCAAACAAGGCAATGTCCATCTTAGCCATAAAATTTTCATTATTAAAAGGRGCATTTTTATCCCATCCAAGTATTTGCAACTTTCCTCTAAATGGGGAAGTTAATTTAAACACCTAAGAGATGGGCGATGTTTGGTTTGAAGGAAAAGATAGGGAAAGGAAGGGAAAGACGAGAAACCTATACAATGTTTGTAAAGGTTTCCCTACCTTTCCCTTCCTTTCCCTGCATTTTCCTTCAAATCAAACATAGCCTTTAAGATATACCTAGTGCATATCTCCTGTGCTCAATACATTCATTTATTTTTTCCTTGTTTACTTTTAAAGGTGTTTGAATTTATAGATGGATGACAGAGCATATTAAGCAAAATTTTATATGCATATAATCTAGTCTTTACACAAACGTCAGCATACCTTGTACCTTCTACCCTCTACTAGGGCTTCCAATGGGTTGGTTGGGTGCATTCAACAGAACCAAATCGAACCGATCTGGTTTGGCATCATGTGTCCCGATTAATTATAATTAGATCAGGACTGATTCTGGTTGTAGTCTCTGGAAGATTGTAGTGGAGACCTACGATCTAATCCTACCTTCATCAGGGTTGGAAAGTTATGGGTTTGGAGAATGGTTTTAAAAACCGGATTAGACCAGATGGTCGGACCGATTGACCTGAGGACCAGTTTCACTTCACCTTAAAATCACTTTTATTCCAAAACCGTTTATTTGATCAACAACCCACTAGTGACTTGGGCATTCAACCTGTCAGACCCAAAAAATGGTTTWTGGACTTTTTTTATTTAAATTATTTTTTAAATCAGAATGGGTCATCCATTCAAATTGGACAGTCGGATCGTAGGATGGACTCCCCCCTGGTCATGGTTATGTAGCTTCATGAAAAAAAAATGAAAAAGAAAAAACAGTTAAGACCCAAACTAACTATATATATTATATTACTAAGGTACACCTATTTTATTTAGTGCCTGTATTTCTTATTTTATGCTTGTAATATTATCATTTTATCACATCCAAATGTGCCGATTTAACAAATGAACAAATTTATTGTTAAATTAGACTGTCAATTATAATTTGCTCTTATCTATAGAGTCAGACTTTATAATTGGATCAGTTCTGCATTTATTTTCACAGACCTCCATAGAGCCAACTCCACACTGCTATATGTTTTTCAAGTTGTTAATGATGATCAGACAAAAAAAGAACTAAAAGTTCTCCTGGCGGTGGTCGTGACAGTGAAAGACTACAGATCACTTATACAAATCACTTATTATTATTATGTGCAAATTGAATCCTATCAGGCAATCACTTTAGCAATCAAATACTTCCATTTGCATCAATTCTTCAATACTATGACCACATCCAAAGGAAAAGAGTTATAATTAGTCTTGGAAATTCCCTTCACAAATGAAAGCCCTCTGACTTGGGGTTGGGGAGCCTTAAAAGGTAAATGTTTTTCTCCAAGTGGACCTCTCATTTGGCTGATTAAACCCCATTTACAAAAAGAAAAATCATCACAATTTTTTTATAATCAGAGAGAGAAAGAGATTGATTCTATTACTTCATCAAAGTGTGGTACAACCTACATATTTCCACTAAAATAATTCCTTTGTACATCTCATAATCACTACAGTTTACCACCTAATCTTATTAATTGTCGTTTCTAGCTAGCCTGAATGTGACTATTCACATTTTTTTCTTCACAAGCATGATGATGATTATTGCACCAAACCCCACCTCACAAAAATGACTAAAATACCCTTACCAGGGGAAAAAAAGTTACATGTGCAGCATCACCAAAGTACATATTGTATCTATGACCTTTATTGCAATCCCTTCCGACATCATGTATATATGACAGTATTTGTAACTTGGTTTCCTGGTTTAAAGACATGAAAGGAGAATTGAGATTACCTAGAGCAGAGACCTAGGTTGCCAACCAGAGGCTTTCAGGTGGTTTTGTAATTATGGGAAATAGTTTTCCTCCTTCAGATTTCCTATGACATGGGTTTTTAGGCATGAATTCTGAGGAAAAAGAAAAAGGGGTCTCAACTAACAAAATGGGGTTTTCTATTTTCTATATTGAAGAAAAAAGAAACCAAAAAAAGGAGGGGGAAGGAGATCAAAGGGTGATCAATTATTCAACTTGGAAATCAAGGAAAGGGTAAGAAGAGACATCTCCCATAAGATCTCCCAAATCCCATTCCCCCATTCTCAAGTTTTGTCCTTCCCAATAACTCCCTACTCCTATCAGGTYCTCTATTTTGTTACTGCTGCTACTGCTGTTGTTGCAGTGATTGATGATACTGTCAATGTTACTAAAGTAATGGTCGTTATTAGTGTAGTTAGGGATCTTCTTATGGATGTCACTATCAGTTACAGTACTGTTCTCAAGGCCAATGCTCTCTAATGGAGGAACAAACAGCTCCCCTCCTACTCCTACCCCCATGTCATCACCACCACCAAAGATCCCATGATCCCCATAGAAACTATCTCCCACCCCAACTTGTGTAAAGCATTGGGATGCATTGTTGAAGTATCCAGCTGTTGCAGACATGTCGTAGCTGTTGTCGAGCGGAGGCAATGTCTGGAATTGGTTGCTCATGGCCATCGCCAGCATGGAAGGTGACGATGAAGAAGATGAATCCATGCACCAGGCCATGATGTCCTGCTCACTCATGGGCATCAGCCCTCCCATGACATCTCTGTGCTCCGACGAATCACTGTTGTTGGGTGATGGCGTCGACGATGATGATGAGTTCTTCAGCCTCTTCTTTATTGTGGAATTCCAGAAATTCTTTATTTCGTTGTCTGTTCTCCCTGGCAAACGTGCTGCAATCTGAGACCACCTGAATGATATATCCCAAGCAATTCAACATTATCAGATACAACTATTCAAGGCATGGTTTTGCATGCGTAAGCTAAAACTGCAGAACTGGGTCTAGCTAGAGAAGAATAGTCTCCCAAAATAAATAATATAAAACAAAAATCTCAATTTCTATGTGACTCAAATTGACAAAGATAACTCTCTCTACAGTTAGAAAATGCCCTCATTGTGTTTGTGTTGTGGACAAGAGGAGAGAGAGAGAGGACCTGTTGCCAAGGAGGCTGTGCAAATGGATAATGAGCTCTTCTTCCTGGGGTGAGAAGGCTCCACGCTTGAGGTCAGGCCTCAAGTAATTAATCCATCTGAGACGACAACTCTTGCCACACCTCTGCAAGCCAGCATTCCGGGCGACATCGCTCCAACAACCTTGCCCATTGCTTAGCATGTAGTTGATGAGCTTGTCATCTTCCTCTGGTGACCATAAGCCCTTCCTGAGCTTGTTGGGGATGTTGTTGTTCTTCTTCCCCAGGGGATCGGGCTTCCTCATTTCCTGCTTACAATACAATGTGCCCTGGAGTCCTTGTTCTCGCAATTGGATTTGAAGCAAGGGAGAGAAGATTTTATAGCTTGGTGAAAGATAAAAGAAGGACAAGGAGAGACAGAGAAATGTAGACTGATAAAGAGATGCACATAGGCATAAATGCATATATACATGGACAGAGGGATGGAGAGAGAAGGCTTCATGGGGTGGGAATGATGATAATGATGACTGTGATGGTTGTGTGGGGTTTGCTTAGAATATGGAGAAGAGAGAGAGAGAGAGAGAAGGGTTTGTTGGTTGATGGGTCGAGTGGAAAACGGTTTGGAGGGGGACCTCCTGTAAAACTGAGAGAGATGGGTATTGAGTAGTCTTCTTGTCTTTGACTCCATACCTTGTCTTTTTCCCTCCATTTTTCTTCACTCACAAGGTAATCATCATATGTGTATGAGAGAGAAGAGAGAAAAATAGAGAAGCTTGTTTTATAACCAAGTAAGATATTTGCTTCAACTTCACATAAGATCCTGATCCTCTCTCTCTCTCTCAGTTTTTTCACTTCAAATACACGTGTGGGTAGAGACATCTTAGAGGCTTAGGGCAAGAGAGATCAGAGTACAAAGGTACTTTTGGTGCCCTTGCTTCATTGTTATTATTATGAGCTTCTTTTATGTATGGTTTCCATACCTCGTCCATACATTTTCATCAATCTGAATCAATGGATCCATTTCATTGGACAGAACTCAAAAGGCCTAAAATACAGTACCCAAAGGCCAAAACTTACCTTCCACTTCAGAAATGGAAAAAGAAAAAAAAAAAAAAAAGATGGAAGTCCCACCTTTACATTCCATAAAATGAAAGAGGAAAAAAGGGTTATCATTAGATCCACTGTACAACCATTTACATATCATATTCATTCAATGCATCTGAACAAAATCAAATCATTTTCTGCATCAAATATGTTGTCCTATTTGGCTTGTCTTTTGCTTTTTTTTTTTCAAATTCCTCATTCCTAGGATTCAATTCAGCTTCCAGCATAACCACAATATTGGAAAGGTTGAATCACGGTTTTGGACACGATAATCAAATAATGTATTCAATAAATTTTACTAAAGAGACCATGATAATGCAAAACTGTGCAACTGCACAATTGAAGATCGTGAAGCAAAAAAATTAGAGCCAATTAGACCTGTTACAACTTGTAAATTGTAAATCAATGAAAATTAAATATAGACCATGATTGCTTGAAATTAATAATCAAACATATCACAAATATTCATTTATGTACCATAGTCGAACTTTATTTATAAATATATGTTCTCTTCTTGAAAAGTGCACGTAATTTATATATATATATATATATATATATAAAGCAAGACACTCCACATCAGCATGCCTCGCCTTGCTTCATTACCCCCATCCTTCATTTTTCTTAAATCTCTCTCCTCTCTCCTTTCCACCACCCCCATTAAGCCATGTCACCATTTCCAACCCAACTACCTATAAATATTCTTAAAATCTCTCTCCTAAGATATCTATTCTAAGCCATTAGTAATGTTATCATGTTACCCCGCTCCCCAATCAATTTCTAAAATATTTCCCCCTAATTTATATTCACTCTCTCATTTAAAATATTCATATTAACTAATAAATAGTTAAATATGGTTAATATATAATCCAACCTATATTCAATGAGTATTAAATATTGTTATTACCAAAAGTTAATAAATACGGTTAGTAAATAACTAAAAATTAATAAAAAGTGTTATTAATTAACTCATTATGACTTTTTAAAGTATTTTGGGTAATACTGTTATATTCATGTTAATTAACAACATTTTGTAGAAATTGAAAACTCTTTAACTAATTTCTATAAAATTGAGAATTATCTTTAACAATTATCTAAAAGTATAAAACTTTAATTATTTCTATTATCATAATTAATAACCGAATGCAGATGAGGGATAAAATATTATAATGTTGGAAAATGATATTATTAAGTAATTTATATTGGAAAATAAAATATAAATCCGTGTAATTTTGTTAGTAAACCTTCTAATAAAATAAATATTTAATAACAATTTAAAATAATTTTCAATAAATCTCCATAAGTACACAAGTGTAATGCATTTTTCAAAAATTTACATAAAACTACATTTTCATAAAATAACATTTTGGAAATTAAATAATGATTGAAAATTATTGGAATATTTTGGAAATTTTAGGAAAATTTATTACATTTGATAGATTTTAGAAAACTATTGAAAAATTATGTAATTTTCATTGTAAATTATTGAAAATTACTAAAGATAAATGAGTATGGGAAAGCGAAAACTATAATTTGAACCAACAATTACACAAATTATTAAGATAAATTAGTATAATATTGGAAAAAGGAAATTATTGATTAGTTTATATTAGAAAATATAAGATAAATTGGTGTAATAAGTAAACCATTTAAAAAGAAAATAAATTATTTAATAATAATTTAAAAATAAATTTGAATAAATTTTCAAAACTACACAAATGTAATAAATTTTCCAAATTTTTCATAAAATTACATTTTTAATAATTAAAGACAATTTGAGTACTTTTAGGAATTTACCAAGTGTTTGATACTTAGTATATCATTTTGATCATTTTTGTCATCAAATTGAATAATAGGTTGACAGTGAGTTGGTGTCTTGCCTTGAACCCGACACTGGGGACAAGGTGGAGAAAATTGTAGGATTCCCCATCTTTGATGAGGAGTGAGTGTCTTGCTCTAAACTTGCCCAACATTGAGGACAAGGCGGGGAAATTCAAGGATTCAATCCCCATCCTTAACGGGGAGTGGGTGTCTTGCCTTGAACCCACTTGGCACTAGGGAAGGGACGGGATGGGGTAGAGTGTCTTGACTATGGGGTGGGGACAAGGATGGGGTGCCCTGCCCTTAACCCACCCCATTGTCATTCCTATATAATTGTTAATTATTAATGAAATTTATAAAAATATTAGCTTCTGTAATTATTTTCATTTAAAAATAATGAAAATGATAACAGATATTAAAATTACTACAAATGATTAATAAAATTAAACTTATTAAAAAATATTTGTTCATATTAAAGTAACAATAATTATTTTCTGTAAATAAACATTATATGAAAATACAATTATTAAAATTTTAAATATTAACAATAACTTTAATACTTTTAGTTAATTAACAGACATTTTGATTATTAATTTATCAATTAATTAATAGTAAATAAAATTATTCAACCCTGCTAGTATATACATAAATCAATACATGTATTGTGTACAATAATATATAATTACAAGTGTAACACATTGGGTTTGGGTTGAATCAAGGCAGTACCTGACCCAAACTGAGTTACCAAAAATAAATAAATAAATAAATAAAAATCTTACTTACATCTGAATTTTTTTATCCTAACTATAACCCAATTGTTTATGTATCCAACCCAACCTTATTTTTCATTTTGGGTTGGCCCAGCCCAAGTTGCAATCCTAATTTCATATGTAAATATATTTGCAATTGTTAATAATTAGTTAAAATGCAATATAAATAAATATGAATATATTTGTAGGATATACAAATAACCCCTCCCCCCACTGGCCCCTATATTGAGAGACTTTGGCTTTGAAAATCTGTATTATTCACATATTAACTGTGTTATATTTTGAAAATTCATTATATTTTATTAGACTTAACGATTGTTTGATGTTCTAAATGTCATTTTGCAGGGAAAAAAAAAAATTGGTGTTGTGTCTAGAAACTTTCTCAAGTATAAATAAAAGATGAACCACGAGGAACACAAGGAAGAAATGGTGCTGATTAGATTTCCTTTTTTGATGTAACACAAAATTCAAGGGGAAAAAAAAGCTCTATTTAGCTTTTAGATTAGGTACAATGCAAAGCAAATTTGGATGCAACGAACAAACGGGCTTCTCAATTTGCATCACTTTTTTTTACTTATAGTATCAAAAGTGCTCTTCCTTTTTGAGATTCCGTCCATGTCTTGTTCCTTGATGAGTTATTTGCATCTGAATTATCATAGATTTCTTTGTTTTGCAAAGCAAAGAAATTATTTTTGACTCTTCTATTATTGAAATCAATCAGCAAGAAAACAAAATGTCCAACATCTATATAAGCACACCATTACAGCATTAATCCCCATTTCTTTTCATTCTTTTTTTTTTCTGATTAACTAGATCTGCAACAAAGACATAATAAAGAAACAAGCAGCAAAAACAAGAATAAACAATAACTTAAAGAGTTGTAAAAGTAAAGCTCATTTTTATTGTTTTTTATTTCTGCTCTCCGACCATGAATGACTTGAATCTCAAGTTGTAGCCACTTTCCCTCAAAATTGTTCAATTGACATAGTCATTTGGCAGGTATCAGAAAAGTGAATCACAAAAAACTTATGAAAGAAATGTTTCAACATCTACCCATGAACAATTTCTTGCCATCTTTTCAAATCATAATTCAATTTAGCTGAATTTGTCTCTTATTTTGACATTAGGGCCACTGCTTGTGTAATATATATTATATATTACATATGATTATACATACTTGGGACAAGACTTAGATAATAATGATGATGATGATGATGATGATGATGATGATGATGATGATGATGATTACATACATGTTACAGATTAAAGGGGTATGTGAGGTCCATTAAACTTACCAGGGAGAGCCTGCACTTACAGAGGTTTGATCCCAGGTCTCCATATTTGGAGAATGCCAAATGAGCATCTCAGCTATTGGGTCATCGGCAATATGGATTCATACCTTAGAGCAACCATTTTATGTACGGGTGCAACTTGGATGGGTTCAAGTTAGGAAATTATTGAAATTTCAATGGGCCTAGACCAAAGACCCTGGCCTAATACAATGTAAATTCTTCAAATCGGACACCCGACTTACACCCCAAATTTTTATGTAAAATAATAATAAGGGAAATTGTCTAAAACTCACAATGAGTTTTCAACATTTCTCTTAAACTCACAATTTTTCAAAATGTCTAAAACTCACCATGTCAGTAAGTTTTTATTTTCCAAAACTCACATTCTGTTAGTGCACCGTTAATGCTTCTTAACAGACATGTCCATGTCAACATAAATAACAATTTTCATGACCAACTTACCCTTGAATGGTGAGTTAGAGGAGAAATGGCATTTTCAGTATTCAACTTTCTTGTTTTTGTTTTTTGCATTTTTAGTGTTTTGTTATAATTTCCAATGTTTTTTATAATTTTTATTTTTTGCATCTTAAAATTTTCTAGATCTATAAATTTTCCTGTATTTTTGTTATTTATTTACAACTTCTGTGTTTTTCTATAATTTTTGGTGTTTTTTCTACAATTTTTATTTTCTGATTTTGTTTTTCAATTTCTATAGTTTCTATAATTTGAAAATTATTTTTTATTTTGTTTGCAATTTCTATAATTTTTTATATTTTTGTAATTTCTATGTTTTATGTATTTTATATTTGACAATATCTTTTGAACTTTTTCTTTTTTTCATGTCTAAATATTAAAATGGTAATATATTAACACCCATTAATTTATTTTGTATACATTTTCTATTTTTCTATGATGGTTAAAATGGTAATATATTAACGCCCATTAATCTGTTTAAGATTAATTTTAGACATTTTAAAAAGTTATAATGAATTTAAGAGAAATGCTGAAAATTCATGGCCAATCCATCCCACCCCTACAAAATTAAGAATCTATATATTAAATGACAGCATCCCTCGTCATCAAAATTTTCTTGTGATTGGTCAAAGTTATTAGGTATCGTACCTTTCTTTTTTAAAACAAAATTTTCTTGACTCCAACGGTCTTTAGATTCTGACCATCTAAGTCGCCATCCACCATGAGGAATTATGGAAAGATTTGTAGTGAGCGAGAGATTTCAACCAACGAATGAGGTTCAATTATTTCATCATGGGCTGTAATTCAAAATGGGGGCCCCTCGCTTGACAAGGATCCCTCAACGATTAGATTGGGCCCGATGGGACTAATATGCCCGTGCGTAGAAGGTGAGGTTTGGATGTTGACCAGATTCCAATCTGACGACAATAACTCAAGTCTTTCTATCTGAAGGCATGTATCTCATTGAATCAAAAGCTTTCCATGTAAATTTAAAAAAAAAAAATTTTGATTAGCAGGAACCAAACATCATGGACATGAGTTCACTTTTGGCTCCTATTGAGGAGGAAATGATGGTGGATGCTAGAACCACGTCAACAGTATCATCTTGAAATTTTATTTTATTTTTTTTTCTGAAATATGGGAAACGTGGTCTGTTATCCACCTAAAAAGTAGGATTTCCCTTTTTTTTTTTCTGTGGGCACCTCTTGGATGCCTACCCACCCCGGCCTTTACAAGTTTGGAAGGAGTACAAAACCTTGTATTGTAGTATTGTGTATGTATTTGCATTGAACATATTTGTATTTATACTCCTTCCAATCGTAGCCTAAGCGATAAAAAATTTAAGGCTTAGGCCCTATTTCGCTTTTCATGAAGTTATTTATCCATATAAATGCATTTATCTTGGTAAGTGTTTTTTAGGAAATATTTATTTGAATACGTGCATTTACCTATACTTTTTTATTTTCTCGGTAAATAAAACAACGACCGTTTTATCCATAAAAATCTATTATTAAGGCAATTTTGTCCTTACCCACCTGGGAGATGGGTAAGAAAAAAATTTTCCATGAACCTTACATAAATCTGAAAAATAACATGGATTTCTTGGTTAATGGGCACCAAAATTCCATTGACCAACTTTGCCCCTCTCAAAATTCAAAAAACGAATGGGCCCTTAGTCTAAGTTTGATTGCAGTGGAAAAAAATTTTGATATAAAACTCAGCCAATCGGTTTAAATTTTAAAATTTGAATGGACCATTGGGGGATTTTTTATGTGAGAATTGATGTAAATGTACATCAATAAAATTGATGTATCATTTACATCAATTTACGATGGAAAAGCCAGTCGATTAGATGGTTTACATTGATTTTCGATGTAAACTTCACATTAGAAACAAATGCCTGAAAAAATGGACGGGGAGTGGAATTTTACACCATTCCGCTTTTATACTAGAAACAAACGTGTATAAATACGAAACGACAGTAAAATTTTACATTGATTCGCATTTACACCACAATCAAATGGAGCCTAAGGATTAAAGGTTAGAGGATTGAGGCCACTACTTGTCAAAACGAGAGGCCAATTCATTGGGAAATACCAATAATACAAAATTCAAAAGGACTGAAATTTTCATTAAAAAAAAAAGAGTTAATACTTTTCAGTTTTCTCCCTTTCATAAGTGAACCAAATACTGAAGCTCGAATTCTCTATTTGCCTTCTTGCTAATGACCCAGTAGTCAAGATAGTTACTTGGGACCATCTCCAATTAGAAGACAATAATGTTCTGAAAACTAGATCGGATCGGCCAATTGAACCGGTTGAACCATGACCTGGCCCTAGCCAATCCTGATATACCCTCAAAATTGGTATGTAAAAAAATAGTGAATAACCGGCCACTCGGATGGTTCAATCGATGAACTGTAGAAACGGTCCCGGTTTTGTATAATCAGTCGGTTTTTCTCCATTTTCACATTAAGTGAAAAAAGACAAAAAAAAATCTTTTTGGGCCAAATAGCCCCTTAGGTCCAATCAAATCCCAACTTCCAAGTTCCCAATCGAGCCAAAGAAAAGAAAATTAAAAACTAAAATGTAAAAACCATCGATCTTCTCTCATCTTCCTCTCTATTCAAACCTAAGCTAACACCACCACCAGTGCCTATAGCTCCATCAACGCCATTACCGTCACCGTCGATAGGTACTCTCACCTTCTTCTTCTTCTTCTTCTTCAACCAGTTTCCTCTCCTCCTCCTCCTCTTCTTCCATTGATTTCTAAATTTTAAACTGCAACATTTTTTTCTAATTTTGCAACATTTATTCATTACTGATTAAGTGATTACTAATTAACTTCATTCTCCAACATTTTTTTTCTTTATTCTACAACATTTTTTTGTAACTTCTAATTACAGGTTTTGCTCAAATTGAAATTCCAATTTGACTTTTGCTTCAGGCTCAGAATTTGATCTTTCCTTTAGTCTTTCACTTCAATCCTCCAAGTGGAGTCTCAAGCTAGTGATGATGGTGGCTATAAGTAGGATTGAGTCTTGAATTTTATTGGATTGTTGATGTATTAGTTTGAAGTGTTATTAACTTATTTCTATTTTGGATTAATTTTTCTTCATATTCATTATTTTTTTTGGTAGAGTAAAGGTGAGCTACACAAGCCTGGGGGTAGCTCTTCCCCAAAAATCGCACCAACAAATGAACTCTAAAGGCCTAGAAAGCACGGGGAGAGAATTGCTAATAGGAGAATCTGAGTCAAGAGCATGTTTCACCAACCAACCAGCTGCCAGGTTAGCTTCACCAAAGGCATGAGAGAATCACACCACAAACCAGCAATTCCACCACTCTGAAGCATTCATCAATGATAATCCGTAGTCTCCAAGGCGGGCCAAGCATCTTCTTGAGGCAAGAAATGACAATGAGTGAATCACCCTCAATGTAAATGGATTGATCTCTGAAGATAAAAGCCATATTGAGGGCTTCCCAAGTAGCCCACGCCTCAGCAAGATTTATCAATGCCTCCCTAATAGGACAAGCTTTCAAATCCAAGACCTCCCCAAGGGAGTTCCTAGCAATACATGCAACAGCACAACACCCCTCACTATTACGAGAAGCATCAAAATTGATTTTGATAACCCCGGTTTTGGGTTCCTCCAATGCACTGAGTTCCAAACTTTTTATCAATCTTGCCCCTAGCTGTGTTGTTACAAATCTCCAGTTGGTTGTAGAAAGATTGAGCTTTATCAATGATCCCAACCAAATTGATGCTTTTGTTATTAAAAATGTTCTCATTTCTATTCAAAAGCAAGTATTATAATATGGTTCTTGTGAAAGAATAGAAATGAGAAAAATTTTAATAACAAAAACATCAATCTGGTTGGGATCATTGATAAAGCTCAATGATCAATGTTCTTGCATTGATCATTGTTTTGTAGTCATGCAATTTTTGAAAATGTGATCAATGTTCTTGTCATCTCTACAAAAGTCACATGCCTCACTTATCTTCATACCCCTCTTCCTAAGGAGGTCTTTGGACGGTAGTTAAGGAGTAGGAACATAAAGACTCTTATCTTGGGGGGACATTGAGGCCCCAAATAGTGTTTAGGAAGCCTTTGTGTTGCACTTGCATATTATCCCTAATACAAGCTTCTTTGTACGTTGATCTTATAGTGAAATTCCCCTTAGGGTCGAGTCTCCAAATGACTTCATCTTCTTTTGAATTCGAAGGGATAAAGATCGCTTTAATCTTGTTCCAAATCGACTTTGGGACCATTTTGCATATTTGATCTTCCTTCCAAATCATTCTATCATGATCAATACAATCACTAACTTTGAACTCTCCATTAACAAGAGTGTTCTCTATCCTAACATCTTTAAGGATGTCATCCCCCACCCATTTGTCATTCCAAAAGTTAATAGATCTCTCATTTCCAATTGACTAACCAAGGCCTCTCCTGAGTAAATTTCTAGCTTTATGGGTTCCCCTCCATGCCCAAGAGATCCCCTTTTTATCCTTTGGCCTTCCAAAAGTCCACTTTACTTAGGTATTTCTTTTTCACAACTTTAACCCATAGGTTATTCTTTTCAGTGATAACTTTCCACCCAAGCTTAGCAAAATTTGCGTCACTCATCCATCTTAGGTTTTTTAGCCCAAGTCATTACTGTTTGCCCATAAGAAATTACTTTGGTGTCTATTGATCTCCTTTACATTTTCCAAAGGGATCTTGAAAGATCTCCTGATGAATTAGGACATAGAGCTAATTGTGGAATTGAGGAGGGTGACTCTCCCTGCAAGAGAGAGTACTTTTCTTCCACCCTGCAAGCTTGTTGCAGATTCTTTCCTTTAATTGGCCAAAAGTCTTCTTCGTCACCCTTTTAAAGATCATTGGAACCCCGAGGTAAGAACCTGAGTTTGTCTTGATGGGAATTCTAATACATCTAGAAAGGATTCTCTGTAATTTGTTGGGAATGTTCTTTGACAATCTCAAGACAGATTTTTCAAAATTTGGACACTAGTCAGATGCTAGCACAAACTGGTCTAGAATTTCTTTGATTTGGAAACAAGCAGGCATCGAAGTCCTCACAAAGATGATACAGTCATCGCCAAATTGAAGGATTGGGGTACAAGGTCCACTTTTTGAGACTCTACACCCAATTTGACTTTTGGGTTTGGTTGCTTCGTACTCTAACTTTTTAGAAAGAACTTCTACAAATAGCACAAAAATATAGGGAGGCAGAGGGTTCCCTTGTCATATCCCCCTAGTTAGGGTGAAACTTTTAGAAGGGGAACCATTGACGAAAATTTTGTATGAGACAGACTCGATACAAGCCATAGTCCAATCCATCCATCTCTTAGGGAATCCAAATTTTAGAAGTACTTTTTCAATGAAATCCCATTCCAGCCTATCATAAACTTTTTCCATATCCACTCTACAGGCCATAATTCCACTCCTTCCTTTTTTTCTTCTTCATTGAGTGGATAATCTCATGGGCTATTAGGATATTATCATTAATCTGCCTATTAGGGACAAAAGCGCTTTGAAACGGATATATTATACTATCCAGAAAAAGCTTAACCCTATTAACTAGAATCTTTGAGATAATTTTATAAATCACGTTGCACAAGCTTATGGGTCTATAATTATTAGTCGTCTCTGGATTTTTCGTTTTGGGAATCAAAACTACATTAAAAATAGAGTTCATTTTCCCTGAATGGGAGAAGGTTTTGACAGCTTTACATACCGACTCACCAATAATATGCCAAAACTTTTTGATAAAGAAGGCATTAAGGCCATCAGGCCCAGGAGCTTTCATGTCCTTAATGGACTTAACTGCCTCAAAAATTTCGGCTTCAGTTACTTGCTTAGTAATTTGATCATTTTGTTACATCAAAAAGCTAGGGCTAATACCCTCAATAAAGTCATCTATCCCACTAGTTCCTTCAGTTTTAAATCTATCTTCAAAATTCTTGAGAAAGACCTTAGTGACTCCACTTTGATCTTGGACCCAATCACCATTATCGTCTTTAATTCTATTAATCCTGTTTTTATTTCTTCTAATATCCACCATAGTATGGAAGAACTTATTATTCTTATCTCCCAAATTTATCCAATCAATTCTAGCTTTTTAGGCCCAAAAAATCTCCTCCTTTTTGAGGATATTCTCTAGCTGGATCTATAACGCTCTCTCCATATTCTTCGAGGGAATATCTTGAGGGTTATTTGCGATGATCCTTTAAGCTTCCCCAATCTTATGTAACAAGTCTTCTTTCTTTGTAAGAATGTTTTCGAAATGATTTTTATTCCAAGTTCTGAGCTCCTTTACCATATTATTTCTTTTTTTTTTATTAGTCACTACACCACATGGCCTCAAAATGGAAGGGCCTAGGGCCAGTAAGATTTAGACTCGCTGTGTCCAACAAAAGAGGGGAGTGATCAGAAGCAAGAAAGGGCATGTTTAATAAGTTAGCATCAGGGAATTCCCTCCTCCATAAATCATTAGAGAGAACCTAGTCTAAGCACTCCCAAGTGGTGTTGAAGTCACGAGTTTGATATGGGGTGACTTGCCTCCCCCCCCCCCCCCCCCCCAGCTTGTTCTCAGTCAATCTGTGTGTGTGTGTGTTACATCAGCACAGTTTGATCTCTGGTTTGACCTTAGTCGGACCTCTAACCCGTGAACCTCTGCCTTTGCCAGGTCAATGCCTAGTTTGGTTCTTTGAACATTGGAAGACAGAACCAAACCTACAGAACTCTCTGCCCTACCCTCAATTCCCCTCCAGTACATAGACCTGTTCACATGCCAGGTTTAAGACTCTACTCATAAACATTTCATTGCTTCAAGCTCAAGCTTCAGGTGGAGCCCATTCAAATTTTGATAAAAAGATCAACCGAAGCCTAGCCCATGAACCGGATTAATAGTATTTAATAGGGGTGAGCAAAGGGTAGGTTCTACCTTGAACAAAATGGAACCAACCTTGAACTAGCCTTGGACCAACCCTACCCAATATGTTACAAGGGTAGGGCTTGGTTCTAAATTCTTGGAACCAACCCCCACCCAGGCCAATTCTGGGGTCTAGGGATTTATCTTACCCAAACCGACCCAATGAACCAGCCTTGGTGGAGTTGACCTTATTGGAACTTGCCTTGGAACCAAACTTTCCTTTAAATAAACCCTAGAATACCTTTGGGAATGTGAAGATTTGAACCCAAGCATTCATGGTTATAAAGGCCATTGTCTCACTTGACCATTGAGTTACTTAAGTGATTTGATCATTTGTTTTCATTTTAATTTTTGAATGTGTACAATAAGTAGTATAAAAGTTAATATTTATAAAATTTAAATTTATTTTTTAAGTTTTTAACCATATAATGATAATCTACACATTATGTTATCCAATTTAATCAATAAAGAGTATATAAGTTTTGAACTATATATTATATTTATTAAAAATCAAGTTTTTAAAGAACATGCATTTTTTTTTTTTTTTTGTGAAGGGGGGAGAGTTAAAAAAGTACAAGTTTCATGGGGTAGACCCTGGAATCGACCTCAGAACCACTAAGGCCAGAAATGACCCTAGAACCAACCTTCACAGGGTAGGTTTCAGTTCCAAAAACTTGAAACCGACCCCTACAAGGTAGGTTCCAGGTTTTACCATGGAACCAAACCGAACCGGCCCATGCTCATCCCTAGTATTTAATGCATAAGGAAAAAGACTAGAACTCTGCATGCCCAATAGATTTCATTAGTTCATGTGTTGTCAATAATTACCATTTGCTACAACATGGTTTTAGGTTTAGACATATAGTGTTTAGTATCATTGATATGTCTACATGAAACATTTTGGTTTGATCAACACAAATTGATACACAATTGTTATTTAATGTTTAGGAAACCAGACCAAACTAGCCCGTCGGATTGGTTGAATTATCCTCAGGGCCCTAGATGGTTTGGTCACATTCCAATATCCATTTTCATTAAAAATCCAATGAAAACCAGCTGTCAGCCAATTAACCAAAAAACTGGTGAACCAGTTTCATGAAACCACCCAGATCATTAAATTAAATAATTGAAATTTTAAAACGTGTTTGACAAGACTTAAACCCATGACCTCTTATTTTCATGTATTGCGCAATTATGAATTACCATTAGTCTACCTCATACTTGCGTTATTTAATCATTATTTATTGTATATATTACTTTATTACACATATTTAAAAAATATATAAATTAAGAAACCTGAACCCTAATCATTTGCTTTAAAAATTAAAAATTTTGTCATCCATCCATTATATTTAGAAATATTAAAAGTTGTAAAATATATTATCTATAGTATTTATATGACCCATGGTATATATACATATATACCACAACATCACAGTTCAACCTCTAATTCGACCCCAGTTGAACCTCTAACCCATGAACCTCTTCATTCCCTGGTTCTATGCCCAATCTGATTCTCTGCAATACCTTAAAACCACATCCGCCCAAGGTTGTTACTATAAACATCAAATTGGTGTCTCTTGTCTCAAGGGGGTGAAGTTTAATCATTCTAGTTGAGGCAATCCTTACATGTGATGTGATGTGGCAATATATATCTTTCAACAATATGTATTGATCAACCCAAAATGTTTCATGTAGAAATAGCATTGGTACTAAACGAAACCTAAGATTGTGAAATCAATGCCTTTAATGCATAGCTATGGAGATATAAATAACACATCTTATCAAAACCGTCGATCATGGTTACCACGTCATAGCAAAAGTCAGCTCCGATTACCAACCGACCCATGTTACCAGTGTAATAGGAGCTCATAAAACACAAAAAGGCTGAGTTCGAAAGTGTAAATACAAATATGTTCAGTGCAAAACTTTGTATACAGCATTTTTTTTAAGCCTTGTATTTACACTTCACAAACTTCTTTTCTTAATATGAAGTTACATCATTGGGAGCACTCTTTCCAAACCGAGCCTATGGTACAGTGAAATAATTAAGACGCATGGTCATGGATGCAATAGAAAAGCCCACATAAATATTGACAATATATCAATAACACAAATGAAAGGCTCAATTGGCTAAAAATTTCACCAAATAAAATCGAATATAAATAAAATATAAACACTTGAAAAAAAATAAAAAGGCTTGCTTTTAACAATTCGTGCAAAATAATACATGAACAATGATAATTCACATTTGCATGCAAAAAGAATGTAAACCCATTACAATTTCTAAATTTACTTAAGTTATATAAATTGCTTACAATATACCAATTATTATGAATTAAGACAAAATCCATGAGGCCAGAAAGACACGTTTACCCGTTCATTGGTTACAAGTTATTCAGATGTATCATTTGGGTATCATAGTCGAACCCTATAAACTAATACGCATAAATATAAAGGTATACTGAACTTTAAAATTCTATTTATATTACGTATTGGCCGTAGGTCCATATCAGTCGATGGTTGTATCATAACCCCCAAGAAAAGAAAAACAGAATAATTAATGCCCAATGTTGGCCCCAGGCCCCAAGCTATCTGGAGTGTTGGGAGAGGTAGACTAGATTGGTGCCTAACCTTCGTTTTCTCTTTATTTCTATCAACTGTCAGCGGACACAAATCAGCATTGTCCCACACACACTTGTCAGCTCAAGATTTTACCACTACAAACAATGTCTCCCTCCCAAAAGAAGGATAGATATGCACCCGTTCTTTGGCTGAACCGATGAACGCAAAATAATCCATCAAACAAATTTTCTAAAAAATCTGGAGTAAAAGAAAAGGTTCAGTAGGACTTGTCCCCCATACGGAAATGACACAATATTAATAGCCCCTTTTTGTAGCTTTTATTTTTAAAGAAATGGAGAGCCCACCTCCAAGAAAGGAAGGAGATGATCAATTCGGGCCTAAAAACAAGAGAAACTGAAAAACTCCTGGTTGCATCAGCATAACAAATGAGGGTTTCAGAGGCTGTCGAAGTTGATAGGTTCCCGTAGGAACCGCTCCATCTGCCTTGCCCTGGTCTTTATCGACATGTCGAAAACCTTTTGACCAAATTCCACGACCAGTCCACCAAGAATGCTAGGATCAATCTGGCAGATATTTAGTGTTAGAATCATGTTTGTTTCAGCTGTAAACAAAAAGAACGAACATGAAATTGGCAAGCAATGTCTGTGTTTTCATGGAGGTGGGAAACAAACACAGAAATGAAGAGTCAAGAGCGATGAGTAACATTTAACGTGCCATATAGTAGAGGGCAATAGAGTAAAACAAATCCACGAGAAAAAAAATTACATCAAAATACAGTATTAATGTGCAAAAATCTCGAGAAAAATCAATGGTTATACTACTACTATAAATTGGTTTGACACCAGAGTCCTTGAGAAACCAGGATGTAACTAATGACTTCTACTAGCCACGTTCACTCTGCCACACATTGGGAACATTCCTTGTAATATCACCAATATTTTTTTTTTGATCAATAACACTTTCATTAATTCATCAGTAGAAAATTTACAAGTGGAAGACAAACACACTTATCTTCCAAGAGTCATAAAGAACTTCAAGAAAGGAAAAAAGAAAATACAAGGATACAAATACACTAACGTTACAGCTTAGCCCAAAACAAAGAATCCMTTTCTGCCCCTTGTTTTGCTAAACCGTCAGCTAGGGAATTAGCTGACCTTTTAATCCAACACGTCTTAACTTCCATCTCCCGCACCAGCCATTTGAATTTCCTCTTCTCATTATTATACTTCCATATATCATTTTGATCTTTAGTCAGCCACCCTATCACCACCTCTGAATCCCCTTCAATTATAAGTTTCTTGATGTTCAATTCCTTAGCTTTCCGGGCTCCTTCCATAACTGCACATATCTCAGCTCTAAGGGAGTCACCCACTCCAATTGGRCCTGAGAACATAGCAGAGATGACCCCATTATCATCTCTAAAAACACCCCCGATCCCCGATTGTCCCGGGTTTCCCCTACTGCATCCATCAAAGTATAATTTCAAGAATCCACTAGGTGGGGGGGTCCAAGCCACACTCATTACTGACTTGATTTGCGTGCAACTTGCAATTTCACCCCACCTCCTCAACATGTCATCCACAGTGTAATCTGTGAACATTTCCAAAGATTTCAGCCACTGTACCGCCCTTCCCAATGTGGGTGGTGAACGTGGCCAGTAATGTGTTTGTTGTCTGCAGATTCAGACTCAACTAATTGCATGTGTTTGTTTGTTTGTCACCTCTGTATTCTCATGATAAATTTAGCATTGTTATTTCCAACTATCTGGATAACCGAGTACAATTTTTGTCTAAAAGAGCGCCTCCAGATTGGTCTCCAGAAAACTTGAATAGAAAGTGACCATCAGAGCACTGATTCACCTCTCTAGTATAACCACAAAATCCCCAGTCATGACAATCTAGTATCAATGTGATGCCAGATGGGTTTAAGAAAGTGATCACAAAGTCTCCAAAAGAAAAAATAAAATAAAAGAAGACGAAGAAAACTTGGATGCAGTAACTCAACATCTGGGCAGATTTTGGAGATTCAATCTCTCAAACCAACCCTTGGATTGAGATGAATTATATAGAAGGAGCCCTTAAAATCTTAGGCTAATCAGATAAAGGCCTACATCAAGTGGACTTTCAATTGCTGGAAAATGTAAGCTGCAGATTTTGGTCAATATTCAAGTGGACCCCACACTTTGACTTGTCCAAGGGTGTAGCATCATTGGTAGAGAATCTTAGTTGAGAGAGTGGTGTCCAATTTTTTGTTTTTTCTTTAAAGAACCATTGTGTAAGGGTATATTTGGGAATTCGATTGTTAAATTTTGGTATCAAATGGGAGTGTGAGACGTCCAGGTTAAGTTTTCTACAAATTAACAATTCACAGTAAAAGACTAAATTACTATTTATAGCAACTTTCAGACTTATCATTTATTGGATGAATTTCAGACTTATCATTTTCTTTTGAGATTCACTATTTAGGCAATAAATATTGAAACATTTAGGCTGAGTTTATTTATTTATTTGATTTAGGACAATAAATTAGATTTGATTTGTGATGAATAACCCACTTTATCTAGAAGAATGGATCCCATGCCAATGTAACATATTTAAAGCCCTTATGCTGGGTTTTTTATTAGAGTTGTAAAACTATGATTTGATTTTTTGTTAAGGTTTTGACTGATACCAATACATGATACTGGAAATCTTATAACCAATCAACCAGTATCATTTAAGTGGTAACCAATCAGGTGGTATTCATCATAGATTTATCCTTCTATTAAAGATATGAATTAACTTTCCAACTTGAGTTAGGAAACAACATAATTTCAGTTAGAGTGAGGAGGCCCATGCCCTTAATATATTTATATTAGATTCCCCTAGTAACTATTTATAGCAAATCATGACTTCATATTTTAGTAATTTCAAGTATCTTCTGGTAGGGGTTATGGTCTAAATAGAAGTCCTAGTGCTACTCTAAGATGTTCTATATATTTTTTGGACTATATTTTGTATACACAATTTTGGCATTATCATCAGAAATTCAGAATCTCAATAAAGCCCAAGTTGGTTTCCTTACAGTGGAAGGAGTTTTATCGTCTTTCCTCCATAGCTTATGTTAATGAGTGATTATTCTTCATTGCTTAAACCAATATTCCTCACATGATTGCTGCTAAGTTCTTGCAGTTTAGAGGAGCTTTTTTTATCAGTAACTGAAACATTTCATTAATTATCATGAAAATTGCCACAAACACACACATTCAGCTGTACAGGGAATAAATGAGCCTCAAAAAAAAGAGAAAGACACCATTCCATATGCAGTATGTACCTTCTGTTCCAGCTTCACTGTCTTCCCCTGCCCAATAATATCCTGCAGTGTCTCCTTCAGTTCTTTCTCCTCTTGCGGGGGAAGGGGCTGTAGGAAAAGAGTTAACCAACTGAGAAGATAGCTTTAAAATGATTTGCAACTAACTAGCACCATGACACATAAGATAATAATCGAAAAACAATAAACAAGGACCAAAGAAAAATCTTCAACTTTTCACCAAAAAAATAAAAGACAATTACAACTAAAAAGTCCCATAAAGCAATCAGTAACCAACTTCTACATTCTGTGAGGATTGAACTTGGCATATGTAAAAAGAAAAAGACCCAAAAGTCCATTACCCAATGCTAGTCTGGACTGTCCAATATTTTTTGCATGAAATGACCACTCTCAGATGCAAACCCGTATGCTCACTTTTGTCAGCCTGGGGCTTTACAACTACACCAAGCAATGGTCCCTCAAGTAGAAAATTTGCATGAAATGACCACTCTCAGATTCAAACCCGTATGCTCATTTTTGTCAGCCTGGGGTTTTACAACTACACCAAGCAATGGTCCCTCAAGTAGAAAATTGAACATGTCTTCCAAAGGCCAAAAAGACAAATGACGAAAAAGATCTAGAACAGCCAATTACAGAAACACATAAGAGGCTTCATATGCTCCAAGGTTGATCAGGCGACATAATTTATCTTTTAAACAATAGAGAACTGTAGGCCACTGTTTTAGAAGGCATGGGAGGCACACACCTTAAGAGAAGGCTTAATAAGCTTAAAAGCATAAATAGTGATGCTTGCATGGACTCTCTCCTAAGTGGATGAACTGTCCTTGTCAGACACGGATCACATTCTGACACTATGGATTCTTGATGAGCACTTCAAACATAACATTTTCCTTTAGCTACTTGCCAATTTGACATAAATGAATAGCTAATAGATATAATAAATGTCATTTTTTAGAAATCATTACTAAATAACAAAGATTAAGTACCTTTTATTTAAAGGCATACAATGTTAAAATTCAAAAAAAAAAAATTATGAACCATGTTAATAGTTTATACTTTTCTATGGATGTGTATATGAATCCTTTTTTTTTTTCGTCTTGCTCAATCAGATTCATCAGATTATAATTTTCATGTCTATGTCCATGCAACACTGAGCATGATGCACATACTAAACATTTTGAAATGTTCTATGTCAAGTAAATGTTTTCCGTGCATTAAAAGAAACAAAGTACTCATCAAAAGAATGAGTTAAAGATCAATTCCAAGACTTCCAGGTATATATTTTTCATTTTTGTGAGTACTTAGGTTTTATAACACTAAGTTTAGGTTTTGATTTTCATAAAGTACTTCATAATTGTTCAAATAGATTTCTGAGAAGGCTCTTACTATGCATTTTTTATAAAATTAATCCTTTAAGACATGGTTCTGCAGTTATTCTCAATTTACCTCATGTTTTTTCTTGAAACAATGAGATTTTATCAGTGTGCAAGGGCCTGCAAGGCACAAGGCAAGGTGCACGCCTTTTAGAAGCAAGGCACAAAATTACAAAACAAAATGCTAAAAAATAAAAAAAAAATGTCAGAAAATTCAAGAAAAAATGCCAAAAAATTTTAAAAAATACAAAAATATTAAACATAATGTTAATAAAAAATAAATTCTTAAAAGGCAATTAAAGTTATAAAATCATTAACTCTTATATGAGAAATAAGAACTTAAGACCCTAACATATTGCATAGAATCAAGAATGCAATATGCTTTACATCACATTAGCTACTTGAAGTAATGCAATTGAGGAAAAAAAGAGATTGTGGGTCTTACATGCTTGAAAATGCTTTATACATTTGCTTTTATTTTTAAATTTTCATTTGAATACGCTTTACATGTTATGTTTATGTATTTTAATTTTAGATAATAGGTTTTTTAAAACATTTATTTTAAAATTTAAGTTCATTTGAATACGCGTACAGAAACCCTGGCCCAGTCATTAGGCTCAAAAAGAAAAACAAAAAGCACAGAATTTTAAAAAAGCGCACACCTAGGCTGAGGCACAAGGCTTGAAAGGGGTACACCTAGGACCTGGGCAAGGCACATACCCTAAAATGTATTTTAATTTTAGATAATAGGTTTTTTAAAACATTTATTTTAAAATTTAAGTTCATTTGAATACGCGTACAGAAACCCTGGCCCAGCCGTTAGGCTCAAAAAGAAAAACAAAAAGCACAGAATTTTAAAAAGGCGCACACCTAGGCTGAGGCGCAAGGCTTGAAAGGGGTACACCTAGGACCTGGGCAAGGCACATACCCTAAGGTACAACTCCTACCTTGAGGCTCATGCCTCACAAGTTAGAAGATCATAGTGCCTCACTCATGCCTCCACATTTTAGAACATTACAGCAGGTACAACTCATCAAGAATGTCAAATTTTAAATGAAAATTCCCAAGGCCTTCAGGTATAGGGAGAGTATTCAGAGATGGAGATGGGAGAATTGTTGCTATGTTTTCTGGCCAATAAGGGTGGGAGACTCATTGCGAGCAGAAGTGATGGCTCTGCTTCAAGGTGTAAAATATGCCAAGCAATTGGGATTACACCAAGTGGAGATAGAAGGAGATTCTAAATTGTTAATGGACTGGCTGCAATCAGGCAAGTTGGGAGCATGGATGTATCAACAGCCCATACAGGAAATTCTCAATATAACAAGGGAGCTTGATGCAGGCTTCAAGTTGAAAAGAAGATCAGCTAGTAGTCTGGCTGATACCTTAGCCAAACAAGGGACAGTGAGGGAAAGTTTGTTCTAGGCAGTTCTGTAATTCGAATTACTTGGGCCCAACTCCTATCTTAGGAGTTGACAATTGTATCTTAATTTTACAGCAATGAAGTTACCGTTTCCAATCAAAAAAAAAAATTAAATGGAAATTTATCAGAGAAGGAGCTGATTGGATTATCTATGTAAAACCACATAAGCACATGCCTACAATAAGAGAGACTACTGGATTTCTTACTTCATTTGGCAGCTACTTCACCTATAATGTAAAGCCAGTGACCAGTCAACCACTTTGCCTAGCTGTCTAAGGAAATAAACATTACAGACACAAGATTGTACCAATCAAAAAAAAAAAAAAAACAGATGCATGAGTGTTTCCTGTAATAACAATACATGAGCATAATAAGAAAATGTTTCATTTCAGTCATTTGAAAGAACCACAAGAAGAGACCTGAGTATGCACATATTGGCAATTTAAGATTGGAAACTGGCCCCAGAACAAGCATACTGAACCTAGCACCTAAATCCAGCTAGGCATGTAGGTGGTAAATTTTGTAACCATGCTACTATTATGAAGCAATATCTTTTTTTATTACGGTGCAAGATAGACATCACAGGGAGTAGGGCTTACAATGACAGTCGTCACAATGGCTCTCACTTCTTTTCTATGTGCCATGGTCAATTCCACAAATCTCTTTGCAATATTCTCGATGTGCTTTAACCTTCCATTCTCAGCCAAAACAGCTGGTTCAAATAAAACCAAAATAAACATGGATAGTCAAATATGAAAGAAATATGAGCAAGGTATTCATAAATTGTGCTTCCAAGATAAGGCAAGACACAAACAGATCAAATAAAACACCAACCATTAAATATAGATTTTCAATGTTCAAACTAGTACAAGACAAATTCTACTCCAATGAATAATAAGTTTTACCAAAGAAATTAAGAAATATGTGGAAGAAATTGGCTATCAAAGAGAACAGGAAATTTTTCTACATTGAAAAAAATAGGTGCAAATTAAGTATGTAAATGGATGTTTGCAAAATAAAAATTGAATTTTAGAAAGAAAGAGTAAACATCTAAAAGGAAAAAATGTGCAAAATATCAATGTTTCATGAAAGCACATTTTAAGCATTAAAAAGTTGCTGCAGAAAATTAAGCAATTGCATATTGAAAAGGAAAATAAATAATAATGGATGTAACCAACTCAAATGTAAATAACAAGAAATTAAATTCGTAAATGACTGCAAGAATACAGATCCAACACAAGTGTATTGGTCCCTTATCAAAATATCCATAGATCTCTCTGCATTTCTGCATATGAAGGCATGTTTAGAAAAGAGTTCTCCATACAAAAACCTAATCGTAGACATACATGTTTCATCCTCAGGTTTTATAAGAACAATTTCTAGATTTTTTACGAGTGAATTAAACATACCCAGAAAATTTTTTGTGATATCTGAAACTTTAGCTTCAGCACAAATTTCATTTATTGCCTTTACTCTTGTCTCTGCAGGCACTGATAAATCCTTTATGAACTGAGAAAACGTAGGACTTTTCTTGGAAGCTTCCACAAGGTCAAGAATCTCAGACTCAACCTTGTCCAATGAATTAGCTTTTACTGCTGAGAGGTACAAGGCAGACGCATAGTTTCCGGAAACTCCAAACATAGCAAGAGGCACCTGAAGTGTTCCAAAGAACCAAAACAGAAACCCATAAGAATCAGATAACAACATAAACATACAAAGAAGCTGTTGAAAAAATAAAGGAACTCTGCAACTAGACAGTGATAAATGGGCCAAATGCAAGTATTAAAATCACAAGTACAGGATATAGTTGAAGTGCAATATCAAAATGTAGGACCATAGGAATTCAGGGGGTAATTGACTTAGATGTTGGAGGAAGAAATTTTTCTATAGTACCCCACCAAGCTTACAATCAATCAGTGTCTGGCTCAAAATAAATTCTGCAATTTTGTCATAAATAAATAAGTTCTGCATTTGAAAACTGGATTAGACTGGTTTCTCATTTCTCCGAGACTTTTTACTGAATTCATAAAATGGGCTGGCTGTTCTGAAAGAATTTCAGGGACAAGAATATCCAACATTAAGTTTGAGAGGAATGGGATTCCTGGCAGTGGCACAAAGAGCAGATCAGGAACCACATCGAAATTTTGGAAAATCTGGGGATCTGGGGAAAAAAAACTAACGTTATAATAAAGTTTCAATGTGGAACATAGATAAAACAGTTATAATTTAAAACTAAAATCCTCTATGTTGTAAGGTGAAAATACCCAGAAAAAAAAAAAATTAGCACTTATTTTCTTTATATTTCTTTAGCGAAGCTTTCCTGACATGAAAAGAATCCACTCTGCACTTCCACAGTAACAAATCACAAAATGCTGAAAACTAAATGTGGCACTAGATCACCAAGTCAAGTTGTGGAAAAAAAAAAAAGAAGGAAAACCCAATGTACCCACAAGCAGTAAAAAAAGATGTGAAAGATAACTCATTCAGGTTAAATTAAATAGTAAAGCATAAGGGTTGTGTTCAAAGCAAAGTAAAACTCTATATCATGCTTAAATTCTACAACATAACCACATCACGGGCACACTATGAAGTAACAAACTTTATGTAATGAAAGCACTTCCATTTTGCAGATATTACCAATTCATGTGAGTACTAAGTAGGAATGTCGTCAAATCTATTCTACCTTTGTCTTTGATTCCTTTGGCTGTGATGCAGTCGCATAATTCCTCAGAAACTGCAATCAGAGAATCCAATAGTTAGATAACAGCTAGACAAAGAAACCTGATTAACAGGTATTAAAAAATATTGTAATGAGCTGATACTACTTTGGTTTTTGATATATCATCACCCAATGGTACACTAGCCTCTTGATCCGGTTGGGACCTTTTCTTTTCAGGCGGGGGCTTGAGGTCCTTCAAAGAAGAAGACCAAACTACAAACTGATATATTTGTCCTCATATTTGCATATTGTGCAATGGAAAGTGCTTACTATTTCCTGCCATTTTGTCTCTAGCAGATTCTACAGATATGTAAGAGAGCAGCAGTATTGTGGGCTGTTTAGAAAGAGGAAAGTGCTAGAACATTCAAATAACAGAACCACAACAAAGAAGATTTCAATGGTAACATATTGGTGAAAGTGGTAGACTATGTAAAATCATGAAGTCCTTTTAGTCTTATCTCCTCGAATGACACAGTGACAGGATAGCTAAAAGGAATATGATCACTATCAATTCGAGTCTTCCATCTATAAACATCAAAAAAGAAATTACAATTCATCGATGTAGTATGGGAAATCCAAGCAACCTAGGCATTTGTGGGTCTTTTAGAGATAACATTGTAACTGGTTGTACGGTTGAGGATGCTTGATTTCTATCCCCCCCCCCCAAGTTAGAGATATAATTCAACTAGAGCTGAGTTATTAGCCTCTGAGAAGGATTAAGATTGAGTATGTCTCTAAATCGTAGCAACATTGTAGTGCAAGGAAACTCACACAGGCCAGGAACATTGCAACATAGACACGTTCTGAGAGAAGAAGATTGTCCGGGGAACTCCATTCATATGGACTAGGCAAACACAGTCTCCAACTCGGGAGTTATGGTAAAACTGATTGTAAAATTATACCATGGTTTTAGGTAAGAAGGGCTACCCTAAGGTTTAAGGGGTGCTAAGCATATTCATCGTGTACAATACTTATATTCTTTTGACACAATTTAACAAGACTTCACTGTTATCAATCAAAAAATAGATAAAATACCTACACGTACGTTAAGCATATGATGAGCTCAATAAACAAGATAATAAATCCTATGAACATAAAGCGCTATGTAATCAAACTATTTAAACCATTATTTTCTAAACTAAAACCATTGTATGTAGGGGTTTCCTCAAAATGCCCAGCAGAGGAAACCTAAATTTCAACAATGTAATAAAAAATTCCAATGAATATTTATAAACGGGTTGTTAATGCCACACAAAGATTAACGTCTTCAGACTTTTATTCACCGATTCAGAAGGAGAACTCGTCAGATTCTGGACAGATGTTTCTAACAGAATACTACCAAAGAATACAAAAACTTGAATTGAAACCAAAATAATGAATCACACAATTGTAATTAACACTATAAAGGAGAATAGAAAGTCAAGTCTTTATTCTTCGATAATCTTAAATCGGTTAAATCAATAGACCAGTCTACGAAATTTAGTTCAATCACAACCACAAGAACGTGGAATCGCATGATCCAACGAACAAAACAGGAAATCTTCGAAAAAGTAAAAAAGGGGAAAAAGAAAAACCTCTGAAGTTGCAAAACTAGGAGCGGCTCTCTGCGCCGAAACGGGCTCAGCTCTAAGAATCCTTTGCGCGAGAGAGAGGCTCGATCTCAAGCGTCCTGCCAACGCCATCGAAACCTAGTCTTGGAACAGAAATGTGGAGAGACGAGGGAGAGGTTAGGCTGGAAATCGAAGAGAAGACAGAGCGAGAGAAGGGAACCCTTGCGAAGGTTTCTTTTTCTCTTGCCTGTCGCATCTGGTTATAATAATACCTCTTGCGTTCCTAAAATTTACTGTTTGTACCCTCGCGTTTGTGGGGTTACCATGTTAAACCTCAGATGGATTGGATCGGGTTGCAATCCAACCCAGGCCCAACCTTGGATCTAGAAACGCCAACCAGGTCCAGCCCGGCCTAACACAAGTTGATCAATGGTGATGCATTGTTTCTAGGGGTACAAGTTGGGCGGGCTGAGATGAGTTTAAGTTCAACCCAGGCCCAATCTTAAGAATTGTGCTTTAAGGCCCGAATTGTCTAATTCAGGCCCAGCCCGAGTTGAAATTTAAGGCACTCAGATTAGGTTTGGGGCCAGGTCAGATTCGGGTGGGCCAATCAGACCATATTAAATTAATACAAATGTATATATATATATATATATATCCATGTATACATATATGTATAATTTATCAAAAGAAGTGCATTTATGTATATACATAGGTGAATCTGGCTTGGGTTAGGACACGATAGGGCCAGACTAGCACTGGATTTGGGCTATCTAAGGACTAGGCCTGGATCTGGCCCAAAATTCTGGGCTTAAGCCCAACCTGGGGCCCTAAAATTTAAGTCTAGACCGTGTAGAATTGTCGGCTGAGTCGGTTTGGGCTTGGGTTGGACCTGCCCAAATTTGCACCCCTATTGATTTCTTCATGAGTTGAGAACAAGAGCTCATTTGATTCAAGAACCGAAAATTTGAGAGCATTCTTTTGAAAGGCAAGCAATTCATGTAGCTGTCACGTACGGATCATTGGCAAGCCATTCATGTGGCCCGATCTGGCCTAAGACTTGGCCCGTGGATCAGCCCAGCTCGTGGTACAGCACAGGGCCATGCAGGCTCGGGCCGTATATTATATACAATAATTACATAATACATTAATATTTATAATTTTATTATATTATTCATTTTATTATTGCATATATAAACAATTGTATACATCAAAATTCATATAAAAAAAAGTTTAAGATCTTTCTTTTAATTTTTTATCTAGTTTTTAATTTATGTTTAATTTTTCATTTTTTTCACTTTTTAAAAAACATGGATTAGTCCGATTCATGGCCCAGCCTGGCCTAAAACTTGGCTTGTGAACCAATCCGCCCTGTGGCACGACACAGGCCTATGTGGGCTTGGGCCGACCCCTAAAGTATCCCAAGAGAGGGAAGCACGAATCACAAGGCACAACCCAACATATCTTTAACAAATATAAAAAATGTAGAAATTTAGTGGCATCATTGTAAATAATTAGGAGTAGCACCATTGTAAATGATTATATGTTTAGTATCAAATATGAAAGAGGAAAAGGAAAAAGGACAAGTTATGATTGTTATTTTATTCAATGGCATCACTGTAATTAATTAAATTTGTAATGGTAATGGTTAAAAGCATGAAAAGAAAAAGATTACAAGATTTTATTTAAGTTTCATAAAAATAAAATCCAATTGGAAAATACACACCAATCGGCATTTTGCTTTTATGTTATATATAGATGCATCTATTATGCTGTTCGATAACTTCTTATCAACTAAATGGTTTTAGACCTAACATTATCTCAACAAGTAATCCAACCACTACAAAGCTTATAAGCCCCACATATATAGAACATATTACAATTTTTCACATGTATTATTTTATGTTTTTTAATTTATATCTTGGAAAATGTTCTAAGTGTATCCTTTTGTATTTTTAAAGAAAAAACACTTTGATATGTTTTATGTTAAAATAATTTAAAAATATTATTCTTTTCTTCTAAAGGATAATTACATCACTTAGTACTTAAAAGAGCACATATAGTTTTCACTTTCAGAATATATACCTTTCTATTTTTTCACAAAATGAGCAATTTCACTTGTATTACTTCATTGCAGATATCTGTACAGTAGCAAACTGACTAGGATTGTAGTTTATGACCATTTGTCCTTTACAAGCAAAATAAGTCAGTGCATGAGCAGCTCTATTTAGGCTTCTATTTACATGAACAAAAAGTGTCTTAGCAAAAAGTGATATAAGCTTTTTGAGCTTTGGCCAATGGAGTTGCTCGATCCATTTAGAGGGTGCTTCTTTGCTACTCAGAAAATGTACTAACTTCTCAAAGTCACTGTATATATATGTCATGGTTAGTTAAAGTAGAAGTTGCTTCAAGACCCGCTATTAAAGCTTTTATCTCTAAATCATAGCTTGAAACCGCCCAGCATGGCCTCCCTTCAACAATGGTTTAACCTATTGTTTGTTTGAAGATGAAACTTCTTCCTGTAGTTCCTGTTAAAGGGTCAAAAGATCCATTAACCTGTAACACATTTTGCGTGAGATTCAAGCTAGAGGGAGCAGCAATACATGTATTGTTGTTTTGCATGGAGGTGTCAAGTTAATAGCTTCGCAAGTTGTTCAGTAGTTCAAGGGAGCTCATCAGAGTATTCTTAAACACTAGGTTGTTTCGAGCCCTCCAAATCAGATATAGAGTTATGCTGACTGTACAAAAAACAATGGATACCATGGTGGAGTTGAAAATCTTTTTATCGCCCTTAACCAACTCAGAATGATTTCATGGGGTGGTTTCTCTTTGATTTTGTCTGGATTGAGGCCCAAGAGATTTTGAAGCCATACTGCTCGCACAAAAGGACATGTGAARAATAGGTGTTTAAATGTTTCTTTGGTTTGCTAACAGAAGGAGCAAGTTAGTTCTTCTGGTTGCAGCCATGAAGAGCACTTGTCTTTGGTTAACAGTCCTTCCCATAAGAACTTCCACATGAAGATTTTCACTCATGGAAGGAGATTTTGTTTCCATAGAAACTTCCAATCGAAGAAGGCCAAGGATCCTGAAACAAAGGATGCTGTTAGATTTCTGTACATGGAGCTCACAGAGAAGGTTCCCTTTGAGGCTTTCAACCATATTGGGGTGTCGAACTCCAAGTAGAGATTTGGATTTATTTCCTTGACATGTGGAATGTGACTAGCCTCCAATCTATCTTCAAGAGACAGTCGGTTCCATGAACAATCACTATTTAGTAATTTTGCTACTCTAAGATCCATATGGTGTAAGGAGCCATTACTGATTGGCATTGGGGTTCTTCTTATTAAAGTAGGAACCCAAGGATCAGTGAAGACCTCTATCGATAGCATGTTTTCCTTCAATTATGGAATAATTTTCTGAACTTGGTTCCACTAGAAGGAGTTGTTTTGCTTTGTTCTAGCTTTGAGTAGGCTTGTACTTGGAAAGTATTTTCCCTTGATAGCTTGGCTCCAAAGAGAATTTRGAGATTGTAGCAGCCTCCATACCTATTACTAAAGAGTGCTTTATTCATCTAATAGAGTTTCCTGAGTCCTAATCCTCCTTGGTCTTTTGGTGAGCATAACTTTGACCAAGCTATCGAGTGTTTTCTCTTTGTATTCGAGTTACTCCACCAGTAGTCCTGAAGGAGTTTCTCTAGTGTGTTATGAATTGTTTTTGGCAATACTGTGGTCAACATAGGGTAGACTGGCACTACTTGTGCCACTATTTTTATTAAAGTGGTATTACCAGCTTATGAGAGAAGTTTTGAGCTCCACAAGTTTACTTTTTATTTGACTTTTTCTACCAGTTCTTGGTGAGAGGAGATTTTTTTGTCCTTTGTACCAACCAATCTTTAACCCCAAGTATTTTGAGCCAACCATAAGTTTTCTGACTTGTAGGACTGCAAAGATGAATTTTTGGTGGTGTCTTGCTGCTAAACATGATAGATGATCTTCCATGATTTATATTCTGATCAGATAGTAACTCGAAAGTTTTGAGGGTGTCTGCCAGAGTTTTAACTTGTGATACTTCTACTTGGCAAAAGAGAACTACATCATATGCAAATAGCAGATGTATAATTTCAGGCCCAATTCTACTCAGTTTTATGCCTTTAAGTTCTCCATTCATGTTTGCTTGGTTCAGAAGCCAGCTGAGAACTTCCATGCTAGTGATGAAGAGATAGGGTGACAGAGGATCTCCTTGTTGTAGTCCTCTACGCAGAGAGAAATTTTCAAAGGCTTCCCCTCCAATTTTAATAGAGTAGGTGAGGGTGGAGATGCATTGATTTATGAGATTACACCATTTTGCTAGGAAATTTATTTTTCCCAAAACTGCCAACCCATTATGTCAAAAGTCTTTGACATGTCAATCTTGACTGCCACATAACCTTTTTCTTTTTTTTGTGTCCTCAAGAGATGGGTGACTTCCTTCACTAAGAGTATGTTATCTGTTATTTGCCTATTTTTGAGAAAACCCGCTTGGGTTGGTGATATGAGGTCTTGTAGTAACAACTACATCTTGTTTACCATCTACTTAGAGATGATCTTGTAGATGACATCACATAAACTGATTGACTTGTAATGAGCCACATTTGATGGAGCATTGATTTTTGGTATGAAGACTAGATTTGTGTTGTTTAGTTCCAGTACTTTTGATAAAAATAAGCTGAAGCCATTGGGGCCTGGAGCTTTGTGCGGGTGTAGTTGTGGCACTATGCTGTGAATTTCCTCCATTGTAGGCTCTTATAATAGGGATTCTATCTAATGTGGTTTTAGGCATGGGAGTGACAAATGACTTAAGAAGTTGGTATCAAAATTTTTTGGTATGTCCCCTGTTTGTAGTATGGATTGTAGAAGAAGTTTAGAGATGCTCTTTTTCTCATGCACCCATGTCCCAGCTAATTTTTGTAGCCATAGGTTTATATTCTTTAAGTATTTTCGTTTTGCTGATTGATGGAAGAATTTTGTGTTTTTGTCTCCATCTCTAAGCCAGAGCTCTCTAGATTTTAGTCTCCACAATTGTTTTTCTTTTTAGAGCCAGTAGTGATATTGGTTCTTCAGAGAATTTAGCTCATCCATTTGTTCAGTAGAGTTGTATGACATTTGAAAATTTGATATTTTGAGAGCTATCTTTTGTAGATGATATCTGATGTTTCCAAAACTCTCTTTGTTCCATTGTTTCAGGGTCTTTTTTTATTCTTTGAGTTTTTGTGTCACCCTGTAACTCTGGCTTCCTTGGAGTGGCTTGGACTAAGCTTCCTCAATGACAAATGAGCACTCTGGATGTTCTGACCAGAATGGGAGAAAGTGGAATTGAGATATAAAGGTTGATTGGATATGAGAAGTGTTTAGCTTGATTGGAGCATGGTCTGAGGAAATGATTGGGAGATGGAAGAAAACAGCACTTGAGAACAATCTTACCTAGTATGTGGATGCTAGGGCTCTATCCAGTCTTTTTAGAACCTTATTGTGTCCCGTTTGACCATTTGTCCATGTATAAGGAGGACCAGAGAAGTCCAAGTCCACTAGTTGGTGAGTTGAGATTAATTCTTGCAGGGATTTGGACAGTTTTGGAGGAGCACTTCTGAAATTTTTTTTATCATGAAGTTGGTAAATATCATTAAGGTCACCTAGAAGGAGCCAAGGGTGCTGCATTTGATCCATTAGTGATGAAATTTGCTTCCAAAGGAGATTCCTGTGGCTTTTCTGAGGATGGCCATAGAACAGTAGAAGATTCCATGGGTGGTATGGTGGAGCATTCTTTACTACGAATGGATTAGGTGTCTACTAACTGATATAACATCGATTTGTAGATTGTTTGACCAATCACATAGGAGGCCTCCAAATTGACCTTGAGCCTCGGAAATCACTGAGTTTTGCAAGTATAGGCTATTGGTCARATCCTCACTTTTTTGTTTAGTCATTCTGGTCTCACTTAGAAAAATTAGGTAAGGTCTCTCAATGGCATTCAAACTCTGGAGATGTCTGACCTTTTTGGAGCCATTTGCTCCTCTTATGTTCCATGCCAGAAAGATCATGATAAAGAATGGTTCATAAAAGAAATAATATATCTTAAATTGGATGTTGAAAGTGAGAAAGGGAGGTACCTAATGGAGATATGGCGTGTTGTTCCGAATAAGTGAGAGGTTGTTACAGTGAGAATTGAAAGCCATTAGATCAATCATGTATTGGTCCAATGCAAGATTATCCAGGATTGTGGATTGATGTTGATAAGAAGCTGCTGTTGGAATTCTTGGGCTCATCAGAGAGCTTTGGAACTGGTCCATTGTGGGATTGTTGAGCTCTTTTCCATCCATCGGGAATCCTGAGTGGAGTTGTGATATTTGCCCTTTATCTATTATCATTAGTTGCTTTGAGTTGGAATCTACAAAGTATTTGAAAGGAGGTCCATGCTTTCTCTTTCCTGTTGCCATATTGTAGACCCTGAGTTGACCAGATTTCATGAGATAGTAAGAGACGTGGCCACCTCCCGAAACGTGCCGAAAAGAAGCTTCACTAGTTGGCACTGCATGTAGCACACGTGGCTTGGATGAGCTTGCATGGCCAACACTTGTCCGAGCTAACGTTCCATTTGCTAGTGCATGCAACAAGTCCATCTGGCCTTGGGTGTTCGAGCCAAGTTGAGGGTGTGACTCGAACCGAGTGTTCAACACAGCTGTGTTGTGTTGGTGACCTTCGTCGAATGTGTTAAGGCATCTGCACTTATGGGGACATCAGTCTTCATCTTCAGCATCTTCATCGGAGCCATGGTCTCCATGTCTGGTGTTGCAAGGTTCCAGAGCATGCAGTTGCGAAGAGAAGGTCGGAATCTTTAAGGGAGAATCTTGCCAGTGCTCCACTCGTAACTAGTCACCCGGATGGTTTATTGTGCAGTTTTCCAGAAAGACTTTGTAATTGTTGATTGTTGGATCTCTTYTTTTGCAGTTGTACCAAACATGCCCTACTAAGCCACAGTTTGCACATACCCTTGGTAGCTGCTCGTAGCAGTAGCGAAGCCAAATAGGTTTCCCATAGAAGATAATGAAACGACCTGTGTAGAGGGGCTCCTGTAAATCGATGATGATTTTTTTCGGACATAAAGGCCTCTCGTAAGGTGGTCCGAGCTAATCTTTTCCTGATCTGGCATAACTTTCCTTGCAAAGCTTGCCAGGAAGCAAATTCTTGTGTCTTCTACCATATTTCATGGGATCATGTGAATTTGCATCCAAACTCATTGGGTCCATACTTTCTCTACTGCCCCGGTATCAGAGTCCGACCATTCTTCCAATAAAATCTAGCTTGACTTATAGAACCATGGACCTCCTTCCAAGGCTGCTTTTTTTGTCTGCATGTTGTTCAAAAATGAATTCAATGTTGTCGTTGTCAATAAATTTAACTGAAACTATAGTGAGGATATTCCATAGTTCTTTAATGTGCGCTGCTAGATCTTCTTCACTGACATGTTGTCGAGGGAATATTCTCCCTTTCAAGGTTAAATCGGTGAGGTTTACTGCTTCTTCCACTGGGCTAAAAGAAGGAATTTGGTGCTCTGTTGCTAGAGTTATAGCTTTAGAAAATTTACTGGTGGGGTCTGTCTTCTCGAGCATCAATTCATCATAAGAGATTATCTCTTTACCCTTGAAGGTGTGGCTTTTGGTAGGCTCATTCCGTGCATGCAAGGTGTCTTCATGTTGTAGAACATCTTTCCCTTTTGGAACACCACCCTTCTTTTCTTTTTCCATTTTGATGTGGGAATCACCGGATGATACAGTGATTCACAATGGAAATACTGTGACTCTTAGTGAAAAGATAATGCAGGGCGATAATAACCAACCACAGCTTCTTAGATGTGAAAGCGATCTAGCTTCTTAGATGTGATTCCCATTCTGCCTACCCAGTTTTTTTTTGACAAAAAAGCCTCCATTTCAATCCAAATCCCTATTTGACCAAGCCTTGAGTGTTTCACATACCTTCCTCCTTCCAACTTAGCTGCTAACAACGACCATCTCTAATGATGTAAGATTGGTCTCCGACCAGCTGCCCTCATCTCTTCTTCCTTTTCTTCGTCTTCTTTCTCCCTCTTTTCTCACCCCATCTTATTTATCTCCATCTTCCGCCTCCCCTTTGTCACCACCGACGATATTGGTAGATTCCTCTTCTTCCAAACTAATGCCTAGCCGAATAAGAACTTGGAATCCACTCTTCATATTCTTCTTGTTCTTGTTCTTCTTTATTTTTGTTTTATTTAACTAACTGCAGTACTGCACTAATGCTTTGTTTTACATATCTGCGCCTTCAACTATTAACAACTTGATACAGTTCAAAGAAGGTATGCTTGACAACAACTTCGTTTATTTTGTTTCTATTTGGTAGCTATTTAATATGAGCAAAATTGGAAATTTTGGATGATTCCAATTCCAATGCTTTCTACAAACCAAATGGATCCTAAATGATAATACCTCCCCTCATGTTTACCCTTTTATTTAAAGTTTCGTATTGAGTATTCTTCCCCTCCATTAATTTTTTGTCCGTTCCATTAACACAAGTCTTTACATGACATTTAAAATTTTGAAATTTTCCATTTTTATACTTTACATTACGTTCATATTTTGGTATATAGATAGATAGATAGATAGATAGATAGATAAGATACAAGGTTTAGAAATACAATATACAAGGCTTTGTACTATACATATTTGTATTTGTACTCTTCCCAAATTGAGCATAAGGCTTTATTTGGAAAATGCAAATCCAAATATGTTCAACGTAAATACAAAAATACTCTACCCAAATGGTGCATAAGGCTCAATTCTCTGACTAGTTGTACACAAGGTTCAAAATATCAATACAGCCCAAGTCCCGAGGGCATATTGAACTATATTTGGGCTCGCTCTCTTTTTTTGTACCTGGTTCAGAGGGGTTGGTTTAAGGCCTGTCTACCCTCTGAACTGGGTTAAACCCCGAAACACCCCCTACATGGGTGTATCGAGAAGCCCCAAATATGATACATATCAGCCGATATGTATCGAAGTTTTGAACCTTGGTTGTACATGTAGGGGAGACTTGGGATCAAATCCCATTGTCACTAGGGTTGGAAGGTTATGGTTATGGGGGACGGGCAACTCGCTGTTGGAAATCCATGAAGCCCAAAAAAGGTTCAATTTGGTTGCAGCCCAAATTTCATTTGCATTTGTATAAATGCATGGGAGTGCAAATAGGTTGTGTGTAAATTCTGGACTGCTTTTGCTTCAGATTTCACTGTCTTATTCGAATGTGAGAAGCAAAATCGAAGTATGGTGAAGTACTACCATTGTATAGGAAAAAAGAACTAAGATAAGAATTATTTGTTTGAGAGTGAGATAGGAAGCAAGCCGATGTGGTCCCTGTTCTATATGAGAGAATTGAAGTAGGAAGAAGATGACGTAGGTTTTGCATCAGTTTTTGAGATGCAAGATTTGCATTGCCAGTAAATGCAAATGAAACAAAAAAGTATAAATTTTATATGCAAATCATGATTGCAAACAAGCTAATGCAAAACTGAAGCATATACAAAATTTATATGCGGTTTAGATTTGAACTGCAGGCCAGGGAATGAGAAGTTAAATAAGGCTCAGTTTGAAAGGAATGCAAATACATATAAAATAATACAAAATATAAGGTTTTGTACTCTACATATTTGTATTTATACTCCTTCCAAACTGAGCCTAAAATGAAAATTTTAGATGGTAAAACCTAGGGCTACAATTTGGGCCGGCTTGGGTTGAACATTTGTTACAATTTGAATGGGCCCTCATGCAATGGCCCAAGCCCAATGCTATGTAAAGTTCTTTAGCCTGGAACGGCGGTACCCAACTTGCACCCCTATTAAAACCATATTTAGCGTTTCCACACGAACCTACTTCATCAGTTGAAAATATACATATTAGCGTTTCCACTTTCCACCCGTCTTAATTTTGTATCTTCCATGCAAGCCCCCTGTGGTTTAGTGGTTAGAAGGAGGTATAATCTAACAGGTAAACTTGAAGGAAGGTTAGGCAATTCTAAGGGTTCGTTTAGTTTGTAGTTGGAATTGAAATCAGAATGGTCTATTCTCATAATTTATTTGGTTCCGATAGGAATTGGAATCGAATTTAGAATAAATTGGAATGAGATTTCATTCCCAAGGGAGAGGGCGGGAGGGAATGTCATTCTGATTCTATCCAACCAAATAGCTGGAATTGGAATGACCCATTCCAATTTGGATTCTAAACTCCTATTCCCTTAAACCAAATATGCCCTAAGCTTGTTATTGATTGTTTGAAAGGTCAAGCAAGCCCTCCTTGGAATGGAATTTCATGGACATCATCCATGAAAGTTAGGTTCATTGTAGCAAATAGAGCTTAAATTCCCAATATTCTCATGTTCTTCATAGAGAAGAAGTGAAGGTGCTGATTAGTTAACAAGTGCAGGTCATTTGAATTGTGATAGGTTAATCTGGTTCTGGTTTTTCATTACATTTGTATGAGTGATGTGTGGGGGAGGTCTTAGTATTTGACCGATACGCAAGGGGGACGAGGCATAAGTAAAACTGATCCTTCACCCTTTTCAGAAAACTATAATGTCAACCATGCACTTCAGAAATTGTAGATGCTGAGCGGCAAAGGACCAAAAGAGGTACCGAGGTGGATTCAGATGACTTTGGATAGGTACATTCTTCTCATTGGGGTGATATTATCGGGACCATTTAAAGTGCGTCCAAAGGACAGCCTACCTCAAAACATTGGCATACTTACAGTCAATCAATCAAACGGGTGGGCTGCATCATAGGTACAGCCATTAGGGAATGATATTTCTGGCCACTTGAAGTGCGTCCAAGGGCAGCCTAGCTCAACAATCAGAATATTGGCAAACTTACAGTCAAATCAATCAAGTGGATGGGCTATGCTGCATTATAGGTTGTCTTAAGTCCACAGCATGGAATAAAAAAAAAAAAAACAAAATGCACATCCAAAGGAGACCCAAGTGTTGACCAGGAGTCCAGGACAAAAAGTATCAAATAACAGATTGAAAGAAGTGAACCAAAGTTGTTGATCATGTGGTTTCCTTAGTTATGAAATATTATATATATAGATATTATAATATATCATCAAAGTTTTTTATTACAATTCTAATAAAATCGGATATCTATATGATATTCGAATTCAAATCGTCCTCTTGAAAATTCGATGGATTTTTATCATATTTGGATTGATCGAATTTTTTATCAGATCGGGTTGGATATAGCCTTTTTTTAACCTGATCCGACCCCTTTGCAGACCTACTGGTACATACATTCAACATTTTCGAATCGTCATTGACCCGAATTGTCAAGAACCGTTTAGGCAACTGATTCTATTTTACCCCAAAGTTGATTTTGGTCAAAAACCGTTAAAAAATCAACAAACTGTTAATTTGGGTGTTAAGCCGTCGACCCGTTCAACAGTTTTGACCTTTTTTATTTTTTAATTCAATTTGTTAGAATGGGCCATCCATTTGAACCAGGCAATCGGACTGTCAACCCAAAAAGAAGTGGCCAAAACAATTTCATTTCTGGGTCATTTTTTAAATCGTTGCATAGGTTATATACCCCTAGGCTGTGCTGGTCTGGTAGTCAATGATGATTGTATTTTTGGTAACATCACATTTCACTAGGCAAAGGCATAATGATAATGTCAGCCCTGTTGAGAAGGTGAAGGTGGAATGTGACCCCAGGACAGTGGGGAATTTCTTCCATTTAACTTCACAAACTGAGCTAGATGGCATCTTCGCAGACTTCATTACAATCAACCTATTTTATTTGTTTGTTTGTTGGATATAGAAGGAAAGACATGTAAGATATTGCTCATGAGAATATAATACAATGAGAAACTCTTTCTACACTAAATAATCATCAAGAAATGGTGATTGTTTTGTACAAATTATATTGAGGAAGACAAGATAGAAAAATCGAAATGGTTAAGACAATTGGGTAAAGAGAGAAGAGTCAACTATGCCAGTTTTGTCTCTCCTCATCCTCCTCCCCTGATTTGGTGCTTTACTTTTCCTCTCCCTATTTATGTTTCTAACTAGTACTGTTGATATCAAGACATTATCAGCAAATACATTTATGACAAATGACTACTTTTGCTTGAAGTGCAACCGCATTTGCACTAATATAAATGAATGGGAGTGCAAATGAGAGAATTGTAAATTTTGGTTCATTTTTACTTTGAGTTTTCTTTTATTTTGCTTCATGTTTTGTTTTACTTTTAGGGATGGCAATTTTTCACATCCCCAACCTAATGGGGAAAGAAGAGAAGTGAATTCCCCACCCCATCCCAATCCTGATTATATATATTAAATATATACATATAATATTATTTATATTATATATATCAAAATATATTAAAAATATTTTATTTTAAGTAAATAAATTTTCTAAAAAAATTAATTTAAAATTTCAGGAATTTGGGTCCCCGACGAGAAACTATCTCCACCAAGGATCAAAGATGGAGGGTCATTTTTATCGCCAACAAGAATCAAGGTTGAGGATATGAATTTATTTGAAAGCCGGAATCAGGGATGGGGAGTATGGTCCCAACCCCTTTGCCATTCATATTTACTTTCTTTGCACTACAAACAAACATAAAAAAGTAATACCTGTACCAAAATTTAACCAAAATATAGACTCAATTCAATTACTCTACCATACTCTTTGCACCAGTGAAAATGAAATTGCACCAACAAGTTTCCTAGATAGAAAGATCGGCCAAAGATGAATACCTGTTTAACATGCTGTGGAATGAAATTTTTGGTATATGTATTCAATAAAATGCTAGACTTTATGTATAAATCTAGACATTGGTAGCCAATAAGAATATGCACATACAAAATGTTGCCACGTGGGTTGGCCGAGGGCAATAAGGTAAATTCACTCTTCGAATTCCGAGCATTAGCCGAGGACCTCAAGGCCTCGGAAGAGGTTGACCGAAGCCGAGGACAACAAACCGAAGCAGAGTACTCCTTCCGAGGACTATAGTAGCCAAGGACTGCGAGTCGAGGCGAAAGTCCTTGGTAACCTAGGATACTGCAAGACAGGAAGTGTTAGAGACCTCGGGGTGGATACCCGAGGCAGAGGCTCCGACACTCAAGTTAGTATGAGGTGTGAAGTAGGGTAGAGTGCAAAAGTGCTCCTTCCTTGGATGCACCAGATCTCCCTGAATTAATGCTAGGTAGACAATGTAGGTGCATGAAGTAAATGAGTGAGTGATGTTGGAGTTACTCCGTTCCAATCCCTTTTAAGGGGTAGTTACCTCTTATTTATACTTGAGCGTGCTGGTGGTAGGTGAAGATGAACGCCTCAGATGAGAGCCGTATGAGGTCAAGCTATGGGCCTTGGCGGTACGCCAAATAATTATGTGATTGGCCCCTTACGGAGGCAGTAGGGCTCCCTCCTACTGTTGCTGACGTTAGCAGGCGTTAGTGGGCTGGGCCTCCCAGCCCTATGTGGGTTGGGCCAATCTAACCCACATCACTTGCCCCCTACTCCTGAGACCGAGGTGAGGCCTTGGCTTTTGCTCGTAATGAGGTTAGTAATTGAAGTGAGGCTTCGACTTCGATCATTGGGAGTAGTGGTCGTTATGCCTTCGGAATTGTCAGCCGAGGGATGTCCTGCACTAACGTCATCTTCGTTGTTCGTGTCATCACTCTTCGATTCGGAAACACGAGCGATGTTGATGCCTCGGCTTGGCAGGGGTGTCCCGTATTCCGCACGGGCAGGTCACGTCAGCGGGGCTACCGTGTAGGGGACGACCGTCCCAGGAGTCCTATGTTTGCTGGGTTGAACGGTCCGACCGATGGTTCGTGATGAGTAGGCCTTTCGGTTCACTCGGTGGGTTGCCGAGGAGGGTTTTTGCGGTTCACCCGACATCGTTTCGCGTTCCAAGGGCATGCGTTAGGGGGTGTGTGGTAAAACTGGTTCGTAGGAGCGGGGGGCTCCCGCATCCATTGGATCTGCATCAATCTGAATTGTTGCTTTGGGCGTAGTTTCGTATTTCGAGGGCCTATGCTAGGGGCCTCCCGCGTCCGTTGGATCTACGTCGATTGAATTGTTGCTTTGGGCGTCGTTTCGTCTTTCAAGGGCTTGCACTAGGTGGCACATCACAGTTGGATGGTGGGAGCGGATTGGTTTCAGCCGTCAGATTTAGAGACATCCAGGCCATTAAATTTCCTTTAAATAGGGACCTTGACAATGCTTTTCTTCTCTATTTGAACTTAGACGCCCTTGTTCTCGAGTGAATGCAGCTCTCCAACTCTCAAGTCTTCAGAACTTCTTTACTTCTTCCCTTCTTCGGGACATTCCACCCACTTTTAGGTAATCTTAACATGTCATTTGCAGACTCTGGTCCCGAGTTCCATGAACCCCTGAACATCTCGGGAGGGATCTCTCCTGCAACCCCCTCTCCCTTGTCTTCTCTAGGTTCTTTAGCTGCAGTCCCCCGCTGAYGAGAGGTGGCCGTTTTGAGGGAGAAGTTAACCTTGGGAGGTGTCGAGGGCAGTCACCGGGGAAATGGCTCTCCCCATGAAAGTGTCGCCTTGGCATCGCCGAGGGAGCCTGGGGATCTTCTCTCTCCGAGGGTGACGCGGAACTCATTGTCGGACTAGTAGGAGGGAGTGTTGCCCGAAGGGTGGTTGATGTTGGTGTCCCACGTTCGGAGTTTCACAGCTCCTTGGACGTGTTCCAGGTCAAATCCCTTGCGAACAATCGCAAGGCGCTTCTGGACGAACAATCGCTTTGGGATCACCTCGAAGCTCAGCTGAAGGAGGCGCGGAAAGGGCTCTCCAAAGAGCAAGTGAAGTGGGTGTAGCTGGAGAGCATCATCACGAAAGCGGAGAGATGAGCTGCCGAGGCCGAAAAGAGGGCTGCTGAGGCGGAGGCGAAAGCTGCCAAAGCCCTAGCTTTGATAGAGGAGTCAAAGAAAGCAACGACCAAGGCAATGGAGGCAAACAAGAAGTCTTCCGACTACTTGGATGCTTTGGCGGAGTATGCTTCATCATCTTACCTCAACGGTATTGAAGATACCAAGAAGGCACTCCTACTAGTGCTGCTGGATTTTGATGTCGAGGGACTACAGGTGATCCCTGACGCTCCTACCGAGGCTCCCCCAACCAAAGGGGTCGTCCTCCCTCTTACCAATGACGAGGCGCAGGCGTAGACCTTTCCCCTCCTTTTTTTATCGTTGTAATAGATGCCACTTGTTTCTTTTTTTCTTGAAGGCAATACAAAATTTTGYAAAGGCTGTACAAGATCAACATTGAATAGTGAATGAAGCCCTTTTTTGTGTATATTGTGTTTTGTGCATGTTGCCTCTTCTCTTTTCTTTCTTTTATTTTTTTGTGAGAGGTCCTTGCCCCTCCAAAAGGTTGAAACTACAATACACAAGGCACACACGATTCAGCCGTAGTATTCGTTTATTTGCATGCTCATCTCAGCTTGTCGGGATATTAGGAGCCAAGGTGGATTCATACTTCCGAGGCGGGGCTCGCTTGGCCTCCAAATCCTGTGCTATCCCAAGCGAGGCCGAAGATACCTGGCACCCTAGATAAGGTCTAGGGCCAAAGTATACCGCCGAGGTACTTGGGTGGATGAAGAGCTACAGCGGAGTAGCACCATCGGGGTACAGCTCCTCTGACTCGTTCTTACCAAGTGTTTTCTCGGGGGAGGCCAAGGTGTTCCACCGACGAATCCGAGGGCTCTGTCTCGTTATTTTCTTTGCGCTAAGTGCAGATAGCCGAGGGGATCACCACGCTCCAAGATGAYAAGGTGACGAGGTGAAATGAAGAGGAACTTTGCTTCATTCATTCATTACTTTCATCAATAAATTACATTCATCTGTAGTACATGCAGAGGTTCTCCGAGTTTCACGTACGAGGGACAGGTCTTCCATCTAGGTTTTCCAGTCAAAATGTGTTGGGGCCAAGATCTTGCTTAATCTGGTAAGGGCCTTCCCAGTTGGGGCCTAGCTTTCTTCCTCCTTCTCTATAGTGCCTTTCTTTCACTCTGGAGTTATAGTAGCGGGCCACTCGCTACTGATGCACGGTCATCCTAATTTGTGCTTGTTCTCGGGTTTCTTCCAGCAGGTCTAAGTTTACTTTGAGCGCTTCATCATTCTTGTCCTTGGTATACCCTTGGATCCAAAGTGTGGATTGGCCAATCTTCGCTGGGATCACTGCTTTCGTGTTGCAGGTCAGGCCGAAAGGGGTTTCTCCCATCGCTGTCTGAGGTGTGGTTCGGTACGCTCAAAGGACGTTGTGTWGTTCATCGACCCACAGGCCTTTATCTCTATCCAACCTGGTCTTTAGTCCGTCCAGGATGGTTCTGTTTGTGACCTTGGCCAGGCCGTTCGTTTGTGGGCCGACGAGCTACACAACGTCCTCTGAGCGTACCGAACCACACCTCAGATAGTGACGGGAGAAACCCCTTTCGGCYTGACCTACGACACGAAAGCAGTGATCCCAACGAAGATTGGCCAACCCACGCTTTGGATCCAAGGGTATACCAAGGACGAGAATGATGAAGCGCTCAAAGTAAACTTAGACCTGCTGGAAGAAACCTGAGAACAAGCACAAATTAGGATGACCACCTATCAGTAGCGAGTGGCCCGCTACTATAACTCCATAGTGAAAGAAAGGCACTATAGAGAAGGAGATCTTGTCCTCAGGAAGGTCATGGTTCTCGAACCTGGTCTTTAGTCCGTCCAGGATGGTTCCGTTTGTGACCTTGGCATTGCCGTTCGTCTGGGGGTACCCCATCGAGGTGTACTATTGCCTGATGCCAAGGTAGGTGCACCATTCTCGGAACTTAGTGTCATCAAACTATTTTCCGTTGTCCATGACTAGCATGTAGGGGAGGTCGAAGCGGTAAATAATGTTCTTCCAAAAGAAGTTTTGAATTGTCCGCGAAGTGATAGTGGCTAGGGGTTCAGCCTCCACCCATTTTGTGAAGTAATCCACAGCAACGACAAGGTACTTCCTACCTCTCGTTGCTTGAGGGAAGGGGCCGAGGAGGTCCATCCCTCATTTGGCAAAGGGCTAGGGGCAGGTGAGGGTTGAGAGGGTGGTAGCTGGTTAAAGGTAGTGGTTATCATGTCTCTGACACTGATCACATTTCCGCACCAGCTCGGTCATATCCTTGTGAAGTGTCGATCAGAAGTACCCTTGCCTTAATGTTTTCTGAGCTAGGGTCCGGCCGCCGAGGTGATTGCTGCAGATGCCTTCATGAATTTCCTAGAGCACATACTCACCCTCCTCCCTGTGGAGGCATCGGAGGTAAGGAAAGGTGAAGGACCTCATATACAACTTTCCTTCTAGCAAAGTGTAGTGGGCTTCCTATCATCGAAGTTGTCGGGCTTCGTTCCTGTCATCGGGTAGCCTCTCCATCAGTAGGAAGTCAATAATAGGATCCATCCAAGATGGTAGGGCCTCCACGGGTAGGATTTGGATGTATCTATGGAGGGTCTGGCTAGTCTTTCCATGCGTACAGTGCGGCCGAGGGCCACATCTGAGGTGCTCACCAATTTGGAGAGGGCGTCGGCTTAGGAATTCTCGACTCGCGTGACTTGCTGCATAGTGAAGTGTTGGAAGTGGCAGGCTAACTCTTGAAATTTGTCGAGGTACTTAGCCATGCTTTGTTCTTTGGCCTCATACTCACTATTGACTTGATTCACCACCAGCTGCGAGTCGCTGAGGACTTCGACGTGCTTGGAGCCGAGGTCTCTGGCAATCTGTAACGCTGCCAAGAGGGCTTCGTACTCGGTTTCGTTGTTGGATGTAGGGAACTTGAATCTTAGCGCATATTCTATGATGGCATCGTTGGGGGTGAGGAGAATGAGGCYTGCTCTACCCCCCTTTGGTGTTGGATGAACCGTCGACAAAATGTCTACACGCAGGGGAACCTCTTCTACCCATCGTGCTTCTTCTGGCTCATCTTCGCGAGGCCGGCCGAGGGGCTTGCTGAAAGTGCTTTTCTCTTCGGAGTTGGCCTAGGCTTGCGCTTTGATCGCAGGCCTCGGCTGGTACCATATGTCAAACTCTGACAATTCTATTGCCCACCAAATCAGGTGTCTCGAAGTCGCTAGCTTAGCGGGGACGGCCCTAAGGGGCTGATTTGTCAGGACTACTATGGAGTGGGCTTGGAAATACGACCTGAGCTTTCTGGCCGAGGTGGCGAGGGCATAATCTAGCTTTTCCACTTCAGGGTATTGGGTCTCGGCGTCACTGAGGACCCTGCTGACATAGTATACAGGTCTCTGGACTCCGTTGTCTTTCACCAGGACTGAGCTGATGGCCTCGTCTCTAGCTGATAGGTACAAATCTAGGGTTTCCCCTGATACCGGCCGAGCAAGGAGTGGGAGTGAGGCGAGGTATAGCTTGAGCTTGTCAAAGTAACACCGGCACTCCTCCCTCCACTAGAAATCTTTCAGCTTCTTCATGGCATTGAAGAAGGGAAGGCAGCGGTCTGCCAACTTTGACATGAAATGGTTAAGGGCGGCTATTCTGCCGGTGAGTCTCTAAGTCTCATTTACTGACCGAGGGGGTGCCATGTCTAGTATGGCTTGTACCTTGCTTGGGTTGGCTTTAATGCCCCTTTGAGAGACGACAAAGCCTAAGAATTTCCCCGAGGTAACCCCGAAGGTGCACTTGCTCGGGTTGAGCTTCATATTGAATTTACGCAGAGTATCAAAGTTCTCGGCCAAGTCCGAGGTGTGCACTTCGGCCTTTAGGCTCTTCACCACCATGTTGTCCACGTAAGCTTTGACGTTCCTTCCCATCTGATTATTGAAAATCTTGTTGACAAGACATTGGTAGGTGGCCCCTGCATTCTTAAGGCTGAACGACATTACTTTGTAGCAATACGTGTCATGCTCAGTGATGAAAGATATCTCCTCCTCCTCGTCGGGGTGCATCTGGATCTGGTTGTACCCGGAGAAGGCATCCACAAAGCTGAGTAGTTTATACCCTACAGTGGTGTTGACGAGGTGGTCTATCCTCAAGAAAGGAAAACTGTCCTTCGGGCAGGCTCGGTTAAGGTCTGTGAAGTCAATACAGATCCGCCATTTCCCATTAGCTTTCTTTACCAAAACCACGTTAGACAGACAGTTGGAGTAATGTACCTCACGGATGAAGCGGCGTCGAGTAGCTTATCAACTTCCTCTCCTATAGCCTTCCATCGTTCCAATGCAAAGTTCCTCTTCTTTTGCCGAACTACCTTAGAGCCTGGGTCCACGCTCAGCCTGTGAGTAATGATCGAAGGGTTGATTCTGAGCATGTTAGCGGCGGACCAAGCAAAAACGTCGGCGTTAGTTCTAAGGAAACTTACCAGTTTAGATAGGCATTCAGGGGGAGGGTGGACCCGATGCAGATTGTCCTTTCTAGGGCTGACTCATCCAGGAGAACCGATACGAGGTCCTCAGCTGGTTGGCCTCGGCTCGTTGGTTCTTCCCAGGGGTCGAGGCCTTCTAGTGATAAGGCTTCCTTATTCTTTCCCTTTAGTGCCGCCACGTAGCATTGGCGGGTGATCTGTTGGTTCCCACGAATGACTCCAACACCTTGCTTGGTAGGAAACTTAAAGGTTAGGTGATAAGAGGACATGGCTGCCCCCAGTGCATGAAGGGTTGGTCTTTCCATTATCGCGTTGTAGGGAGAGGCAACCTTCACCACTAGGAACACATGCATCCAAGTCAATTGGTGTGGCGTTGCCCCTACCGTGATGGGTAGGGTAGATATTCCTTCCGGCCTAGTGATGCTGCTGAAGAAGCCGACGAGAGGAGCGTTAGCTGGCTGGAGTTGCTCTGGCRCGAGCTTCATTCTCTCATAGGTGTCATAAAAAATGATGTCGGCTGATGAGCCGTTATCCACCAAGATCTTCTTCACCATAAAATTGGAGATGATGGCTGCGACCACAAGGGCATCATTGTGGGGAACAGTAGCCCCTTGTAAGTCCTCATCGGTGAAGACGAGGGCATGTGGACATCTTGGCCTCTGTGGAGCGTCCGGGTACTTTTGCTTCTTCGGGGCAGGCTCCTAGATGTTGAGCTGCCTGGCGTAGGCTTTTCAAGCCGAGGCCGAGACTCCACCTAAGGCCATGCCCCCGACGATGAGTCTTCGGYGGGGTCTTGGCAACCGAGCACTTAAGAGCCGAGCCGGGGCGGAGTTTGTTGATGGATGCGTGCATGGAGACCACAGGGTCGAGGTCTCGAACCTCGAGCACTTATTTCTTGAAGCGGTCGATGTAAGACCGCAAGCTTTCACCCGACTCCTGTTTGAGCGACACCAGAGAGACTACGCTCTTCTGGCATCATGTACTACTGATGAAGCAGGCGAGGAACACAGTTGTAAACTGCTCCCACGAGCTGATTGATCGAGGAGGAAGGCTGGAGAACCAGTGACGAGCGGCCCCCTGAAAGTAGCTTGGAAGGTTCGACACGTCAAGGCATCGGAATAACCATATAGTATCATGAGCGCTCTGAAACCCTCCAAGTGGTCATCGGGGTCAGTGCTTCCGTTGTACATCTCCAGTGTGGGAGCCTTGAAGTGTGGGGGGAGAGTCTTCAAAATGATTTCCGGGGTGAACACGTCCATGCGACCTGCAAAGTTGCAGTGACTGGTTGAGGCATCGGCTCAGCTATCCTTAACCTGGTGGAGCTTGTCCTTGACGGCCCTAATCTCGGCTCGCAACTCAGAAAGCCCTGGGTCAGCACGGGCATGGGCCCTACTTTTGTCTTCACGGACCCGATGGGTGTCAGCTCAGACTCCCGAATACTCTGAGACAGGGTTGTGCGCTCCTTTGTGGGAACGACGGTCATTCAGAACGTCCCTGAGGTCTAAGACGGGAGGTGGAGTGGGATGGTGTCGGCTCTCGCCTCAAGAGCGAACTCCAGGGCAGCCAAACTGTTCGCCATTGTCCTGGGGGGCCTCCCTACGACGACGGTGGTGCTTCTCCAAAGATTGATGACTGTCTTTGGATTGAGCGGGCACACTCTCCCTCTGGCTAGGAGGACAGACATTCCTTCGAGGTGAGTCCGGAAGGCGGTTATTGCATGATTTTGACGGTTCGGCCAGCAGATTACCGTGGCCGAGGGCTAGTACCTCAATGTTCTCGCATCGGCCCTTATCCTCTGACACCCCAGCGGGGCGGTTGCTTTGAAAGGGACCTCCTGCTCGGGGGCATACTTCTTTCATTCGTTAGGTGAGGCGGTCCAAACGATCGAGGACGGCCTGAAACTGCTCGTAGGTAGCCAGGTTCAGATTGTTCCTAGCTCTCCTCACCATGACTTCCGAGCTTAAAGGGGTTTTGGATCTAGAGTGTTATTATTGTTTATCTTGGAGTAGGGGTCGTCTTAGCAASCACATTTCCCACAGACGACGCCAATTTTTGCCGCACGGGTTGGCCGAGGGCAACAAGGTAAGTTCACTCTTCGAGTTTCGAGCGTTAGCCGAGACCTCGAGGCCTCGAAAAAGATTGACCGAAGCCAAGGACAGCAAACCAAGGCGGAGTACTCCTTCCGAGGACTRCGAGTTGAGGCGAAAGTCCCTAGTGACCTGGGATACTGCAAGACAGGGAGTGTTAGAGACCTCGGGGTGGATACCCGAGGCAAAGGCTCCGACGCTCAAGTTAGTACGAGGTGTGAAGTGGGGGAGAGTGCAAAAGTGCTCCTGGAGAGAGTCCTTGGATGCATTGGATCTCCCTGAATTAATGCTAGGTAGATAATGTAGGTGCAGGAAGTAAATAAGTGATGTTGGAGTTAATTTATTCTGGCCCCTTTTAAGGGGTAGTTACCTCTTATTTATACTTGAGCGTGCTAGTGGTAGGTGAAGATGAACGCCTCGGATGAGAGCCGTATGAGGTCAAGCTGCAGGCCTTGGTGGTACGCCAGATAATTATGTGATTGGCTTCGTATGGAGGCAGCAGGGCTCCCTCCTAATGTCGCTGACGTTAGCAGGCATTAGTGGGTTGGGCCTCCCAGCCCTATGTGGGCTGGGCCAAGCTAACCCACATCACAAAATATCATCATCATCGAAGAATCATGTTTCACCATTGTGCTTTGTATAGTGCCATATCAATTGTTAGAGAACCTAACTTTTAGGCAAGGTTTTTAAAACCGAAAATGGTCAGGGGTCTGATTTCTAGGCCGAACAATCCAACTGCTCGAACTGAACAAATGGCCTGTTCTAACAAAAAAAAAACAAAAAATGGACAAAATCATTGGACAGTTTGAACAATTTGACCACCCAGGTCAGCGGTTTGTTGACCAAATCAACATTTTTTTGGTGAAATAACAGTTTTAGGGTAAAATAGAACCAATCACCTGACCGGTTCCGTTTTTGGTCCAACCGTCCGATTTGGTTGAATTTTGAAAACCATGCTTCTAGGGAATACCCTAACATGAACACCTCTAATTTCAATTAGCAATCCATGCACTTGGATTGTGGTACTGACCTAGTAGTAGACTAGTAATCCTTTTGTCTTTGGGCCCAAGCTTTTACCTATTTATGACTGAGGGTCGTTAATGGTCCAAGTCAACCCACTAGGCCAAAATTAGCATCTTGAGTCCTGATTTTTAGTAGGGCTGTTCATGGGTCGGTTTATTGCTGTTTTTCTAACCGACCCGACTTGGTTGGGTTGCTTGAAAATGAAACCGAAATCGACCCTGTGTTAGGCAAAACCGACTTGGTTGGTTTGGGTTAGTTTGGGTCAGTTTGAGTGCTTGAGTTGAGGGGCTAATGGAGTAAGGGYGGACCAAGTCAAAAGTTACCAAGAAAAGAGAAAGTCAAATTGTGTTAGAAAAAGAATACTGAAATTTGGAATTTTTAAGAAGGCTTCTAATCTAAGTAAAAACGAYACCTAATTGTAATTACCTATTTGGTGTAAAGGACCTTAGAGAATAAGATCATTTCTTTAAACCTTCCAAAAAAATGCAAGAAGCTATTAATGGCATTCCTTGTCATGCAATGCTGCCATTAATGGCATTCCTTGTCATGCAATGCTGCCATTAATGGCATTCCTAAAGATAATACTAGAAAGTAGAAACTATAAGTAACTATAATTAGCTATAAAATAGAAACTAAGTTAGGTACTAACTACTAAGTACTAACTAGGAACTAAGTCGGTTCGGGTCAATTCATTTTCGATTTTCATGTGTGGAAACCGAAACCAAATCAACTCATTGGTTTATGCTTTTTAGTAACCCGAAACCGACCGATCCTAAAAAAAACCCGACCAACTAAGATTAGGTCGGTCGGGGTTGGTCGGTCTGATCGGTTTGGGTCTTCTTATGAACAGCCCTARTTTTAGTAGAACTTACTCCAAATTTTCATTTTGAGTCCTGATTATGATAGGGTTAAAAATGATTTTACCTATTATGACCCAATTAGTACTCTAACCAATATGTGTATATACATTAACACATGATAAAGAAGAGGCTCCAATGTGTGTGTATATAAAAGTCTGCTGGGTTATTGTTAATTCACCAAGCCAAAGCCAAAGGTCTGCTGGTTATACTTTGCTAACCCCTTTATTACTCAGATAGCGAGGACTACCCTGACTTAAGCCTTATACGACCCATACATAGTCCTGCTCAAGTCAATAGTGCAAAACCACCTAAATCATGACTCACTACCAAAAAATCTCATACATATGATCATTCTTTTATGGTTGATGATTAGTTGACATGATCACTCCGAGTCCCTCCAAAATAAGAGGTGTGGGATTAAATTCATAGAATGTAGGCTCTTTATGGTATGGTTATTGAGTCTTATGTGTATCCTATTTTATCCTTGCCCCTGAATCACCTCTAATGTTTTTTTTTAACCTCAAATATTACTCCAGGTGGAGGGGTACCATCTAAAATTTTAAGGGTTTTTACTGTTTAGTCTACTCCCACAATTTTTATCTCCACCGTATAGTTGGGATAGATGTCAATTCGAAATTGATGTTAATATATGGACGAACATTAGTGTTTAGGTGAAGGTATTTGAAATTTTGAATTATTATAAGTCTACAATAAAATTCTGAGGTGGAATACAATATACTTACCCTAAAATTTTATTAAATAGTAGCAAAAATCTCATGAAATAGGGCAGGAGATAGCCCGTCTTACCCACCCAGATACAATAATCAATGCACGGCATAGGAAGGTTGATAATATCTTCATGACTATATGCCAAAAGGTCWTGGTGAAGCAGAAAATCAGCGAAAACCACAAGAGCCCTCATTTATCCCTTTATTAGCCAATATATCCCCTCAAGGTGTGAGAGAAAGAAATCTCCATCTGGTTAATAATCAAGCATTGAATCCCCTCTACTGTATATTATGTGATATCAAAACAATATCCTTGACCCAATAATTGAGTCATTGTCACTCTGAAAGTGGAAAGCCGAAGATTGAATTTGTGGAATTGCAGGTTTTCTTTGTTATATGTATGGCTATGGCCAATGGACCTCATGTGCACTCTTCTCTGTCACCACACGAGTCCCCTCTAATGTGTATTATATAATACCACAAAAAAAAAAACCTTACATAATGGATGGTTCAATCCTCTAAGAGCCAAACATGTGGTTCATTAAAAGGAGATAATCTAAAATTCATCATGACATTTCAGGACCTCCAAAATGAGCTTTATTGTTTAAAACTCAACTTCTATTAATTTTCTTTTCTGTTTAATCACTCCTACTGATATCATTAATAGTTGTCCACATAAGCATTTAAGTATTTTAGATGATCAAACTACTCTTGAATGATTAGTCAACCTTATTAAATATTTTTATGATAAAATTATTTATGACTATTGTGGGCCCGGCCTGAGTTAGGGGTAATTATTATGAAAAATATTTAATAAGCTTGACTTACCATTCAGGGATAGTTTGGTCATGTAAAATACTCAAATGCTTATATGGACCRGGGTGTAAATGGATCGAGTTCGAATCGAACCTGGCAATATTCAAATTTGAATCCGACTAGAAAGTTCAATACCCAACGAATATTGAAAATTAATATTTGAATTCAAATTCGATTAAATATTTGAATAGTCGATTCGGATTTGAATTTGACCAATTAATTATTGTAGGTAATTAATAACTATATAAAATAAATAATTTATTTATATAAAGTATATAAATATATAAATTATTTATATAATTTAATTATTGTATATATAATTTACATAAAATATTTAAATATTTTATATATTATATATAAAAATTAAATAATCAGTCTATTTAGATTTTTATCGAATCGAATTAGGTCATATCTAAATTCGAATTCGATTATCTATTCGGTATGAATAGAATATCTGAATTCGACCAATTAGATATTCAAATTCTCTGAATTCAACTCGATTATATTAAATCTTGAATTCGAAATCGAATTTTTGAATACTGTGGACAATTTATATTAACAATCACAAAGAGTGAAATAATGAAAATATAATGGAAGGTGAATTTTAGGTAATAAAACTCATTGACAGGGGTTTTGTGAAGGTTTTGAAAAGTCAGGGTTTAAGATAAGATGATGATTGAACGTTCCTCCAAAACTGGAAGACTCCGATGAAACTCATGTAATTATAAACTCTCTCGCATAGTAAAGTCAATGGACCTCAAAAAAAACAAAAAACAAAAAACTCCTCGACGGGTCCAGGCCTCCATATCAATACCAAGTGCTTATGTGAGATCTCAATGCTGACAGAAAACACCTCACGTGAAGTGAGGCCGTGAGGGTCCTGGCTCTGCCCGAGCCTCTGAGTAGCGACACTCACGACCCAACCACACTCCACAACCTGACGAACTGTATTAACCAAGACAAGAGGACAAAGCTTCTTAAATGGAATGGCCAGCTAGACAACGCTCATGGCGTTGTCTGGGATTCATGAGTCCCTTTACTAATAGCAAATATCTAATACATTATTTGAGCCTTTGAGGTAGGTAGGTGTATCGACCCAATTACATAGCTGATTTGATCATGTTATGCTTATCAATAATCCACCTAACATTCCTTGCTATTACTAGCACCTACAAGACAATTTGGACATTAGAATTGATGAATACTTCAAAATTCCAATTTGATCTTTATCAYTGAATGTGTTGGTTGCAAAGTGTCTTGCCAAATGTGCTCTTTCTTCATTTTCTGTAACTGTAACTTGATTATTATCACCCGATTTCTTGATTCCTGTTTTGAAATATGATGTAATTGAGTAATTTGTTTAATGAATTTGCCCACAGATATCGAAAGAAATATCGTTCTTGCCCATGATAAAGCATTAGCAACCACTCCATTAATTAGTAGAAATAAGATAAATTGTTGTAAAAGAAGAACCTATACGGCCATACCCAATACATTATTTCTTTCTAATGGCTTGATATGAGGTCTGAAGGGTACTTTGGGAATAAACTATGGGCTCATGGCTAAACATTTCCCACTCAGTTTTGGTAATTATGTGACCATTCTTCCATGTTGCAATACTAATGGTTCTTAATTTACAAAAGGTCGATTAAGTAATTAAACCAGTTACAAACTATAGCCGGTGTTTTAGCAACAACCCATTAAGTTCTTGAACCCAATCAATTCCTATTTGGTCTTAAAAATGTGGAGAGATTTGCTTTAAATTTTAAAACATGTGGCTAAACCTCCCTTTCATAAAAGGAACTAAATGATAAAGTGGGTCCCTCATAAAAGGAGCAAGGGTCCCATATATTCCTAATTTAAATTAGAATAGTGGTTCAGACCTACCATGTGGATACTGGATAGATGTCCCCTAGTTTATTTTCCGAATTAGATAAATGGAACTCTATCAAAGACTTGAGCTATTTAGCTATTTAGTTTTCATCTTAAAAAAGAAAAAACATTTAATTTCCTAAATCAATTAAGAAATCTATCCCTAAACTTTCAATCTCAAAGTTGCAACCATTCTAGGAGAAAAAAAAAATTTAGGGTCCGTTTCATTTCTTGGAATAGGTGCCTAGAATTGGAATTGGAATGATTCATTCAGATTCTAACTATTTGTTTAGTAGGAACAGGATTCTTTGGGGAATGAAATTCCCTTATAAGAGGGAATGGTCACTCCATGCCCCCCCCCCCTTCCCCCGTGGCAATGGGATTCCCACTCAGAGTCAATCAAGAAGTAAAGAACTCATAACACCCCCGTAAAGCTAATGTTAATAAATAATAAAATATCAGTAAATTAATAATAAGGTGATAATAAATAATAATATATTAATAAAATATTAGTAAAGTATTAACAAAAATATTGAAAAATAGTAATAAAATAATAGTGCTATAATAAAATATTAATAAATTTAACAATAAAAAACAAATATAGTATTTATTAAATAATAATCATAATAATAATTAAATATAAACAAAATATTGATATAATATAATTAAAGTAATAGTAAAATATTAACATATTAATAATTAAGTAATAATAAATTAATCTTAAAATAGTAAACAAAAACAGTAGAATTTTAGTAAACTAATTAAAAGTAATAATATATTAGTAAAATATTCATAAATTAATGATATATAGTAAGATATTAATTATTAAATACTAATAAAGTAGTAATAGAATAATAATAATTATATATTCATAAAATATTAATAAAATAATAAATAGACTAATACAAAATTGAATTTTTTTCAGTAGATTCTGATTCAAACTCCAAATGAACCAAACAACAATTGGAATCTGATTCTAATTCTTGACTATAGCAAATAGGCATCAGGTATAAGTGATTCTGATTTTAATTCCTAGGGATTCCAATTCTGATCTTGTTTGTAAACCAAATGGACCCTTATTGTTATCTATAAGGCTCTGTTTAGGAAGAGTGCAAATACAAATGAAAATGATAACGTTTGTATTTATTTAACTTTTGATTATGGTTAGGGTCTATTTGGTTTATATTTGGAATCAGAATCAAAATCCTTTAGACTTGGAATCAAAATTAACGATGGAAATCTCTACCCTACTCGCCTTGACAGGGATGGTTTTGTTGTTTGAAAGATGGGTTTTGAGATTCTACAACCCATACAAGTAGGGGTAGTGTACAATGTTAAGCTAAACCTGATCCTCCCTAACCCACATATTATTAGAAAGCATATAAATTTTATATATTAATTGTTGAACGTAATATAATTTGAATTTTATGTGAAGGATAATTGATAGTTTATGTGTTTTTTACATGTCTTAATCAAATAATTGGAAAATTTGTTCTTTGTTTGTGTTATCTTATTTATTGCTTATAAAATAATAGGAAATTAGATGCAGATCCTAAACCTAACCTGTCCTACCCTTGAATGTGAGGAGGGTTTTGCGTTTCTATGCACGTGGGAGGGTTTTTATTCTCAAAATCCAACATGCTATGGGTTTTGGGGCAGGTAGGGTCTAGAATTTGCAAAACCCTCATCGAACCTGCCTTGTTGCCATCCCTAATTGGAATCTATTTCCATAGCCTGTTCGGTTTAGACAAGAATTAGAATGAGAATTAGAATTAGCTGGGATGAGATTTCATTCCCAAGGAAGAGGGAGAGAATGGCCATTCTCTCAAATGGGGGAATGTCATCCCACAAAGAAGTTTAAGAATCGGGATGGGATTCCCATTCCACCCAATCAAATAGTTAGATTCTAGACCCCTTTTCCCGCATACTAAACAGACCTTTGAACCATATTGGAATAGGGGCTTGGAATTGGATCCAACTATTTGGTTGGGAGGAATTTGAATCCCATTCTCATTCCTGGTGGAATGGCATCATCCCATTTAAGAGAATGGCCATTCCCTCCCCCTCCCTTAGAAATTCCATTCCAGCTGATTCTAATTATTATTCTGATTCCTGTCTGAAATCAAAATTCCAAACTTCCAATTCTGATTCCTGAACAAATCAACCTTAAAATTTTTTCACTATATTATTATTATTATATTGAAAAACAAGTTTTTAAAGATTAAATTTTATTTTTTAAGGTAAAGAAAGAACAAATTCTTACAATTAACCTTATGCTTTTTTTTTATTTTGAAAACCGATATTAAAACTGATCTTAATAAATTATTGGTTCCAAATATCTGGAACCTAACCCGAATGGATAGGTTCCAATTTCTGGCTTGAACGGTTGAACCCCCTCCTCACAAGCGCACACTTATTTGACGGGACAAGACCGTTGAATTACTATAGTACCCTCCAACTTTCAAGAATTGGCCATTACGGTGCGGACTAGGATTTCCTGTTTTCCATGAGACGGGGTATCTGTGGACTGTGGTTTCAGGCTTTCAGCCTTTCAGGTAGCCTTCCATGATTTCCTGCTTTCTATGTTGAGAGGAAACCCACGTCACACCACACCAGCACTTTCCAAGTATCCAATCAAGTGCTGTTTCTCTACATTAAAATGGTGGGACCCAAAGAACACAATAGAAGAGAATAAAGGCACACAATACGCAGTTCGGATCTCTTGCCCACAAGATTAATCCTACTCCTACTACACCCATTCACATATCATTAAAATGCAACTTGATTTCCTTTGTTGCTGTGCTCATAAGTCATAAACATAAATCCAAGCCTAGGGCAATGATCTTATTTTCCATTCTTTAATCAAATGAACGTCTCAGTGATAAACGTTATTTAAGTGACTAATATTACTAAAAAGGGTTAATTGTATATTAATACTATGTCTTTGAGACTAGTCTTATTTGATACCCAAATTTTAAAATATGTCAATTCAGCATCTGAACTTTTAAAACGTCCTAGTTTAGTCTTCATCATTGGTAGTGTATCAGTTTCCTGTAAATGCGATCATGTGTGATTTAAAATTTTTGAAAATATCAAAATTATCTTTCAAAATAAGATATTGTTTATCATGTTCTTCTTTAAGAACCAAGATTGAGTCCAAACAACGATGAATAACTTAAAAGACATTTGAATTAGGACATTTAAATGATTAATAAAGAAAATTAAATAATACCTAAAAGGTTTTTGTATCTTTTCACATGTCATTTAGGCTCAGTTTGAAAAGAGTACAAATACAAATACATACAAAATAATATAAAAATTGAAGGTTTTGCACTCTATGTATTTATATTTGCACTCCTTCTGAATAAAGCCTTAGACTCAATTTCGAAGAAGTACAAATACAAATATATACAAAATAATATAAAATTTAAGATTTTATACTCTACAAATTTATATTTATACTCCTTCTAAACTGAGCTTTAATGGTAATTAACAATTTTAGACAAAATTAAACGTTTTGAGAACTCAAATACTAAATTTACAGGTTTTAAAATTCGAGTACTAATTTGCAATTTACCCTACTAAAAACTCACCAAACCACGTGCATGGAAAAGGGGCCTTAGAAGGAAGTCCTCATTTATCGAGTCATCAATAAAACTTTTCCGCGCTTTCTCGTGCCTTCGATTATGTCTATGAACTTTCCGCAATATTTCTGAGCCAGCGATTTGGGCGTCCTTTCTTTCTTTTAAGCGGAGTACATATAAAAAGACAAAAATACCCCCGTTTTTATCGAAAAAGCAAGTCCACAACAAGGTTAACCTGGTCAATACGCCAGACTTTTCGTTTGAAAGAGCAACATGTAGCAAACTTAGGACCAGGAGATCCAATCATTCACTTGCTGCTTTCGCAAACATGAATGATGGGCCCCATCAACCATCTCACCCTTTAATTCTGTACTTTTCTACCCACATGGCCCACAACTAATTAAAATCATTGGATTTCGTAACCATCCAAATAACTCTTGATGATTATTTAATCGGTTAATCAGTAATCACCAATCAATTACTTGCACGCTAGTGGGCCCAACAAGCCATCTGGAGCCGTTAGATTTATTTCAAATCAAACATGATGAGATCTAAGCCTCGAAAACATAAATGCCTCAACGAATCAATGTGCATCAACATTTTTTTGGTTGGTTTCTCACTTCTCTATTTAAAAGCTGGCCCACTTGGGATTGTGGGTCCAGTAATGATGTTGTTGTTAATAGGAGGCATTATGGGCCTTTCTTGGTAATTGGACCTTAAGGGAATTGTAGGAAACAGGCTAACAGCAGTTTGCCTTTGCCATGCCGAAGGCTTCCGTAGCTTGTTGGTGTTGGGCATATAAATAAATAATAAAAGACGACAATGATGTAGTACATCAAACTCATCGTCAAAGTATCTATTTCGCTCTATCTTGATTCTGGAAGATGATCCTGTCCGTTTATCTTCTTGTGGACTATGACCCACACCAGGTTGGTCACCATTTGGACGGTTAGCAATGGACATCACGAAATCTTCCAGAAGTTGAGAAACTGAGAAGAGCAGTACGGACCTAGGATGGGGCGCATATGTGAATTCGGCGCCAGGTCTCTGATAGAAAGCAACCGGGAATGAATTCACATCTGCGCCCCACAGAAAGCAACCGTTTTTCCGGAACATCTCCCGAATTTGTTCTTAATGCACGCTGTGATGTGGATGTGGGGCGCCAATGTGAACTCACCGGGAATTTCCCGTCAGTTTCAGCCACCGACAGCCTTCTCCGGTAACCTGATACTGACCGTACGAACAGCTGGGCATTTTAAAAGAGACTCCCTCGATCGATCTGGCGATCTGGCCAATCGTCCTTCTCTCGGACACTTACTCATTCATTGCAGACACAATTTACGGAGAGAGAGAGAGAGAGCAAGTAAGCGAGCTTTAAAGGCGGCCATTAAATCTCGTTAATGGAGCTCTGAAAACCTGTAAATAAAAAATGGCGGAGAATGAGACTCGCGTTTGAATTTTGAAAGCCTGATAAAAAAAAGAGTTCAAAAGGTTTTACTGAGTTTTATTCTATAATTTTTATTGTTTGTTATATCAAAGATTGCTGCTTGCATGCTTTTTACTTGTCCATAACTTCTTGTCGTTGCTTGTCGCCTTATCTTCTCGATTCTACTTCCAAGAAAAATGCAGACGAAATGTGTTCATTGTGCTCTGAATCATCTGATCCGATGCTCTGCAAAGCAGGAACTTGGCGCTTCTATAGGATTTCGCGGTTTCTATGCTTTTCTAGTTGATTTAGCAGTATATAAGCTGTTTTATGTTATATTTTGTGTAAGTCTATGTTCTTTCCTTCTGTTCTATAGCTCTGCTTGTTCGATTAGTGGAGGAAGTTGGAATTTGCTGCGTTTCCTTCGAGTGGTGCTCGATCGGTATGTTTCCAATGATTTCAAGTTTTCTCGATGTCGGTTTTCTTATGTAGGCTGGTCATCCAAACCATACATTGATTGTTATCTGGTTTGTACTTAGAATTGAAGTTCATTAATTCACACTAATTGAAGCTAGATTATAGTTGCTTTGCTTTATGTGGAAGAATTTTATAGGTTCCTTACCATTGGAAATTTAATTTCTCTTACTAGTTGTTTTGAACTTGCTTCTTGATATTAGTGAATTCCAAATAGATCCAGTTTATGCTGCCATACACTGATCTCGGATGGGATAAAAGCTTATTTCATGCTTTGGTTGAATTGGCTCTTTCAGTCGGGATTCCACTTTCTGTTTCTTTAAATTTCTGGACTTTAAAGAATACAAACCAGATTCTCTCATTCTATTAAGCTTTGTCCAGAATCTGGTTTCATAAATCATGTTCCCTTGTTTTGAGAACCCCTCCCCCGCCCCGGTTTTTTACTCAAATACTTCTGATCTTTTCCCAGTAGTAGCAAAAATTTCCGTCCCTTAGTGGTCGTCTGATGACCGTTGTTGAAGTTTAAACTTGTGCATGTATCTAAATCTGGACCGGGAGATAGTCAATTGATTATTGCCTTGGCGTAAATTTTTGTTGGATTTTTGAATTAGAAGTATATCATATTTTGTTCTCTGTTATGTGCCAAAGCAGGTCTATACATGGTTATAGTTGCGCACACATGTTTGATATGATGTTCTTTAGTTTAGTTCATCATGGTTGGGATGATCATTACTCATGTTGATTCATGAAAATGTCACGAAGGTTCAATTGATACATCTTTTAATCCTTGATTTTCACAAGCTTCCTTGTTTGTTGAATTTATCTTCTATTCTAGTTGAAATTGATCCTCAAGTTTATATTAGGGTGGGTCATGGGGTGATGTTCTCAAGTAGGCATTTCGCATTAAACAAGTCCTGGAAATTGAGCTTTGTGAGTGCAACTATTTGTTATTTTTATCCTTCATCAATAGCTTTTTATTTTCATTCCACAGTTAGCAAGAAGTAGAAAAAGCATGAGAGATACGGTGAGGAAGAAAGACATACCAAATAATAGCCACAGTAAAAGATCCATCCAAAGCTACAGGAGAGAACACAAAGTGCATGAGAATGGCTCCAAGAAGTTGAATGCAAAAGAGGTTGAATCTAGAAAACCGGATACTAAGCTTGACTCCAATATCTCAGTAAGTTATTCAAATGCAGCAGGCACAGAGACTAGTGAAGTTTATGACAACATGGTTATACATTATGTGGATGATGTGGACAGGTCTGAAGAGACAGTTGCAGATTTAAAAGCTGATCAAATGGTTGCAAAAGGGAACAAATATGAAATGGAAGATCATTCTAGTGATTTGGAAAAGGATCCTAAGCATGGAAAGGAGGATGAATCTGATTCTGAGATGGCAAAAGATTCTGTATCATCTCAAGGGGATATACAGACAACAGAGGATGACAAGGTAGAAAGAGTTTCAAGAGTTCCCAAGAAGCTTGCAAAAAAGGAATCTTCTGAAAGCCGTCCTCATTCATCAACAATTAGAAAAAATCACCAGGAAACAAGTAAATCACAAAATGTTTCAAACAATACTTCAAAGAGATCTACAAAATCCAGCCAAGGGTCTCCTAAGGTGAACTCTAAGGGCCTCTCAGATAATAAAAGTAATAATATGAAAGTTCCTCCAAAACCTTCATCGGAATCATCTGAAGGAGTTGATGATAAGGCTATTGATGAGGTAAAGGACATAAACACCTTGGATGAGGCACCCAGTGGTGCTCATAGTATTGGAAGTGATGATGAAACAGCTGGCACAGAAAAGAATGGTTTGGAAGAACAGAGAGAAATTGTGAATCATAAGATTGAAGAGATGGAGCAAAGAATTGAGAAACTTGAAGAAGAACTGAGAGAAATTGCTGCTCTTGAGATTTCACTCTATTCTGTTGTACCAGAGCATGGGAGCTCCGCACATAAGGTGCACACACCTGCTCGACGCCTTTCTAGGCTATACATTCATGCTTGCAAGCATTGGACTCAAGACAAGAGAGCCACTATTGCAAGGAACACTGCCTCAGGGCTTGTACTGATAGCCAAGTCCTGTGGTAATGATGTCTCAAGGTGACATAAATGTTGCATACATGATTTGAATAATTCAGAATGTTTTCTTGTTATTCCTTTTCTTGTGGACTAACATTCCTTCTCTTCAGGTTAACCTTCTGGTTATCAAATACCATTGTCCTAAGAGAGATTATATCTCAAGCTTTTGGCAATTCACACCACTCAAATCCAATTACAAGGTTTGTTGAAGCAAATGGAGCAAAGATAAGTGAAGGGAAGCCTTCATCACTGAAGTGGAAGGCCAGTCCTGGTCCCAAGCAAGTGAAGAAACCTGGTTTCATGCAAATTGTTGATGACTGGCAGGAGACAAGTACGTTCATAATGGCACTAGAGAAAGTTGAATCCTGGATTTTCTCTCGGATTGTCGAGTCTGTGTGGTGGCAGGTATGAGAGAGATGCACTTTATGAATCTTTTTAGAAGAGTATGGATGCATAATATATCAGAGTCCCTTGCATAACTGAAGCTACTAATCTTATTTCAAAATGAACTCTCATTACATTTTTATATAATTCATATTCTGCCATATGTAGTAATCGCTATCATGTTTAATACATATTTCTGTATATAGGATCTGATGTATTTCTCTTTGAGCTGATTGAAGTGATCTTGTTTCAGACCTTAACTCCACACATGCAGCCTCCAGTTGAAGAGATGCACACCAACAAAAGCTTTGGAAAGCTGTTGGGGCCAGCCTTGGGTGATCAGCAGCAGGGAAGTTTTTCAATTAACCTTTGGAAAAGTGCTTTCCAGGACGCCTTCCAAAGAGTTTGTCCTGTTCGAGCAGAGGGGCATGAATGTGGTTGCTTGCCAGTACTAGCAAGAATGGTATGTACTGATAATACCCATTGATTTTCGTTTTTAATTTTTCCTGCCTTTAGAGGGTGGGCCTTGGCACAATGGTTGGGTTGCTCCATTGTGACCTGGGTGACTGGGGTTCAAATCTTGGAAGCAGCTTCTATGTGTATCTTCAGGGGTAAGGCTGTGTACATCTGTTCCTCCCCAGACCCTGCATTGGCAGGAGCCTCGTGCACTGGGCTGCCTTTTTCTGGCATTTATCTTCTTTTCAACTTCATAGGTAGCAGAGATCCTTGTGAGGTCTTGATTTGTGGTTGTATAATTAAATGGCATTCTCTTCATTTAGTTCTCTTTCCTGTAGCTTAAATGTGTGGATTGAAGGAAAATACTTAATTGTGCTTTGTTCACTTTAGAAATAAAGCAATTCTGTATCTTTCTTCTTGTCAGGTAATGGAACAGTGTGTGGCAAGACTTGATGTTGCAATGTTCAATGCTATTTTACGTGAGTCGGCCCATGAGATCCCGACCGATCCTGTATCTGACCCAATTGTTGATTCAAAGGTTCTGCCCATTCCAGCTGGTGACTTGAGCTTTGGATCTGGTGCACAACTGAAAAACTCTGTATGTTTTGTATCTATCTGCATGTTCTTTTTCTAATTATTATCCATTTGTTTTATTAAGCACATTAGCCTGATTGTTGTACTCATGAGTGGAGATTGCATGCACTTCTTGCATTATTAGTATTTTATTCATACTTTTCTCTCTTAAGAACCATATATGCTTCTTGTAGGCCAGCTGAAACACTGCTGTTTTGTTAGGCATTCAGCACAGAATTTGTTTATCTGACCTCTTACACGTCAGTACAACTATGAGGCTGCTAGTTTGAAGATATGATGAATACTAATTAGGAAAGTCTTTGCTCTAAATGCAGGTAGGTAATTGGTCTAGATGGCTTTCTGATCTGTTTGGCATGGATGCTGATGATTCCGTAAAAGATCAGGCCAGTGATGAGGATGATTTCAGACGAGTTGGGGATGCCGAACCCAAGTCCTTCTATCTACTTAATGCCTTGAGCGATCTTTTAATGCTCCCAAAGGACATGCTTATGGACAGATCCATCAGAAAAGAGGTCAAGCTTGCAATTCCATTATATTATTAACCCAGACATATTTTCTTGCGTCATCTAACCACACAATAAGATTGCTAAAATTTCTAATTTCATGTTCTATAGGTATGCCCTTCCATTGGTCTTCCCTTGGTCAAGCGCATACTCTGCAATTTTACTCCCGATGAGTTCTGCCCTGATCCTGTCCCAGGGGCTGTCCTAGAGGCCTTGAATGCTGAGGTATTGTTTTGACTGCATTTAAATTTCTGAATCTAATATGTTTCTATGCTGTGCATTGAAGCACCAAGTAAACCACAGATTCTGCTGCCAGCTTATTTTGTCCCTTCAATTGGGTGGTATTGCTCGCAGCAAAAAAAAAAAAAAAAAGTAGTCTTATCACCATTTGATGAACCTCATCCAAATTTACCTGGGTTCCAAATGTTAATATTAGAACCCCTGATGGTGCTTTTTTTTGGTCATTGCCACAATCATCTCATAGATTGATTTTCAGCATAGCAAGGTCCCACCTCACAATATTTACTGTATTTGTCTGGTAGGACATTTTACTGTGGTACTTTTAGGTTTCCTCTCTTAGAAAACTAGGCCAGTGTTTTAATCAGTCACCGGTTTTGACATGATATTTTGCCTTTTTCACCATACAGCGGCGTGTTCTAAATTCACTGGGGTATAGTTGAGTAATTCTGCGACACTAGTCGCATGTAATGTGTTCTCTTTTTTTTGGTTAAATAAATATTATTAAAATATCTGAAATTTGTACAGCACAGGAACGGAATCATCTTTTGTCCATTTCTGATGGTAATTTATCCGATGTTTGTGTTCAATTCAGAGTATTGTGGAATGGAGGTTATCAAACGGAGACTCCAATAGCAGCTTCCCATATATTGCTTCTCCAGTGGTTTACACCCCTCCTACCCAGGCTGATGTGGCTGAAAAAGTTGCCGATGCCGGAGGAAAACCTCAACTAGGGAGAAATGTATCAGTCGTTCAGAGGAAAGGGTATACGAGCGATGAGGAATTGGATGAACTGGATTCTCCACTGACATGCATCATCGACAAAATGCCACCATCTCCCACCTTAGCAAATGGTAAGATGGGGAATGGAAATGGAAAACACAAGGAAACCACAGGTTATGGTGGAGGTAATGTGAGGTATGAACTCCTCCGCGAAGTTTGGTCTACATAAATGTATGTCCCATTACTTCTTTACAAACAAAAGAAAACAAAAAAGAAAGAAAAAGAAAGTTAAAGGCAAAAATAGAAGGCACATATTTGCAAATAACTTAAGAGAAAGGGACAGGGATTGATTTTACAGTTGAATTCAATCGCATTAAACTTGTCTTTCTCAATTATTGGATCTCGGGAATAAAAATAAAAAGGATAAATTGCATACAGATATCTTGTACTTTGGGGGTACCCTTATTTTCGTGCCTGAATTTTCAAATGTATGAGTGTACGACTGCTTACTAAACTTTCAGAAATATACATTTAAGTCTAACTCTGTAAACTATCCTCACTGTGAAGATAATAAAATTATGAAAATTTCCATGTTTTGATTCTTTTTTGTACTAGTCATCTTCTTCTAACTTCAGACTTAGGAAACGGTTCAGTGACAGCATTTTCATGATTTACGGTCAAACGGCATTTGAATTGAGCCTTTATCAATTGTAGTTTGCATCCAAAATCCAGAGGTAGAAGATGAACAATAAATTTCAATCAAGGGATAATCTCATTTGAAAATTAAGGTCCTGAAATGAGACTATCCCATACTTATTTGCCAAATAAAAAATATAAAGTCCCATCAATCCTATTTGTCGAAAAAAAGTCTTTTTTAGACTTTCAGCTAGACTTGGCAATTGGGTTGGGTGGGTCGACTTCGGGTTGGGTCAAGGCACTTAGGGTTGATTTTGGGTTGGGTTATCAAATGTTAGACCTTAACCCTAAATGTTCGGGTTAGGGTTGACCCATGGGTCAATTCGGGTCATCCTAATAAATAATTGAAATTTAAAAAATAAATAAAAATCACATGAAAAATGTCAAAATTAAAGGAATTAACCTTAAATTTCCAAATATAAAATAAAAAAATTTGAACATTTAACAATTTAAAGACTAAACGATAAAGAGTAAAGACAAAATAGAAAAAATTAAAGAGTGGAAACTTCTAACAATGCATAATAGTCCCAATTAGACTTGACAATCAAGTCAACGGGTTGACCCATGACCCAACCCAACCTAACCCATTTTTTTCAGGTTGGGTCGGGTCATTTTCACATTTAGGTAGATAAATATGAGACCCTAACACTATTTTTTTGGGTTGGGCTGCATCAGGTTCGCGGGTTGCATCAATTTTTTGGCAGGTCTAGTCGTAAAATACCCAATAAAATCATAAAGTAAATACTACAACAAAATTGGTTTTCTTTGTTCGGTGTACTCGAAAATCCTCTACTATGTTTTAAAATTCTTTAAACCCATGGGTGAAATCAGCGTTCGAAAAATTTTAAAATGAACTATTAATGATATAATTTTTCCACTTGGACCATGATAGTCATTGTTGATATTCTAGACAAAATCCTGCTCAATAGAATTTATATATACACATTCCACCATTGCCAATCCAAACTCGATTAAGTGGGCCAGGGCTTGGACTCGGGCTAGGCATTTACAAAAAAAGCTTGAGCCTAACCAAAAAAAAAAATTGTTCGGGCCCGGTATATTGGAGCCATGGACGAACTTGCAGATCTAAACTCATGAATAATCCTAACTTGGAACAGGTCGGGCCAACTCAATTCGTCGACCTACCTGACCCAAAAATTGATTTAATTCCATTGAAACAAATTCGGGTAAACAATGACCAATGAAATTTAACCACCACCAACAGTAGCATCTCTAGAAGTCGCAACATACCCAATAAAATCGTTAAGTAATTGCTTGGACAAAATTGTTTTTCTATGCTAATTATACTCAGAAATTCTCCAATATGTTTTAAAATCTTTTCCACCCTATAATGAAACTCAGCATCCGAAATATTACATATTAATCTATAGATACTTCGGTTTTTACCGAAGGACCATGATAGCCATTGTTGATATTCTTGACAAAATCCTACTAAACAGAATTTATATCTACAAAGATGTTATATTGTCACCAACCTAAGCTCGAATAAGTGGGTTCGGGATTGGGCTGGGCATCTATGAAAAAGCCCAAGACCGAGCCGACAAATATAATAAGTTTCAGTACATTGGGTCCTCGTACGAGCTAATGGGGTTAAATGCAATTCCAATCTTGACTTAGAATGGGCCAGGCCAAGATATCTGTTTCGGGTTATCCAACCCATTAACAGGTATAATCCCGGGTAATCGAAACGGGGTAACTCACAACCACCGCAATTTAACCTCGACTAGCATAAGCATCTCTAAAGTCGCAACATACCCAATAAAATCCTAAAGTAAATGCTGGTACAAAATTCGTTTTCTCTATTTGTTGCACTTGAAAATCCTCTATAATGTTTTAAATTTCTTTCTACCCATGGATCAAACTCGGCATTCGAAAAAATTTAGAATGAACTATTAATGATATAGTTCTTCAACTTGGACCCTTATAGCCATTGTTGATACTCTTGACAAAATCCTGAACATAATCTATATATATATGCAGTTGTTCCACTATCACCAACGCAAGCTCGATTAAGTGGGCTCGTGCTTGGTCTTGGGCTGGGCATTTACAAAAAAAGCCCAAGTGCAACCCGAAAAAAATTGTTCGGGCCCGGTATATTGGAGCCGTGGCGAACTTGCGGATCTAAACTCATTAACAATCTCAACTTGGAATAGGCCTAGCATCTCAGTTCATCTACCTACCTGACCCAAAAACAGTGTTAATTCCCGGGAAACGGAACTAGGTAAGCCACGACCAATGAAATTTAGCCCCCACCAACAATAGCATCTCCAGAAGAAGTTGCAACATACACAATAAAACTTTTAAGTAAATGCTAAGACAAAATTGGTTTTCTATGTTTATTGTACTTAGAAATTCTCCAATATGTTTTAAAATCACTTCCCCCTAGAATGAAACTCAGCATCCGAAATATTATAGATTAAACAATAGATACTTCAGTTCTCTCCCAAGGACTCTGATATCCATTGTTGATATTTTTAACAAAATCCTAATCAACAGAATTTATATCTATAAAAATGTTATACTGTTACCAACATAAGTTAAATTAAGTGGGATTGGGATCGGGCTGGGCAATTATAAAAAAGCCCAAGCCAGAGCTGACAAATATAGTTGGCTCTGATACATTGGGTCCTCGTACAATCTAATGGGGTTAAATTCAACTCCAATCTCGACTTAGAATGGGCAGGGCCAAGACGTCCTATCGGGTTACCCAACCCATTAATAGGTATAATCCCAAGTAATTGGAATGGGGTAACTTACGACCAACGCAATTTAACCTCGACCAACACAAGCATCTCTAAAGTCGTAAGATACCCAATAAAATCATAAAGTAAATGCTGGTACAAAATTCGTTTTCTCTATTTGTTGCACTTGGAAATCCTCTACAATGTTTTAAAATTCTTTCTACCCATGGATCAAACTCAACATTCAAAAAAATTTAGAATGAACTATCAATGATATAGTTCTTCAACTTGGACCCTTATAGCCATTGTTGATATTCTTGACAAAATCCTGCTCAACAGAATCTATATATGTGCAGTTATTCCACCGTCACAAACACAATCTTGATTAAGTGGGCTCGGGCTTGATCTCAGGCTAGGCATTTACAAAAAAAGCCCGAGCACAACCCAAAAAAAATTGCTTGGGCCCGATATATTGGAGCCATGGTTAACTTGCAAATCTAAACTCATGAACAATCCCAACTTGAAACAGGCCTAGCCATCTCAGTTTATTGACCTACCTGACCTAAAAACTGCATTAATTCCCAGGAAACGGAATTGGGCAGCACAAGCATCTCTAAAGTCTTAACATCACAATAAAATCCTAAAGTAAATGCTGGTACAAAATTCGTTTCCTCAGTTTATTGTACTCGAAAATCTTCTACTATGTTTTAAAATTCTTTCTACCCATGGATGAAACTTAGCATTCAAAATATTTTAAAATGAACTATTAATAATATAGTTCTTCCGCTTGGACCATGATATCCATCGTTGATATTCTTGATAAAATCCTACTCAACATATTCTTTATATACGAAATTGTTCCACCGTCACCTACCCAAGCTTGATTAAGTGGGCTAGGGTCGGACTCAGGATGGGAAGTTACAAAAAAAGCCAGAGTGGAACCCGAAAAAAATTGTTCAGGCCTGGTACATTGGAGTTGTGGGCGAACTTGCGGATCTAAACTCATGGACAATCTCAACTTGGAATAGGCTTGGCTAACTCAGTTCATTGACCTACTTGACCCAAAAACTGGTTTAATTCTAGGGTAATCGCAAGTAATTGGAACGGGGTAACTCACGACCACTGCAATTTAACCTCGGCCTGCACAAGCATCTTTAATGTTGCAACATACCAAAGAAAATCCTGAATGAAATTCTGGAATAAAATTGATCTATCTTTGTTTGTTGTACTAGGAAATCCCCTACAATGTTTTAAAATTCTTTCTAACCATGAATAAAACTCAGTGTTCAAAAAATTTTTAAATGAACTATTAATGATATAGTTCTTCTACTTAGACCATGATATCCATTGTTAATATTCTTGACAAAATCCTGCTCAACAGAATCTATATATATGCAATTGTTCCTCCGTCACCAAACCAAGTTCAATAATGTGGGCTCGAGCTTGGGTTCGGGCTAGGTATTTACAAAAATAGCCCATGCTTAACCCGAAAATTTTGTTCGGGCCCGGTATATTAGAGCCGTGGACAAACTTGCGGATCTAAACTAAAGAACAATCCTAAATTGGAATAGGCCGGGACAACTCAGTTCATCGACCTACCTGACCCCAAAACTGGTTTAATTCCATGGAAACGGATCTAGATAATCCACGACCAACGAAATTTAACCCCCACCAATAGTAGCATCTCTAGATGTCGTAACATACTCCATAAAATCCTTAAGTAATTGCTAGGACAAAATTGGATTTCTATGTTCATTGTACTCAGAAATTTTGCAGTACGTTATAAAATCATTTCCAAACCAGAATGAAACTCGACATCCAAAATATTATAGATTAAACTATAGATACTTCAATTCTTTCCCTAGGACCATTATAGTCATTGTTGATATTCTTGACAAAATCCTACTCAACAAAATTTATATTTACAAATATGTTATATTGTTACCAACCTAAGCTCGGAATTGGGTTGGGCATTTATGAAAAAGTCAAAGCCCGAGCCGACAAATATAATTGGTTCTGATACTTTTGGTCCTCATACAATCTAATGGGGCTAAATGCAAGTCTAATCCAGACAAAGAACAGGGTGGGCCAAGACATACGCATTGGGTTACCAAACCCATTAATAGGTATAATCCCAGAAAATCAGAAACTCATGACCAACGCAATTAACCTCGACCAGCACAAGCATCTCTAAATTTGCAACATACAGAATAATCGAAAAGTAAATGCTGGTACAAAATTCGTTTTCTCAATTTTTTGTACTCGAAAATCCCCTACTATATTTTAAAATTCTTTCTTCCCATGAATCAAACTCAGCATTCAAAAAATTTTAGAATGAACTATTAATGATATATTTCTTCCACTTGGATCATGATAGCCATTGTTGGTATTCTTGACAAAATCCTAATCAACTGAATCTATATATATGTAGTTGTTCCACCGTCACCAACACAAGCTCGATTAAGTGGGCTCGGGCTAGGCATTTACAAAAAAGCCCGAGTGCAACACGAAAAAAATTGTCCGAGCCCGGTATATTGGTGTCGTGACGAACTTGCTAATCTAATCTCATGAACAATCTTAAATAGGAATAGGCCTGGCCATTTCAGTTCATCTACCTACCTGACCCAAAAACTAGGTTAATTCTCGAGAAATGAAACTAGGTAAGGCATGACCAACGAAATTTAACCCCAGCCAATAATAACATCTCCAGAAGACGTCGCAACATACACAATAAAATCCTCAAGTAAATGCTTGGACAAAATTGGTTTTCTATGTTCATTGTACTTAGAAATTCTCCAATATGTTTTAAAGTCATTTTCCCCTAGAATGAAACTCAACATCCAAAATATTATAGAGTATTCCCAAGGACCGTGATAGTCATTGTTGATATTCTTAACAAAATCCTAATCAACAGAATTTATATCTATAAAGATGTTATATTGTCACCAACCTAAGCTCAGTTAAGTGGGATTGGGTACATTGGGTCCTCGTACGAGCTAATGGGGTCAAATGTAACTCCAATCTCGACTTAGAACAGGTTGAGCCAAGACGTCCTGTTAGGTTACCCAACCTATTAACAGGTATAATCCCAGGTAATTGGAATGGGCTAACTCACGACCACCGCAATTTAACCTTGGCCAGCACAAGCATCTCTAATATTGCAACATACCCAAAAAAATCCTGAATGAAATTCTATAATAAAATTAGTTTCCTTGCTTTATTGAATTGGGAAATCATTTATTATATTTTAAAATTATTTCTACCCATGGATGACACTCAGCGTTCAAAAAACTTGAAAATGAACTATTAATAATATAGTTCTTCTATTTGGATCATGATATCCATTATTGATACAGGTAAGCCACAACCAACGGAAACTAGTTTAATTCCATCATGATATCTATTTGGATCAACTTATCGACCTACCTGACACAAAAACTAGTTTAATTCCATGGAAACGGATACAGGTAAGCCACAACCAATGAAATTTAACCCCCACCAACAGTAGCATCTCTAGAAGTCGCAACATACCCAATAAAATCCTTAAGTAGTTGCTGGGACAAATTTGGTTTTCTATGTTCATTAATCTTAGAAAAATTTTAGTACGTTTTAAAATCATTTCCAAATTAGAATGAAACTCAACATTAGAAACATTATTGATTAAACTATAGATATTTCAATTCTTTCCCAATGTCCATGACAACCATTGTTGATATTCTTGACAAAATCCTACTCTATAGAATTTATATTTACAAAGGTGTTATACTGTCACCAACCTAAACTGGGATAAGTGGGCTCGGGATCGGGCTGGGTATTTATAATAAAGCGCAAGCCCAATCCGACAAACATAGTTAGTTCCAGTACATTAGATCCTCGTACGAGCTAATGGGGCTAAATGCAAGTCCAATTCTGATTTAGAACAGGTCGGGCCAAGACGTTCATTTCGGTTTACCCAACCCATTAATTGGTATAATCCTGGGTAATCAGAACGGGGTAACTCATGACCACCACAATTTAACCTTGACCAGCACAAGTTTCTCTTAAGTTGCAACATAACCAATAAAATCCTAAAGTAAATGCTAGTACAAAATTCTTTCTACCCATGGATCAAACTCAGCATTCAAAAAAATTTAGAATGAACTATTAATAATATAGTTCTTCCACTTGGACCATGATAACCATTATTGATATTCTTGACAAAATCCTACTCAACAGAATCTATATACACGCAATTGTTCCACCGTCACCAATGCAAGCTCGATTAAGCGGGCTCGGGCTGGGCATTTACAAAAAAGGCCCAAGCACAACTAGAAAAAAATTGTTCAGGCTCGGTATATTGGAGCTGGGGCGAACTTCCGGATCTAAACTCATGAACAATGCCAACTTGGAACAGGCATGTCCATCTTAGTTCATCGACCTACCTGACCAAAAAAACTGCATAAATTCCTGGGAAGCGGAACTGGGTAAGCCACGACCAACGAAATTTAACCCCCACTAACAATAGCATGTCTAGAAGAATTTGCAACATACACAATAAAATCTTTAAGTAAATGATGTGACAAAATTGGTTTTTTATGTTCATTGTACTAAAAAATTTTCTAGTATGTTTTAAAATCATTTCCCACCTAGAATGAAACTCAACATCCAAAATATTATAGTTTAAACAATAGATACTTCAGTTATTTCCCAAGGACCATGATAGACATTGTTGATATTCTTGACAAAATCCTACTTAACATAAAGTTGCAACATACCCAAAAAAATTCTGAAGTAAATTCTAGAATAAAATTGGTTTTCTTTGTTTGTTGTACTACGAAATCCTCTACTGCGTTTTAAAATTCTTTTTACCCACGAATCAAACTCAGCATTCAAAAAATTTTAGAATGAACTATTAATGATATATTTTTTCCACTTGGATCATGATAATCATTGTTGGTATTCTTGACAAAATCCTACTCAACAGAATCTATATATACGTAGTTGTTCCACCATCACCAACGCAAGCTCGATTTAGTGGGCTTGGGCTAGACATTTACAAAAAAAGCCCGAGTGCAAGACGAAAAAAATTGTTCAGTCCTGGCATATTGGTGTCCTGGCAAACTTGCTGATCTAATCTCATGAACAATCTTAAATAGGAATAGGTCTAGCCATCTCAGTTGATCAACCTATTTGACCCAAAAACTGTGTTAATTCTTGGGAAACGGAACCAGGTAATCCATGACCAACGAAATTTAACCCCCACCAACAATACCATCTCCAGAAGAAGTCACAACATACACAATAGAATCCTTAAGTAAATGTTGTGGCAAAATTGGTTTTTTATGTTCATTGTACTCATAAATTCTCTAGTATGTTTTAAAATCATTTCCCACCTAGAATAAAACTAAGCATTCGAAATATTATAGATTAAACAATAGATACTTCAGTTCTTTCCCAAGGACCCTAATAGCCATTGTTGATATTCTTAACAAAATCCTAATCAACTGAATTTATATCTATAAAGATGTTATATTGTCACCAAACTAAGCTTAGTTAAGTGGGATTGGGGTCGGGCTAGGCATTTATAAAAAAACCCAAGCCCGAGCCAACAAATATAGTCGGCTCTGGTACATTGGGTCATCGTACGAGTTAATGGGGTTAAATGCAACTCCAATTCCGACTTATAACGGGCCGGGCCAAAACATCATATCTGGTTACCCAACCCATTAACAGATATAATCACGGGTGATTGGAACAAAGTAACTCATGACCACTGCAATTTAACCTTGACCAACCAAAGCATCTCTAAAGTCGCAAGTCTTAGCAAAAGGCCAAAACGCTGAAAACCGGTCCACAACTATTCGTATAAATTTCTGGTATCAATTGTGTACAATTATGTTTTGAGAGACTTTCTTTTTGGCTTCAAGTGAGACTTCCCACTAGTCTATGATGTGGGAAAGACATGATACCTGAAAGTTTACGACCGATCACAATCCTCGATGAATTTGATGAAAATTCAGTTACACTACTTTTATAATGCATGTTGATTGATTGTAAATTCTTATGGTATCAAATCTTTCCAACATCATAGTTGAACCCTTTGAAAAATGACAACAATTGGTTTTGATTCCTTTGATACCATCAAAATTATGTTTTGTAAAACAAAAAACAAAATTTTCATTCTTTAAACATTTGAAAACAAAAAAAAAATTGCATACAACCAATAACATGTTTCCGTGTTTTTTATTTTGATAAACAATTCATCTTCAAACCAGATGGTTTTAATTTATTTTTGAAACTGACAAAAGAAGAATAATTCACACTTTGGAGAACGCTCCCTGAGTGGTTAAATAAAGAAATAGAAATTAGGTACTGTAAACATTTACCCACGCATGTCATGTACCGAAAATGAAATTCTATTAGTTATAACTCATAACTGTAATAACTTATATTTGGGGTTTTCAATAATAATAAATACTCACCCTAGGTTTTTTGGAAAAGGAACATGCCTCATTTCCACCTCCAAAACATTAATGTTTCAGATCGAAATGGGGACCATAGACAAGGCAAGAATTCAAGAAAGAAGTTGCTTTGAATTGTCCAAAAACAATGAAATTATCAAATTGTATTAATAAATAATTAAAGATAAATTATGTTAATATTGCCTAAAATTATGGATTGAAAATTATATAAGGGATATGAGTAGGGAGATGATGAAAGAATGGTAGAGAATGAAAGTGAAAAAGGACTTTTGCCACTTTCTTGATTCTAATATTTAAAAAATCATGGGGCAATTCACAGTATTCTCAAAAGGACTGGGAATCTCAAGAAGTAGAAAGAATGAAACAATACTTTTTTCTGTACAATTTTCAATGACAAGCTGAACAATTATATCAAGGTCTGGCCCATGATCACCCTTACTTTTTTTTTGAGTTGAGATCTTATGCCAATAAAATATGTTCCAACCCTCTATCAACTTGATATAACACTGCACATCTCACCATGAGACTGATACCCACCATATATGAGATGTGTGATGTGAGATTATGTTAGTAGAGGGTTGGAACATGTTTTGTTGGCAGGTGGACAGAACTCCTTCTTTTCACCTTATTTCTCTTTCATATAAATTGGGAAGAGTGTGATTTTACCTCCTATTCTCAGTTTGGGAAGACSTAAATACAAATATATTGAGTGCAAGCCGAAGCTAAACAAATATTTTTAGTATTTCAAAACCTTGTATTTATACTGTACATATTTGTATTTATATTCTTCCCAAACAGAACTTAAACAACAAAGAAAAAAACAAGGTCAATCTGAACCAAAAGCAGGATTTGCACTCTTTTGCATTTATGCCAGTGCAAAAGAAAATTCACACTGCAACAAAAACTGAGCCTAAAGATCAAGCATAGCTTAATGGCCCGTTTGGTTGCCAAGAAGAGATGGGGTGAGAAAGGAAAATTTTATTTTCTCAATTAGGGTGGCTGTGTTTGTTTGCTGAGACCTATTATCCCATAGAATTTTCTTTCCAGTGTTTGGTTGATGTGAAAATTTTGCAGGATGTTTGATTTAAGCAAAAATGAAATCCAATTCCACAACACAGCCCTATCCTATTTACAGGATGACATGGCCTAATATTGTTTGTGTCTTGCCACGTGGCAAGTTGACATGGATATATTAAAAACATGTGTATTTTTAATACAGCATACCCATACTATCAAAATTAACTCCTAAGATCATTTCAAAGCAAGCAAATACCTATGGCATCATTTAAGCAAATATAAAACTGTCATAACCACCAAACTGACTATCAAAACAAAAATGACTAGATTGGGAATGGGGTTCTTTCAACGCCTCCACCTCCATGCCAATATCCTCTACGTAGGTCCTAGAGGTGTTACCAATTGTAGGTTGTTTGGGTGGTGGGTGCATATTACGTTGGTATCAGTGCAAATGATATATGGCCTCTTCATATGTGATATATGAACAAAAAGTTGCTCCGCTAAATTTGTGTACTTGGGCATTGCACTCTACCCATGTGAAGTAAATTCCTAGTTGGCGCCCTTTGAACACAACATAATATTTTGCCATTTTAGACCTATAACCACGTAAGCACATATTCCATCAAACCCTATATTATTAACTTATAATTGAACTTGCAAATAAATCAACCACCAAATCCAATATGAAATAAAACATATTTAAGTTCCATTTGTACTGATTTCAAGAGATCCATCCATACTAATTTCAATGACGAAAACCTATTTGAGTAATCATTCAATCAAATAGTTGAGCAACCTATTTAAGTTTATAAACTCAAGTAATAAACCTGTTTAATGTCATCAATTCAACAAAACCAATTATCTACATGGGAACCTCTAAATCCCATATATTGAGTTAAAAACTGTCAATCAAAGAGTTAGAATATACATTCATCTTAAGTTGGAAAACCCTGTATAAATTCATCAACCCAATTATGCCAAATCAACATTCCCATGGGAACTTGTGAATCCCATATATTGAGTGAAGACCTGTATTTAACAAATAGATTAACACATGTTCAAACTAAATATTCAACCATCATTCATGAACCATCAGTATCTTCATTTAATCATCCACTTGGGTAATGTTCAAGTCTTCCACAAAAAAGGATTGTTTCTATCGACTGGTCAAGACAAAGCCAGTCAAGACATGTTTGAGTCATATGTCAATCTAAGTAATGTTCAAGTTTTACAAAACATAAATACGTAGCCAAGAAACAACCCATAAAGCATAACAAAAAAGTGGGGTGTTAGTGAACCATATTCATTAGTGTCTCCAAAAAAGGGTGTTACCAAAGAAACTTCAGTTAAGTGGGCCCAACTTCAAATCTAACCATGCCTTCCTCAATTCCGGAGCCAAGGCATAAAATGCTATTGCTTGATTTTCAGACTCAATCAGATAATTGATAAGCTTAGCACATCATCATAAAGCTTTTCCTTCTTCAGCAACCCGATTCCCTTCTCAACAGCAGAAGCCAAAGACTTAATGCTAGATGCAATCTCATGTACTTCTTTAGCAAATGCAGCTGCATACGACTTTCTCTTCCCAAGACCTCTCCACTCAGCTGAGCTACCCTCCTCAGGTGGCCTAGCCTGATGAGTTGAGTCACCAACATTGTCTCCTTCAACCTCATCAAATACAGGATCCTGCATTGTCAGCATGCTAGTGGTTTCATTCACTGATGCTGCCTCACACCTGCTTAGTTCCCTAGTAGTGAATGCACCAACACTAGTTACTTGATTATTTCCACATACTATAACGATTTGGTCATAGTTGTTGATGGATTTTCTCCTAAATTGCTTTGCTTTTGGGTGTCCCTGTCCAACTGTAATGGATCAATTGCTACAAGTTCATATCTTACTTGTGTATTGTAATATTTAGGATGAATATCATATTGAAGTTTACCTGGATGTATTCATTTCACACTCGGGGCTCTGCATCGATGGTTTTAGTCATGTCATTCCAGGAAAAACCACTAGAATTGGTGATGTTCGTTATCGTGGAGAAATTCTTCTTTATTGTCTTCATTCAATTCCTAATGTGGTTCTGTGTGCACTCCACTTCATATTTCAGACTTATGGCTCTTGCAGCTGTAGTATATGCCGGAGCCTTAAAGCTCTTGTCAACCTTGTGTCCAAGGGTGACTTGCTCCACCATAGTTTCAATCAGTGTGTTATCCATCTCACTTGTCCAGCTCATGTTCACCTTATTAGATCTACTATCGGTTTCGTTGGACTGAGTATCCATGTCTAACTCTAACCAAGCAACAATAAGTCAAGTTACACAGTGAACATAATAAAATTCATACATCTAGCATGCCACCCCAACTAGTTCATATCAGTATTTCAACCAGTATTAACCAAATTTACACCAAGTTCCATCATTCCAATCATCCATAATAAAACACACACACACATGGTACAACTAAAAACAATAATGTCCAACACAAGATAGTTGTGTTCTTAACATAAACCAGTCAAAGAAAAGCTAATTAAAAATGCAAATAGTTAAATAAGGAGTACATGTACATTGTGAAGTCAAACATAGAAATACATGTGAAGATTAATCAAAGAAGTTTAATGTCGATGCCTAGACTGAGCCAACCAATAGTCTGCCCACATTTGATTTGCTATCTCCTCTCTAAGACGGTGTCCTTCTCTGACAGACTCATTTCTACTAATGTGTTGAGATGGTTGAAATACTTGAATATCATCAACCACATCATCTACCACTTCTCTGTCATCTGCATCAATCTCTGCACCTTCAGCAGCATCGTGATCGTATTTAGACATGATTCGGTCATACGGATCCACACCCATGACATGATTATGTAATATGCAACATGCAGAGACAAACTTGACTTGTGTTTTGAATGGGTAATGCTGCTCAGAAACCAATAGTGGAAACCACTTCTTGAGAACCCCAAAAATTCGCTCAACTGCATTTCGTAGTGAAGCATGACGGAGGTTGAATAACTCTTTAGGGTTCTCAGGTTGATATGCACCCCATTCCTTCAAATGATATCTTGTGCTCCGATATGGTGTTAAGAAGCCAGACTTTAGAGCAAACCCAGCATTCACCAAGTAATATTTACCTATTTTAACATACGAGAAAATGGTTAGGTACCAAATTCCACATTTACACCTGATATGACCTATATGGATATGTATTAGCACCTTGTGGAACATGTAGTTGGTGTTCCCTTGCCATTGCACTACTTAACATGCGGGAGTCTGATGCAGCACCCTCCCATCCAGGTAATGCATAGGTGAAAAGCAAGTTGAAAGAACATGCAGCAAGGATATTTTGTGTTGGATAGGACTCACGACTGCGAAATCTAGCTACATCTGCTAGTGGAACCTTCACAGGTATGTGTGTCCCGTCAATTGCCCCAACACAATCCTACCAAGCAAAGCATATTGATTGTACTATGTGATTCACTACCTAAATCAACATAGATAATTGACATATGTAATATTGACACTTTCCTTACCTGAAAGTATGGCTAAAAGTCATGTCAGTTTCTAATCTCTGGTGGTGTGTCAAGACTACTTGGTTGGATTAGGTATCTATCTTCTAAACTCAAAACTGCATCTAACACGGAGTTGAAGTGGCGGCTAACAGTCTCTCCAGATCTACTGAAATGAAATCCCATAGTCCTATTCCTAACATTATGTGTTAAAATGTGCAGGAATCTAGTAACTTGTTCTTCTACACTAGTTCTCAGTGTATCATGGAGTCGTCTGGTCTCCCGTAGAATTTTACACAACCTGTAGAAGGATTCCTTCCCCATTCTTAGCTGGTTGTAACAATCAACTTGTCGTCCCTTATACAACCGATCCAATAGATCTTGTCTTTGTAAGTCTCGATTGACAGAATGTTCACTATCAACATAGTCCAACCATTCTTGTACAAGGGTCAATGCAACTGCAATTCCACTAATTGCAACTCCAGCAAACGCAATCAACATCTCATTGTCCATCTATGTTTATATAGAATAAATTATCTAGCCTTGCTTTGTATTTATGTTTTGAATGAGATAGCAGTTTAATCAAACAACGGGGGGAAATTAACAATATTCAACTGTCACACAATGTATTTGAGATAATAGCAGTAAAAAATATAATTTGAAGATTCAATGGGTACTATGGCTCATCTGGCCTACTCTCTCTCTCTCTCTCTCTCTCTCACCACTTTATGTGGTACTCAAATATTTAGGTGCTACTTGTTGATGGCTAAAATGGCTTAAAAGAAAAACATTTTTCTAGTCATGGATTGACCAGGACCAAGTTGCTCAGAACTTCAGGTGGGTGGATTTGGTTTGGCTTGAACTAGAACCTAGTTTGACTATTGTGAAAGGATGAAAGCCTATGGTCTTATATTAGTTTTCCATAAATCTAGGTTGACAATTTTTGTAAACATTCTTTACTTCTTATAAATTAACTTGCTTTCTTTTATATTTAGTTTGTTTGTATATTTGTTTTTGATAGTGAATGTGATCTATAAGCAATAGTTCCATTTAAATTATCACACTATGGAAAGGAATGATAAATCTACTTTGGTTGATCAATTTTAACATTAAACAGAACAACATCAATATGTGCAGATGAGACAAAAAGTTCAAATTTCATTTTACTTGTTCTTGCAGGTTCAACATACTTACACAGTTTGTAGACTCTTTTTTCTACCTTGCTTGTTGCATGCAATGCAGAAAACAATTTGTGGAATATATGTGAAACACGGAGCATGAAACAAAGAAAATTACAAAAATAGATAGAACAAAGAAAAAATAAATAGAAAGAAACCCTTTGCAACTTGGGTAGGAGAAGGAAATTTGTAAATTTAGACTGAAAGAAGGCCTGATCGGGGCTGGTCCAACAAACAAATATATAAGAGTTTATAAGAAAAAGGGGTTGAAATTCAAGGGTTCAAATGAGGCAGTGGAGAAGAAGGGTACTGAGTCTATAATTTCAGTAGGGGCGGTGAAGCACTGAACATGGAAAAGAATGTGACTTCACAGATCCAAAATACATAGTAGATCTGAAATATATATAACAAAAAAACAATAGATCTGAAATCAATAGAACAAAAAAATGGTTTGAGACAACCAAGCAAAAAAAATAAAAAATATCAACAAAAAAATAGTAGATCTGAGATCAATAGAACAAAAAAAACGACCTAAAGAAAAAAAATAAAAAATATCAAAAAACAACAATAGATCTGAGATCAATAGAACAAAAAAATGGTTTGAACATCAGATTTGGGTTCGTGTTAATGTCCGGTGAATGAACAAATGCCAGATTTGAGTTCATATTCATATTGATGTGCAGATCTGGAACAAACAAATGCCAGATCTGAGCTCTGGTGAACGAACTGGTGATGAGATTTGGAGGGGAACCCATCCAATGGAACAAGTCAAAAATGGTATAGAAATGAACTGAAATGACGAGAGAATGCCAGATCAAAACTTACCTTATGACGAAAATGCCGGAGACGGTGCCGGAGATGTTATCGTTGGCCGGCTGGAAGGAAGGAGACGAAGTCTGGTAGGTCCCTCTCAACAATATTTTATCGCATTTTTCCTTTCTCATCGACCCCACCCATTGATTTTTGAGAACTCACAACTCATTATTTTCTCTTCCTTTCCTGAGGCTTCCTTTGAAACAAATGTAAGAAAAAGAAAATATTCTTCAAAGATGCTTCTCTTCCCATGCGTTTCTTAGCAGCCAAACTTACCATAAGAGAAATGCTGGCAAAGGAAAAAATATTAACAAGAGGATGAACATAGATCCATGTAGAAAAGAGAATAATGAATGCCATCTCTATTTGTCAACAATCAAATATGGTGTTAAATCTAAAAAGAAAAGGCAACGAAGGAGACATGCTCTTATGAAAAAAATTGGGATTTACTCCTCACACTAAGCTCACACCACATCCCAATTCTGTGTATTGAGATCATCTTACCATAAATAATAATTCACAATTACAGGAGATGTTCCCAATGCACGATTGAGACCTATCTTATAAAATAAAAGAAAGAAATTAATTACAATGCAGACCTTAAAAAGCAAAAGCAATAAGGGTAGCAAAAAAGACACCAATCAAACCAAACAATATAATTATAACAGAGAAGAAGGAGCAAAAGGAAAACAATGACAAAATCCATGAAGAAATGAAGTCAAAAATCAACTTGGATACATCAAGCAAAAAGCAGAGATAGAGCGACAATAGGCTGTTAGGGAGTAGGGACTAGGGAGCATAGCAGGAGCCGGGGGGAAAGGAAAAGGAAGACTACTAAGAAAGAACCAGCGCCGACATCACAGAAATGACGACAACTGAAGAGTAATTTGAGTAAAGAAGGAATATTGACCCACTAAGGACGATCACCTCAACAATGTATGGATCAAAGGGGACAGAAAAATGTAAAAGGAAAGATCAAGATCTTACAGAAGATATGGATGGACACTAGTAAGTGGTTATACATGGAGAATAACAACGACCATTCAAATCAAAGTATGGGGTTTCAACTATTTACAGGGAACGAAACCAATGCACAGATTTCCTAACAAATATGGAACATGGAGACAAACAAAACATGGATGGGCAAGACAAGTGGAAACTCGATTTTATGATCTGTTAGGACTACATATAAACTAATGTAATCACTCTAATAGGGTTATTTATTTTGTGGTAAATTATTTATTTCGATAAATTCACTTGCTAAATGTTTCTCAAGTGATATTGAGGGAAGTGTATTTATCCATGTTTTTTTTATTCTGTTAAATTTTTTTAGGTAAATTCTTTTTTTTTTTTTGTTATATTGAGGGGAAGTGTATTTATATAATCTGTCTTAGATCTTTGGGGTAATTTGAGTTCTGTTCCCCTCAGAATTCCTAAGGCTCACTTTGGAAGGATTATAAATGCAACGTTTTACATACAAAATCAGTTCTGTTCCCCTCAGAATTCCTGAGCCTAATGTGACCGTACAGTTTGGGTCAGTGTCAAGAGGGAAAGATTTTTTTTAGTTTTTAAAAGCTTGTTTAATGGGAATTTTTGTAGGGAGAATGACTGATCAGCCTAATTCAGAAATTTTAACTCCACCGCACAGAGGGATGAATCTTGACTGTGGATTTTGGTGCCAAATCCACGGGCAGGATGTGGTTTATAAGGGATGGCTACTAGTAGACCATGAGGATCTGTAATTCAGAATTCTGCAGTGAGCTGCAGAGTACTTTTCCCATTTTTGTATCATTAATTTTGACAGCTTTACTTTAGTTACCCACCTGGGAGAACACTATTTTAGGTAAGTTGTCAAAAAAATTACCTAGAGAAAATTGAGGGTGCGTTTTGTTCACGGACAGAACCAGAATCGGAATCAGAATCGGAAACACCTATTCGTGGCATTTGTTTGATTCAGTCAGGAATCGGTATCGGATTCCTGTTGTTTGGTTCAAATAGAACCTGTAATGGGAATCAGCCAAAGTTTCAAATTCTGCCCCTGTTAAAAGAACCTCAAAGATTAGTAGTGCATCTTTAAGCGTAATGCTGGCTTATCATTTGCTTGTTGGGAAAATTTTGTAGATATGAGCTTTGCCATCTCTAGTGCTTCATTTGGACTTTTGGTTTTGTATGAAATATCAACCTTTAATCAAATTTTTATGGAGAGTTAGGATCTACTTTTAACCAATTCAGAAAGGATTAAAATTCCTTAGGAAAGTGCAATTCTAGAGTCATAAAAAGGATCCACAAGATATTGGAGAAAACAATATAGTATCGTTCTGAAAAAAAAAAAGATTAAGATGAAGACGATCTTYCACTTCCTTTTACCCACTTTACAGAAATAACTGCTTGTTCATCATTTTCCTTTGAAAAAAATAAAAGCATGCCCTAAGGGGGTAAGTCAGTTGCCTAAATTGAAGTATTTACACAGCATTGGATTGGATCCATTTCAATTTTATCAAATGCTTAGCCCAAGCCCTAATACTCTTGCAAATTGGAATCTAATTTGCATTCAAGAAAATGAAGTATAGAAGGTCTCGTTTGGTTTGAGGGAATAGGGGGGTCTGGAATCGGAATTAGAATGCCGATTCCAACTGTTTTGGTTGGGCAGAATTGGAATCCCATTCCTATTCCTGGTGGAATGGCATTCTCCCATTTGAGGGAATGGTCATTCCCTCCCCTCTCTTGAGAATGAAATTCCATTCCAACAGATTCCAATTTCCATTTCAATTCCTGTCTGAACCAAACAAATTATGAGAATAGAATTTCAATTCTGATTCTAAAGGATTCTGATTCCAATTCTAACTGCAAACGAAATGGACCTGAAATTTTCTTACATCAAGAATAACAAAAATGGTCTTTCTTAAGTAACTTCTATCAGCACCGAGCAAAAAGTTAAATTCTGCTACTAAAACCTGGAAAAAAAAGGGGAATTTCACTCCCTTCTGTAAAACCTTTATACCATTGCTTGAGGCTTTTCCTAGAGTGTTGAACTCATGACGAATGATCTATTTTTCTAGTTTCTACTTAATTGATATAATTTGAAAATCACCCTTGATTTTGAATTTACAGTGCTCAACTTTAGGGGTTGAAATCTTCTAGAAGTGCAATTTGGGCGGGCCCAATTCACAATTTTACATGGATTAGACTTGAACTTTGGGTGCTTGAGCTAAGCCTGAGACCAAAAGTTTGGGTTTATTAATATTTTCAGGCTGAGGTCAAGTCTAGCCCTTAGGTAGCCTGAACCTTGTCAGAGACCGGTATCCTAACCCAAGCCCAGACTGATTATATGAATGTATGTATACACGTACTTATAAAAAAAATATAGTGTGATCTGATTAAACGACCCAAGCCCAGCCCAGGCCGAGCCAAACGGAGTGTATCAAATTTTAGTGCAAACTGGGTCAGGTTGGATGGTTCAGACTTGACCTCAAGCTTGGGCTTGGGTTGAGCTAAAACCCGGCCTAGCCCGACTTGCACCCCTAAATTTTCATTCAATCCAATCAAATGAAAATGAATACATAGCTCAGTTTCTAAAGAGTGCAAATACAAATATATTTTGTGCATAACTTTTACATTTGTATTTGTATTCCGTTGACCTGAAGATTTCATTAAACAGTGAGACTTGCTAATTCTCTAACCCTCTAACCATAGAATCCTAACCCCTTATATTTAGACGGCCTTCTCAAGGTGAATGGTTTTTTTTGTTACCAGTTCCAAAACAAATGGAAGTCATCTGATTTGAAAACAGATTATATTGCACCTATTTGACATCGATGCCATTGTTTTAGAAAATGGCAATACATTAGTGTTACGTCGAAAAAAACGGTACTCCAAGAAAAACCTGTTGTTTGAAACCATTTTTCCATAAAAAACAGTGTTCCAAGCCACACCAAATTTTCTGTTTCCTGGAGCTGCAGCTCACTGCTGCCAAGAGGGGCATGAGGTGGCAGTGACAGAGACATGACATGGAACTGCATAATAGGTACCGGTGCTGAAAACGTGTCCTGGAGCATTGGTACCAAACAGAAAACATTATTGTTGCTCCAGGAAATGTCCTACCTAGCAGCAACGTTTTCAAACAAAAAAGACACCATTTTCTCAGAAAACAGTGATTCCAACCCACACATCAGCAGCACTGTTTCTGAGAAAACAGTGTTGTATCTATAGTTTCGATGCCAAACATATACATTGTTTTTCTTGGTACCAAATCCAAAAACAAAAGCATCTAATTTGAAAACAGAATGTTTCTCAAAACAAAAATATAGAAAAGTGTTGTGGGCTATGTATGAGATTTTGTTTTCAAATGTTTGAAGAGTATTTGTTTTTGTTTTAGAAGACATAATTATGATGGTTCAAATGCATGGTTTGTTTATGGAAACAAAACCATCCTACTTTCAATTCTCACAACAGAAACAAGGTAAGAAAGCGTGTTTTTGTTTTGGCTGATGTGGCAATTTTGAAAACAAGCACTGATCTAGTCTCTTATCATCATCACACAGGATCCGGATATTGTAGGTGAAGGAACTTTGAACTCTAAAGTCCAAATAGGTTGGATATGGCAATCACACAATAATAATTTGTTAAACGGAACCTTTGTAATGCTCTTGTGGCAACTAACGCCACTGAACAGAGTTGAAAATAAGAAAATCCCAATGGATGAGTGCTACATGTCTCTTAAGCATTTGCAGGACCAAGATATTTCATACTTCGGAGGCACTCAGGCACTAGTTCGTCGTACTTCATTCATAGATATCAGATAATGCTTCAAAAGACCACAATGTCTCAACTCTCACTTGCAAGGAAAATTCTATTTTTTGTTGGGTACATTTAGGCTTTGTATTACATGGATGATGACAACCAACTCCTGGTTAGAAGCTTTTTCTTGCACTCTATTGAAACCTCAAATGTACCACTGATACAGATGAAACAATAATCAAGATTAAAAAATACTAACGAAATAGATTAAATAGTACTCCGAAATACATCATCCACTGTGGAGGCAGAAAATTCCCTACCAAACTCAGGACCAAAACTTGAAGTCTGTAAACTGAACAAAAGCAGGACAAAAAATTAAACTTTAACTAAAGCCTAGATCGTTGGCAAGTTCAATCTGCTTCTTCAATGACCTTGGTACTCAATCCTTTCAAACCCTCAGGTGGGACCTCTGCAACTGTCACCAATGAGTAGAGCTCCTCCTTGGCATCTTCCTCATCATTCCTCTTTCGAGCAATGCGCACCCGGACTCTCCTTGGCACACTTCGGATCCCACGGCTCCAGATATGCTTGTTGAGCTTCACATCCACTCTAACATCTGTTGTCCCCATTGCCTTCTGTGCAAACTTCCTGATTTCCTTTATGGCTCTAGGAGCCATCTTCTTGAAAGTGCTGCAAACAGAAATTAATACACCATCAGCAATCATGATTCACACACAAATCAACAATTATCATCTAATCTAAGGGTGTATTTCAGTTTATAGTTGTTTTTGGGTTTCATCTGGTTAATCACCATGCAGCAACTGAAATGAGCATTATATTGTATATGCTGTTGTGCTTGTTCCATAGTCTTTCTGATCAATCATAACCAGTAGAATAGAACACAACTTTTACAGCTTACTGAACGAAACATGGCTGGCTAATGTAAGCATGCCATAAAAGTTATATGGTGCGTCTAAAACACCACAATAGCTCCAACCATTATCTTTCTGCTCAATAACGAGTTTGAGTTTACCCTCAAAAATAAATAATTAAAATACACATACACACATTCAATGATTCAATAATCACATCATCTCATGGTTCAAAAAATTGAACTACAGAAAATAGCAGCCTCTTTAGAATTGTCTGCTTAAAAAAAGCATCGTCATTTCAAATTAAAAAAGGTATGGTTCTGGAACCAAGAGATTAAAAAGCATTGGTGCATATTAATGCATATTGACCAATACATATCAGTTTTCAGAAGCACCAATACACCAAATAAGAGGAATTAAAATAATTTTAACTATTTCAAATTTTAATAATTTATGTGACATGCCCAGTAAAATACCCAAAAAATTAGAAAAAAAAAAAGAGTATCAATCAAAATAAACTCTCAATATTCAAAAGAAATGTATATTGAGAGTATCAATAGTTTGAACATTGTCTGGAACAATATCTTGCTTTATCAGAACCATGAATCAAACACCAAGTCACCGACCAAACCAGACAGGGAATCCTATAGGTGTTTCACTAGTTTTTAGTTTCTGCTCATCCAGACATGTTGCCCTTGCCATCAAGAGACACATCACCTTAGAACATAAAATTACATACGGGAATCTATAATGTTCTGCTATTTTACCCAGTTATGGCAAGGTGAAAAGGGCTGGTTGATATTCTGAAAATTACATTAAAAATTAAAATATCTGACACAATGTGGCACCCTAGTACAGGTATCAGGTATCACGTTTTTTTTTGAAGAACCTTAGAATGAGACAGATAGGTATTCTGAATCAACAATCAACAGTCAGCTCAAAATTTATTGAACTTGATTAAGACCAAGGACCCTGCCCAAGCACAACCAACTACACCCCCTCTAAATCCATGCAGATGCAGAGGCAGGGATGCAAAAAAAATACCTAACATACAAACCAGCTTACAAACACAGCCCATAAATAACAAATAATGCAGACTAAAATTTCCAGCCTGGGAGATGCAAATGAAATTTAGGTCCGATGCTTGGAAAACTGTGTTTTTATACCACAAGAGTTCTGATAGAACTGATTTATTCTGAAAGAAACAGAGCAGTTGCAATCTGTCATAAGCATATGCAATGAGAAGGTCAACATTCTGTCATGTTAAGGAAACTTTTATATTTGGACGATAATCAAAACATCATGGAAAGGATAGGCTGATTGGATTGGTGGATAGAAATTTAGAAACTTGGGGCCTTCTGAAACAGCCCCATGGCAGGACGCAGGATTCTGACCACCTTTGTCAGCCTGCATATCTCAGCAATTGACAATATTGGGATAGATAATTGTCAATCAAATGAATCACTAATTCTTTGCATAACACTAAACATGTGCAATTTTAACAAATTATCAATTGTCAATAATTTTGCATCTTTTAATGAATTAATTCCCACTTTGCAGCAAAAAAAAAAAATACGTGCAATTTTAGTACCAGTGTTGCATGGATAGAGACACGGGATTCCGATGAAAAAGGATCTAGTTCAACAAAAAGAACAAAAGATTTCATAATTGGCCCGGGTTGGGATAAACAATAATATAGTGTGATTTGCAGTACATATATAACACTTAGCCAATTCAATCAAAATCAAATGGAACAGTTTGACGTTCATAAAAAAAAGCTAAAAAAAGGAGGTAACAAGATAACTAAAAACTATCTTTTTTGAACTTACAAACTAAATATCGACAGAATGGCCTCGAAATACAGATCAGCCGAAGCAAACCAAACACTAAGGAAGCCCATTGGCACCAGGATACGGGTAAAACCAATGGAAAAATGTAGAAGCTATCACACAATATTCTTGTTCATCCCAATTTCATTCAATAAACGGCAACTTCTATTCTTCAACAAATTAGGCCGGCTGAATGGAAACAAATATACAAGTAACAATTACAACCAATCCTCATTTATAATAACCAAACAAGAAGAATTATCCTATAGTTTCACAGCTTCCTCAAAAATGTAGACATTATCTAGAAGAGTTGCAGGTTGAACGGGACGATACAGTTGGTACATGTGTTGTTGAGCAGATTAAGATTAGCAAATATTAACATCCTAACAGAAAAACACAGTTAGGTACTTGGATCATCAATGCAACCAAACTTCCGAAGTTCTAAAAGACATTAATCAACATCAACGAATAACAGATTCGTAACAACTGGGAAACAGAATGGGATTATACAAATATGAACAGAATAAATTTGCAGAAGTTTCTGAATCAAAGAGGTAGATCTAAGCCATTTACGAAAGAAAGAAAGAAAGAAAGAAAGAAAGAAAGAAAGAAAGAAAGAAAATCCCCATTACCATCCATGTATGCGTTTGTGGAGGTTGATGGTGTACTCCCTAGTGACGACCTCCTCCTTTCTTCCTTTGTCTCCCTTCACCACCATTGTTGCAGCAGCACTTTAGAAACCTAAACCCTAAAGTTCCAAAGCTTCAGCTGCAGAAGAAACCCTAAAACTCAACAGAGGAATATATGTATTAGCGAAATCTGAGTTGAATCAGTGACCTCGCTTTTTAATTGAAAGTACGTAAGTGCCCTTTTCTCTCAAATGCATGTCCGGACGTGTGAAATACGACGCACAAGACCTTTTATGTCATTATACACATCCAGGATTAGGATGGTAAAAGGGTTGATGGTCCGGACCGGAATGTACATCACACGTTCACACGTACAGCCCGGCTGGGGCAGAAAAGAGATCGCTGGGCCTGCGCTAGAATCAGTTATTGGGCTAGCCTGAGATATCGGGTCCAACAGATCCATGTTATTTTTAATTAGTAAGGGACCGTTTGGTGCGTTTTTCCGTGCAGTCTTTCAATTATTTACAAGTTGAAAAAACGCGAAAAGCTCACTTTAGGCTGATTTTGGAAAGCTTCAAATGAAATTTTTCATGTCTTTCACATTTTATTCTCATGTGGAAAGACACGGAAAGATGTACGGAATGACATACATCTGCCAAACGTGCTTCGGGTTACTCAGATCTTTATGCAAAAGCTCAATGCATCTTTTACATGTCAAAGCTACCATAAGATCTTCTCAAAAAGATGCGCCAAACAGGCCCTAAATCAATTGCCTATAATCGTTGGGCTAACCTGAGATCTCGGGTCCAACATATATGTTCAGCCTCGGTCATGATTTGAGGTAAAATAGAGACCGAATAGTATCTGACCATGGTTTTCCATGAAAATGGGCATCCATGTCTAGCCTAACCATCTTTGGGCTGGTACCAACAACATCTACTAGCCCACAGGCTGACCTAATTCTCATTTTTTAAGTCCAGAGCTCCAAATGTCCAATAAAAGTGAGAAAGTGAGATGCTTTGGATACCCAACTCCATTGTTAATGGAAAAGGATGATTTTCCTCCACAGAGTGTCTGGTGGGCATCTGTTTCATTTGATGTGGTTGAATCTTTGCGTCTAAAGGAAATCCTATGTTAGTAGGTAGACTCATTGCAACATCTTATGGTTTGGGCCCAACTCTAAGCCTAGATTCAAGATTCAATATACAAGAAATAATGATCCAAATAAAGAATTTTGGGTCCTCAAGAGCAACATGTAGACAGTAAAGTGGATTAGGGCCCAATATAGAATGGCCTCAGATTACGGTATAATGTTGAATTACATGTCTGAGTATGATATTCCAAACTATTAAGTAGGTGTTTGGGGAGCGATGCTCTGAAAAAAAAAGCATTACCTCTGGTGTCAATTGGACAGATTTGGTCCAACCCGATTCAGTCCAATGTGAGTCCACTTATGAGTGGACTGGATCCAATTCTGTCCAAATTCAATACAAACCAAATCCAATCCAATCCATCAAAATGTAAATGGATTAGAAAGGATCCAATCCAAACCGAATGAAATATCAAAAATTATATAAAAACACTTTTAGCATTGAAAAAGCACATTTGTAAAAGTACTTTGATAAAAATATTTTCATAAAAGTGCTTTTACAAAAGCACTTTATTGAAAGTACTTCGGAAAAATGTTTTTGTAAAAGTATTTTTATAAAATCACTTTTGTAACAACACTTTTCAAAAAAGCAGACTTGTAAAAGTACTTTTGTAGGTGGTTTTGAAAAAAGTACTTTTAAAAACGTACTTTCATAAAAGTGCTTTCAAAGAAGTGTTTTTATAGAAGTACTTTTGTAGAAGTCTTTTTATAAAAGTACTTCGAAAAGTGCTTTTGTAAAAGTACTTTTATAAAAGCACTTTTCAAAAAGTACTTCCAGACTTGTAAAAGTACTTTTGTAGAATTGCTTTTGTAAAGTACTTTTATAAAAGTGATTTCGTAAAAATACTTTTATAAAAGTACTTTCATAGAAGTGTTTCATAAAAGTACTTATGTAAAAGTGATTTTCTAAAGTGCCTCCATAAAAGTGCTTTTATAAAGTATTTCTATAAAAGTGCTTTTATAAAAGTACTTCCGTAAAACTTTTTTTTGTAAAAGTGTTTTCGTGTAAAAGTATTTTTATAGAAACGCTTTTATAAAAATACTTTTCATAAGAGTACTTTTATAAAAATGTTTTCGTAAAAGTACTTTCATAAAAGTGATTTTATGCTGTTTTCAATTTTAATTGATTTCAAATTGGACAAGGGTTTGGCCTCATGATCGGATTATTGGAAATTTGGTTTAGGTCTAATTCAAACCAATAAGAATATGCACCAATTTATTTTAGATTGGCCCAATCCAATAATTATAATTGACCGTTTAAATCCGATTTGATAAGGTTTGGATCGGATTAGATCTAAACCAAAACAGGTCAATTGACACCCCTATCTCGGACCATGCCTCGAAAATAGGGAAAGGTGTGGTATGAGAAAACGCCATTTTTTATGTTCTCGTTTATTCTACTGTTGCTAGCAATAGTGTTCTGACATGGCATTCAAAAATGCATGGTCCCAAATGGAAAAAAAAAAAAACGAAAAACATTTTCTAAGAAAACGGTATGCCAATGCAGCACCGTTTTCTCAAAAAAAACATGCCTGAGGAAACAGCATTGGTTCCAAACACCACCTAAGAAGCTGAGTTAACTAATTGTAGAGCTTCAAGATCAATTCCTCAATGTGGACAATTATAAGTTTCTAACGTTTTGACTTTTGAGTGATTACTGACTAAATTATGAGTTCTCAATGTAGAAGTACCAGTGTTATATGTTCACTAACATCTCTTGTGGGGTACATTTCAGCATAAACAAATCCCTTTCAGTGATCCAAAATTAACCCTTGCTCAGGAGAACTTTTCAATATGAGAACATTGAAACTCTGGAAAACACAAGGTGGATCATAGAGCTAATGAAAACTGATGCAAAGGACACATGGTCAGTACAGGGAATCCCCCTATCCAATGGACAGCTCAGATTGGCCACATGATAGCTCAACATGAGTGAAATAGGTAGGAACCGTAGGATCATCTAGAATGCTTCACAAACAAAATCATCCAATTCTTTCTCTGTTTCATTTTTCCTGCTTTCTGAAGTAAGCAACAATGGTTGAAGAAATCTAGCAGGGAAAAATGAAAATATGTAAAGATAAAAATCTTACAATGGTGAATTTAATTATTATTTAATCAAGTATAATCATGTTCTAAGATTGGAATTTCTTTTCATGGCAGATCCAACCATTGCTGCTTACTCTACAATGGAGATTTCAGTTGTATGATATAAAATCCAGGTCCACCCAGAAAAAAAGCAAATAATATTTTTGTATATATAGCACATGTATATACAACTAGGAAATATCTGTTAGTTAAGTTTGATTTAGTACTTGGTTTTCAATTCTTCACCACATAAGAGAGGAAATGAACTTATTATATGAGTTGGAAAACTCATCCTTGGGAACACAACCACCTTTCTCAAAATCAAGATTGAATGTTGAAATAAACAGTATATGATTCATCTCTTAAACTCAGCAGTGGTGTCAGCAAGAAATTTCTCCTTGCTCCCTTTGCTACAAAGCTGATGGGATGATACTCAGCCATGCCCCCTTTCAATACAAAACTTGCTGCCTGCAGGAATTCAGAATCAGTTGAACCTGACTGGCAGATGAGCTGAACGCTCGTGCCAGCATTATAATTCACTCCACTATAGACGAAGCACCCTTTATGGCTTTCTGATTCCAATGAAACTGTATCAGTCCTTCCATTCAGTCCTGCAACAACGCGGAACACAGATGAATCATTGTCACTGTCATCATTTGACACTGTAAGCTTCTCTTTTGGTCCTTGTTGTACCACAACCATTCCTGGAAGATCAAATGGTTCTAGCATGACTGACTTGCCAATAGCATCCATCGGAGATAAGAAACCAGACGAGTTCACGTCTTTGGGTACAAGTCTGAAGGTGGCATGAACAGCAGAATCTGTGCCAGACTCTGGCAACTTCTCCATTTTAATTGAGTTATTAGAATTTGTGAATACAAAGGCCACATCACTGACTTCCTGGGCAAGAGAAATTATCTGAGAATTATATGCAGCTGGGACTGCAGTTATCCAATCTGAGAGAGAACTTGCTCCTCCTGTTTTGATGTCCCAGTCCTTACTGGTCAGACCAGCAAGAAGGTAGGGTCCAAAAAGGATAGCTTGAATAGAAGCATACGGAGGTCGATCATCTACATTTCATCAGAAAGCAATGTCAGTTATATTCAGAACATAACACTATAACAGCAAACATCTTACATTTTGTATTAGGCTTGCACCTAATTGATATAATGCATGGCAGAGTACTATGCCGGATGCATCAAGCATAGAAGATAAATTGGATATAGAGAGGCTCCAGAGGTGCTACCTTTTATGGCTTCTGTTCTTAAGCTGATTGGAAGCTGAAGGATCAATCTATCACCATGACTCCATTTTCTTGTAATTGACAGAAAGCTGCCTGCTCATGGAACAATAAATGATTAATGAACTACTTTCCTAATGTAATAAATGGTTTACATAAATATATGAGAAAATTAACATATCAAATGAGTAAATAGGAAAATGAAAAGAAGGTACTATGTCATAAAAAGAGAATAAAAGTTAGTCCACACCTGGAACTGGTAGAGGCAAATTCTGTGCATTTAATGATGCCTTGGCATCACTTAGGTATGTCCAAATTGGGACCCGCAGATTTAAGGTTGATGATTGGCCTAGCTTCTGCACAAAGCAAATACAGAATCAAAATTAGCCAAACCATTTGCCTTCTATTAAATGAAATAACATTCAAGGACTTGCATATTGAAGAATTTTTACATCAAAAATAACATCTCAATTACAAAATCTGAAATGATAAAAGCATTATTGAATTCCTATGAAGTTCATAAGATGGAATAATTATTTTAACTCAATAATATTGCAATTGCATTCAAGGGGAAAAGAAAAGAAAAATTGAATTAATTCCTTGTATGATTGAATCTTTCCTCTAATTTACCTGTTCTGTAGAAACTGCAAATGTCACTCGGAGGTAAGGATCCCAGGAAACAACAGGTTCTACTTTTTGATTTAACACAAACTGTCCAGATTTCCAGTCAAGAGAACTTGATATAAATTGGATAACATAGAGTCCTGGAGATTTCCCTTCCTCCTCAAAGTAAATGGAGTCTCCTAGCTTTGAGAATGATTCAATTCCTGAAAAAGAAAGAGCAAGAATAATGAATCTATGAATCAGATAAAATGATAAAAAAAAATTAACATCAGTAGCCCTCAGAGTCAGTTTAAACATCATCAGTAAAGTTATATTACTAGAAATCTACTCAAAATTGCTCCATTTAAGTCACAAAGGCAATTAGAAATATAAACCAATTGTTTCCCTTCATAATATTGAATTTCCTACATATTCAGTCAAATGGATCAAAAATCTTTTAGTCCCCATCAAGGGTGAAGTATCTATTAAAAAACTGCACCCGTGTGCAGAGTATGTGGAACATAAGCTCTAAAATTTGAGCATACTCTAGGGGGAGATTTAAACCAGCAGAAGTTTTCAATGAATACAAAAGCTAAATATAGAGCCTGGACTACAAACCTGTCCCATAACAACACCAAAAGGAGTCAAACTTTGTTCCCCATCCATGGTAACTTCTTGCTTTGGAATCTCCAGGGGCCTGAGGAAGCATATAGATCATTACTCCAGGTTCCCTTCCTCTCTGAATACTAAGCACACCATTTGTCAGGGCACGCTCATAATAATCTACATAAGCCATTTCTTTGGTCCATCTAAATAGGTGACGTGAAACCTACAAAAAGAAGTGCAGATGTTGTTGAGAAAATGCAATAACAATGGAAGAATTTTATACAACTTAAAATACAAAAGGGGGTCCCACAGATTACTTGCATAATTAAGTAAAAGAGACAATGGTGGGGGCAATGTGAAAATGTTACAATATAAGTTGAGATACAAGACAAAATACACGAGCCCAACTATGGTGCATTTCAAAATTTTTACAGCATGTTGCATTAAAGTTTCAACCAATCACATTAAAGATGTCACATAGTTTGCTACTTACTTTTCATTGGTTCACATTTCACAAGGTGTGCTTATCTTTAAAGACTTTAATAATGTCAAAGATGTCATTATGTCATTATAGCAAATGCTCAACCTGAGCCACACAAGTTTCCTCCCTATTGCTTTCATGATTATTGAAATAAATTTAAGCAGTTAACAAACTATAAAGATAAGGTGAATTTGATGTTCCATTTCAAAATTAATAAATGATTTCCTGTAGGCTGATGAAGATCAAATGAATTAGACACTAAAAAAGGATATTTCATTGTTGAATATAAACTAGAGAGATAAGATTGATTTTGTGTTCCATTTCAAAGTTAATATATGATTTCATTTTCATATAGGTTGATGAAGATCAAATGATTAAGAAACCGGAAAAGGGTATTACATTGTTCAGCCTAAACTAGAAAGATAAGGTCCATTTGGTGTTCCACTTTACAGTTAATACATGGTTTTCTATAAGCTGATTAAGATGAAATGATTAAGACACTAAAAATGGATCTTTGTTGTTCAACCTAAACTAGGGTCCATTTGGTGTTTCATTTCACAAATAACACATGATTTCCTATCAGCTGATTAAGATCAAATGATTAATACACTAAACAAGGGTTATCAATAGTTCAACATAATTTTTCAGATCTGTATCCTTTCTCAGATATCATGCTGGCTGATACCAAGAAAACAAGATTTGAATAATCCCCACTTTCATGCACTGAGCTCAATAAGTATGTGATATATCACATAAAGACTCTTCCACAAAATCACATGATATGTATGTATTCCATGCTCTCAATCAACAAACTAAAAGAAAATAAATGACATACCTTTAGCATGTTGTAAGTAGTACAGGATTCTTCATTCTCTGTGCTTAAAGTGCTTACTAGCCGTTTTGGGTCAGACCTGCCCATAAATCAATACAGAGAATATAAAAGATAGGTTCAGAAAATAAAAGGGACAATACACCACAAAGACTCATAAAACAAAGAAAAATGCCAACCATACAATCTTTTTTTTTTCCTTGTATGCCTTACAAATCCATCATACACCACACATGGAATACTGTGTGGGGTCCACCTACTAGGGGTACCAACTTGAAATGACATATAAAAAAAAAGTATGCTTAGAATTGCTCGAAACAAAAGCTGCCTACCAGAACTCACTGGCTGATGTCCCCCCTGTTGCATAAGCATGAGAAGAATTCACAATTTCCATAAAGAATGTACTTATTGCCTGACACCAAATTATAGACCAAAATAAAATTCAAAAGTTATAATGAAAATAGAAATGTAGCTAAAAAGTTAAAGAAAAAGAAAACGAAAAAGAAAAAGAAATTTCCATTAGATTTGAACTTTTGGCAGTAGAGAATTTTCCTACATATCCCCCTAATATAGAAAAAATGTCTGTAAGGTGGAGATTTTTTTGTAAAGGTAATGTACTGCACTGACAATCAAAAAAGAGAACGAAGTGCATGACATGTACATACAATATATAAATCAGGTATACAATACAAGATATTAACATAAGAACAAGATATCCCTATCACAAAACTGACTATAGCTCAATCCATTCAACTACTTGTGGGCTGCACACCAGGAGAAAAAATTTCCTTTAGGATGTGTTTGGTTTGAAAGAAAAGGAAGGAAAACCTTTTCTATTACCAAAGAGGTTTCTTTTCCTTTTCTTTCAAACCACACACATCCTTAAGGAAAATGCAGTCATTATGTCTTTGTGAGAATGAGAAAAGCCTTATGGAAGTTCATATGCCTCTGTTACGAAAAGATGAGCTATGGGAGCTAAAACCAGTCAGCAAATCTGCATTACTTAATGATGGAAAAAATTAAACACAAGGTAGTTAATTGAAATGCCATACCATAGTAATAATATCACAGTGGACATAAGTGAGTATTGTCTGAAATGACATCTCAAATATTTATAGCCTAAGCACTCATGATAACCAATTCAGAGGGATGCTAGCAAAAAGAGATAGGACCTGTTTAACTTTTCTCCTTTTTGGTTAGAGGCCTCTAATTAGCTATGGACCATGCAATAGCATTCCCCCAAACTTTGGGATGTTAGCACAAATGTGGCAAAAATCAATATAATATTGCACATCGATCAGAATTCCATGAGAAAAAAATGCCAGGAAGTTACCTGTAAATGGTGTAAGCTGTGGCTGATTCATAGGGAGAGAGAGAAATACAGAGAGGTAAACGAGGAATGCCAAAACATTCTTATTTAGAGGTTTCCCTGAGAGATATTTAAACATTGATTCCCTTATTATCCTTTAATAATAGGTAATTTTAATAATTTTTACTCATACCTTTGTAATAGTTAGTATCAGTATTTCTCCTTACAATGAACAAATCTAGAAAACTATTGATGGTCACAGTTTAGTCATCTGTAATAGAAAAAAAAAATCATATATAGCTCATGAACAGACCATCTTGAATTAATCATTTCAATGGTTGACTCATGGGAGGAAAACAGGTTCATAGAACAGCCTCTAAAGACACAGAGCAATAAAGATGATTAGAAATATAACAAGCCTCATATAAAATTGGAATATTTGTCACACCACGTCTCTTCTCTGGATTTTTTAAAAGCATCAATTCATTGATAAGGAAGTTCATTCAAGCAACGAATTACATTCTTTGTTTTAAAGCATGGGTTTTGCAATCAAATATGAATCCTGAGTAGTATTCCATTGTGGATTCAAAGAAAACTATCGAACACAAATCAAACTCCATATAACAAAGCAAAAGTATTGGGAAGACATTTTGGCAGAACAAAGAAGATGATCCATAAAATACTCTAAATCATGTACCATATAAAGTGGATCACCAGTAACTTCATAGCGCATCTGAGATCCAATAACAACTGGGATATGTGTATTGGCATGAAAACCAGAAATACTATCAACCTGAACAAAAGAAATTGGTGACATGAGAAATGAGGTAGAAAAATATGGATATAACATGTTAAATACATATAAGCATAGAGCTTCTGGAGTTGTTATATTGAAGAAGAATCATTACAGACATAATTATCTATACAAATCCTTGCATAAAATTAAAATGAATGGATATGTCTCTTCAAGAATTGTTGTTTGCACTTTCCTGTCATTAGGATCAAATTTAGTAATTCTGCATTTTATCTATTTATTTATTTTTTTGAAACAATGAATTTTAAGGGGATATGTCATAGCTGTGCTTTCCTCAACTGAATTAGAGAACAAATACTTGTGGGCAAGAAACTAGTTATGGTATTAGCAATTTCTTATATAAAATAGCAAGCTACTAAAACTGATTTCCACAATTTCAGGTTTCAACCAAGGATAGCCATTATTTATATCATAGTGCAAAAGATATCAAAGGGTAACTGACAGCTTCACTTGTTTACTCAAAAGGATAATATAAAAAAGGAAATAACAAAGACAACAATAATCTTCTTTCATATATCCACAAACAGATTATAAAGAAAATTATCTCTATGATGACAAAAAAAGGAATTGACAACTGATTAAATGAAAACAATATTCACCTGTACTGCCAGCAAACCTAGAAAGCATGGTTTGTCAAATAGGTGGGCTAATACTAAATGTTTCTTATCTCCCTGCAGATATTTCCAATAAAATATTACATTCAGCCTCTGAATCCTACAAGAATTGATAAAAGGAAAATAATCACAAAAATAAGCAAACTTATGACGTCCATAAACCATTAAAGGTACAAATAGTAAGTTGTTTTTTGACTTCCCAACACTGTGCTTCATAAAGCATGGCTGGCCTCACACCGTTTCATAGAACTTTCCTTCTAATCTAAATGGTAGCTGCCTACCACAATCCTACTCTAATTCTATAGGCAATATCCTCAATCTCTCCCTTGTTATGAATTATCAAAGCCCTACTGGAAAAGGTCACATTGAGTTATCTCTTGTCTCCAATCCTAAGTATACCTTGGTCACATATGATATTTCTGTTTAAGTCCTACTTATTTTAAAACCTCTTTTCTCTACGGTATTTGTCCATAAGCTTAATTTTGTATCTAATCATTCATCAGTTTCATCAGTTAAAACAATGTCATCAGAAAACTTTTCAACCTGAAATATTTTAGATATTTCCCCCTTTTATAGAAAAAATAAAATTTTCTTTCCCTTATACAAACCTATCCTAGGAAAAAACCACTATGGCAATAGAACCACTATGCATCTTGAGATAATGAAAAAACTAGTGTCATGGTATAGCATGAAGGGTAAATGAAATATAAGGCGATGGAATTTATCCGGTCTGAGCCCTAAAAGGTGCAGCAAAAGAGACAGAAGTTAGTTAGGGTCCAGAAAACAAGATAAGAACATGAAACTCTAGCATCACCACTATATCAAGAACCATCAGATTACATAGGGCCATGCACCAATCATTCTCTCTCTCTCTCTCTCTATATATATATATATATAGAGAGAGAGAGAGAGAGAGAAATCTTGCTTAGATCAAAATACCCAAGTCAACTAGTACTGTTGGGAAACTGTGTAAATGCAGTACAAAGTCAAGACTGCAGGAGTTAGATGGATAGGCTTTACCGTAATGCTGTACAGTTTATAAAGGACGTCATTCATTCCGCCTGTTTCATCATTAATTGACATCCAGTGTCGTTCAATAGTATATTTTGATATAACATTTTGTACACGGTTATAAAAGTACTCAGCCATCCAGACCACCATTTGTAAAGCTTGACTGTTTCCTCCAATTGAATACTGATCTAAAAGGCCCGCCATGATCTATCAAAACAAACAGGACTAGTTAAACAATGAAATATTTCTAGAAGCCTACAACCGTTGAGTTTTGAACCAATTAATAAAATATTTAGAAGCAGACTTTACCTTGTGAATAGTGTAATATGGTGCCCACACTGGTTCCAAAGATTCAAGTCGGTCAAATAGCTCAGTTGGAAACGCTGAGAGGTATCCAGTGCCTATTTTCTTCTGACAGGCATCAAGTGCAGAAACCACTGCAGCCATCTTCTTGTTGAGAGTATCATTGTGAGTACTGGCCCACATTTTTGCTGAAGCGCTCATGTAATGCCCTTCAAGATTCAGCAAGTAGCTTATTACAAACATGTGAATCGAAACCTCAAAAACCAGAAAGAAGAAAGCATATACAATTTTCCATGTTGATAACCATTTCAAAGTTCATGCCAAGCTCAATGAGTGAAATCAAATAAGGGCAGTTTAAGTTGATGCAGTTCTCTATCTCATTCCACTTTTCAGTTATCCAAGGAAATATACTTGATGAATCAAGAAATTAGAAATTTAATGACCATAAAGAACTGAAAGTATACCTAGTGAATAGTTCACCACTTAAAGGTTAGATAATAGAGACAGAAATTCTTGACCTCCACACCCACTCCCCCTCCCCTTCCATTCTTTTCAGGTCTGCTTGGTGTTTCTCTCAATTTATGGTTGATGTTCTCAGCCCAATTGATAACCAGATCAGGTTTGAGTTGGGCCCTTTTTTCTTTCAGTTTACTCTGCCTGAGTGACTCATAGCTGCCGATAGTTAGATATTTTGGGGCGTGCAATGAGAATACTTCCACATTAACTTGAAAAACTTTTCCAATTGACCATAAAAGGAAATTAGTACAGTACCAAAGAAATTCCACTTGTTAATGATGTATTAAACAATGTGAATCCATAATACACACAAACTGAAGCACCAATTTTATTCAAAACATAAAAAGAAATTCAGATGTTAGAATTGGATTCATGTGCGTTTCTGTAAATTCAAGGATTTTTTGTGGATTCTAATTTACTCCTCTATTGAGAAAGGGGGAATGGTTTCTTTTTTCTATTGAAAAAGAGCATGGTTCCTAGAAAATTAGCAAATATGCTGAAATTTGCTATTTTGCAGATATGCTGTTTTGATAGATAAAAAATTGTATTCCTTACTCCTTATTCTTTTGCAATCTAAACACTGGATAAGCTCTATATTTTCAACTATGTGCACCCTGCAGCTGAATACAAACTGTTATGCTTAAGCTGTATAGACATGACTGAGAAGTACAGTACACATTATTTTAAGTAAAGAGCGCAAACATAGAGTGCTATATGAGCCTCTGGAGTTTTTTTGTACAGTCTTGGTCTTATTTTTCAGATGATTTAATTTTGTTTTGCAGACAATTTACCTCTTTTCCTTTCAAATTTCATTGCATTTGCAATAAATTATCATGTTGATGGATTGATGCATCAATAATCATGGAAACTTACTTCACAGTCTACCATTTTCACAATCTGAGAGAAACAAAATAGAACAAAGGCTAATAAATAAATAAATTAAAAAGCACCCAGTTGTGGAAACTGTACCAAAGCTAGGAAAGGTTAAGATTGAGAGACAAAACCAACCTACAAAATGACCCCGAAGCTCAACATCTGCACCCTCCCATCCTCCATAGGGTGTCCCTGGTGTCGGCAAACCTGCTGTCTTTCTAAAGCTCCAGACCAGTCTATCAACATCCAGCATCAACAAGTACTCTAAGTTTGTTTGCTGAGCATGCCCGTGCATTGAATCTGGGTCCAATGTCACGTCGTGCAACGATACTTCCTTAAGAAAATCCCCTCCCCCTTGATTAATATTAGTCGTCCCTGTATTCTTCATTCTCCGGTACATCATTGCCCAACTGAATTTCTCCTCCTCCTTCAAAACCTTCCGAGGAAGCAGATTCATCCACACGGAGTCATCAGTTGGGGTCAAATGGTAATGAGAAAATACCTCCTTTTTCCATGTCTCATTCTTCGACGACAAGAGTGCATACCGGAATGTGTGGGATGAAAGCTCATTCAGGGTGTTGGTGCAATACTTCCCAACAACACTACCAGAAAAAAAGCACCCAGAAACCAGGAGCAAGAAGAACACGGAGAACAACCACTTTTCCATTCCTTACCAGAAATACAACAGAACAATCGCAAATCCTCACTAAATTCAACACTAACAATGTTCAAATCAATGACCCATCAAAAAATCAAGCAAAAGAATGAATTGAACAATAGCAAGAGAAGCTTCCCCGTCCAACTTATAGCATTCAGTCAAGTGAGAACTAAGAATCCGATGATTGAAGTTAAATTTAACAATCTCGTGAGAAGTAAGAAAGATGGATGACGTCGGATACAAAACAACGAAAAATGTATCAGGAAAGATAAAAAGCACATAAACCCGAGAGGTGGACATGTTCGTGGAGCCAGAAAGAGATTTTTTTGAAGAGGTAAAGGTAAGTATGGAGTGAGAACGACAGAAAGAATTCACGGATTCCATGTCGTTTTCTTAGGTTTGACCAGAGCTTTTTACTGGATTGGCTGTAATTGCAGGGCAACAGGCAGCTGGGTCGGTTTCTCGAGCTCCGTAGCTCTCCTCCGAATGCTAGAACCAAGCTTTCACCATGACTGCATGTCTTCAAGGCAGCCAAACAACCACACTAATCCTCCATTCCTCCCCAAATCACCCATGGCGCTCTGCTTGTCAGCTTTCCGTTTTGGTTTGTAATTTTGTATTGGAAGGGAAAAAGGAATCTGGGTGGGGCATGGTGGGCATGGATCTGTTACCAACAAAAACTCAAAATATTGTCCCAACAAAAAACTTCACGAGCAGATATTCCCAATGTGTGACTGCGATAGTCTGTTGGGACACATTGGAGTGTGTTGTTGGTATCATGTCTCAACTGGGTTTTAACTTTTATCGGGTTTTGTTGTTTGTATAAGGTGTGCAAAAATTGCCAAAAAGATTTACGGACAAGTACGTGATACACACGATGCCGAATTCTGAATTCCAGCCCCCCTATTACTAGCCCTCTCCCCCTATAAATCACATCAATTCAATTCAAGGTCAGATGCATTTCCTCTGTACTTTGAGAGGTTTATAAAATTCTGATCTGTGCTGATTGGTCATTCAACCAAAAATTTATGGAGGAAAGTTAGAATTTTTGTGGGACTTCACTTGCACCTTCCGGAAGACCAACCCTTCCCCCAACTTACAGCCCCGAGTTCTCATTTGTAACCAATTTTTAGAGTTGTAAATTAGGGCTATAATTCAAAATCCGTCCTAATTTGATTCCTTTATATTTATAATTGCATTAAAAATGATAAGAATCGAGATAGTAAGAAATCATTAGAGGGTTTATGAACACTCAACAAATAGAATGAATAGAATGGAATAGGGGGTCAGTATGGGCCGGCTTGGTTCGGTTTGATCTATGGTAGAACTTGGAACCTACATTGTAGGGGTTGGTCCTAGGTTTTTGAAATTAGAATCTATTCTGTGAAGGTTGGTTCTGGCCTTGATGATTTTGAGGTTGGTTCCAGGGTTTATCCATGGAATTTGTACTTTTTTTACTCTCTCCCTTCATAAAAAAAGCATGTTCTTTAAAAACTTGATTTTTAATAAATATAATATATAGATTAAAACTTATATTATTTTTATTGTTTAAATTAGATACTTAATATATAGATTATATTATATGGTTAAAAACTTATAAATTGAATTTAAATTCTGTAAAGATTACATTTTATACTATTTATTGCACACATTCAAATATTAAAATGAAAATGAATGATCAAATCACTTAGTAACTCAATGGTCAAGTCAGACCATGGCCTTTGTAACCATGAATGTTTGGGTTCAAATCTTCCATTCCCCAAATGTATTATATGGTTTATTTCAATGCAAGTTTGGCTTCAAGGCAAGTTCCACCAATGACAACCAAGGCCAGTTCATCGGATCAGTTCATGCAGGGTAAACCCCTAGACCCTAAAATTGGCCTAGGTGGGGTCAATTTCAAGGATTTGGAGCCAAACCCTACTCTGTAACAGATTGAATAAGGCTAGTTAAGGCTGATTCAAGGTCAGATCCATTTGGTTTCGAATAGAACCTACCCATCTACTCACCCCTAGAATGGAATGGAAAAACACAATTCCTATAGTTGTCTTTACATAGTTGAGACAAGACTTAGATGATGATGATGATGATCATGGTTGGTTGCCATCACATGCCACGGAGAATCTGAACTTAATGAGGTTAATGCCAAGCAACCATCTCGATTATCTTAGACTTTGGCAGCAAGTTTGTTTGAAAGTTACACTTTTTTAGGTTGAGTCTTGATAGAAGTCATTCTTAGATCGTTTGTCATGATATACAATATCAAAGTCATTTTTACTTCATATAGTTGATAATATGATGATTTTATTGTTTTTGTACTTTATCAATGATATTTATTAATCTGAATCCAAACTGATCCAAATCTGAAAAAAAAAAACTATATCAACATATTTGGGATCCATGAATATCTGACTTGATCTGATTTGTTTGTAAATCTAGTGAGGTTGACAAGAGATATTTGGTTCAGCTTCAGAATGTGAGGGTGCTTGGATATGACACTAAACAGAACAGAATGGTGAAAAAAGATTCATGTTGGGAGTTGGGATATGGCTTAAATGATAAATTGATGATGATAATGTTAGGATGATTGAATCTAAATTACAAAAAAAAATAGAGTAATCCAGTCCCATAATTTGTGGTTAAGTTTTGTCCATCTGTCACGTATTTAACCCTTAAACCCTAAACCCTTAACCCTTAAATGCTAACTCCATCAACCATAAAACTAAGGTGTAAGATGTAGTTGATTGAATGCATGTCCTCCAAATCTCCAACCAAGTAGGAGCAATTTTGTTTATCTGTTTCCATGTTCACATTTGCTGCCATAGCTATGACACTTCCTTGCAAATTGCAACCCCTCATCAAATGTGGAGTGGACATACCAACAGTATATTATTGCCATATTTCTTAATTAGACAATTAAAGCATTGCCCTAAATACCACTGAAATCTCATGTAAAACATATATATTCTCAAAACTATTTGAAAGTGAAAATCCCATCATATAAAACTCACAACGAAATATAGAACTGAACAAGAAATAAAATTGTTTGATGAAATCAATTGATAAATCAGAAAAACAAGGTCTGTGAAATTATGAAATATTTGACTTTAAATTTGGTAGAACAAGATTACTTGAGTTTATTAATGTATTCACTAACATTGGCTACACAATAAATCCAAATCTCTATCAATCACATTAAACTGTGGTTTTGATTCACTTTCCACAAAGTGATATAATTTGCCTTAGGAGAGTTAAATAGTGGCCAAATCCTAAATGCCTTTTCATTGGACACAAAAATCTTGTCAAGTATCACTAAAACTGAATTTCCAACTGACAATATTAAGAAAACAATTGTGGGAATGACAGTAATGGTTATTTATTGCAAATTTCCCCAAAATTTGAGAAACTCTCTTTCCTTTCTGCACACAAAGGAATCTTGTATTCTTTGTCCTCTCCCAAACCTCTGTCCCATGTGAATAAATATGAATAAGATAAGGAGAAAATCTGTTAAGATGGATTTTACTGAACATTTGGTTTCCCAACCCAAAATGCTTCCATCTTATGATCTCATTTGTCATACTACAAGACATTTTCTATCAGGGCAGAGCTAAGATTTTTTTAAGGGGTGGAGAGGGAACAAACAGAGGTGGGACCAACCTCGAGGAAAGGGTGACAAAATCCACATCATAACTGGGAATAAGGGTGTTAATGGGATTTGTATTTGGTCCAATTTGATCCAGTTCAATGTGAGTCCATTACAAATGGATCAGGTCCAATCCAATCCAATGAATATTTTGGACCATTTTCGACTGGTTCAATTCAATATCTGGACCATCCAATTTGTTCAAATTCATTTTAATAATTCCAACCAAAACCTGATCCATTGCCACCTAAATTCTCATTTTCTATCAATGAATCAGATATTGGCTCAATCCAACCTAATCCAATATAAATTCATTATGGATGGACTACATCCAATCCAATTCAATGGGTGTTGTTGGTCCATCCAATCCGTTCAAATTTATTCCGGTTTGGATGAATCCAACCCAAAACCAATCTATTAACACCCCTAACAAGAAATTCCGGGCCATAAGGGGGGACCATGGTCTCTTAGACTCTTACTAATAAAATACGTTCCTACACGGCTACACCCTACCAGTAAAAACAAGTAAAAAACTAACAATAAAGAAAAATAAAGAAGTATCCAAAATGCCTCACGTGAGTGCTCCCCCAAGTCCTAACCCTAAAGTAGTTGTCAATTAGAGTCCACTTTTTATGAAGATTCATATACTCTCCAACCATACTCAGCCACGTGGCAAAAGAGGGATAATTTTGGTTTTTTCTTGGAGAATGTGACTTGAGAGTGGTGGCCCATCCCTTTCTTTTAAAGAAGAACCCGGCCCACTATTTGAATACGTCCAAAAGTCCACCTAAGACATGTACCATGCATGATCAGATGAATATTGGCCTGACCATGTGCGACTCATTCAAAGGTGGAGATCCTGAATCTCTCTGATCGCTTCTGTCCGCAATGAAGCTTCCGTGGGCCCAAAGCCAGATATTCTTCCAAAATGAAAGAACAAACCTAAGCTACTATTGGTTATAGAACAAATGGGGCCGGGCCCGTACGCAGACTAGTTGGGCTCTTTATTGGTGTGGGCCGAATTACAGTGAGGTTCATTGATTGTACTTTGATTCTTTGAATCGTCACCATTCACCAGATTTCCATTTATAACCGTCTAAAATAATGGAGCTACCTACAACTACATACATTAAATTCTGATGCTTTGACGTCTCTTCTTTCTGTCAGAACTGAAAATTGTTCCATCGCGACTGGGCTCTGGGCTCATATGAGAGCAGTTCCATGGAGGTAGTGCTGTCAATGGTTTGGTCTGGTCTGGTCCGGGTCAGTGTGGACACAGTTCCAATCCTAAACTGATACTAGATCTGACCTATAAACAGACCCAGAGCCAACCCGTCCACTAATCAAGATTACTGGGTCTGACCCAATAAGATCGGATTATAATTGACATCTCTAGTAATTAATTTGACAATAAACCTGTTTATGAGCAGATTAATGTATTGGATTCAATTTGGTTCGGTCCAAAACAACCAAAACTGATCAAACCCAATTATAATCAGGACGCATAATACAAAACTAGGCCCTGTGTAATAACAAGGGTCAGTCTAGTTCAATTCTATTAGGTCCACCCAACCCGTTAACAGCCCTAACGGGAGATTTACTGATCAACATATGTAATCAATGGGCGTGGTTAGACCTGCTCATGGGTAGCCCGATGGCCCGGCCAGCACCCCAGTCGGGTTTGGACATGTAGTTAAGCCTGCGGGTCTGACCTCGGGCCCAAAACACCAAGCCCGATTGTGTTTCGTGTTGGACTTGGGATTTGTCATAAAAGCCCGGTCTGGCCTGACTAATTTATATAATATTTATTATAATATATATATATATATATTAATTTTTATTTTTTTCTTTATAATTTCTATCAATTTTTATTTTTTTCTTTATAACTTCTATCAATTTTTATTTTTTTCTTTATAATTTCTAAACTTCGAACTCCCAAGTTTCAAAACCCTATTCAAGCCCGGCGTTCCCCTTCCTCTCTCTCTGTTCAACAATAACAATGACAGCAAGCTGAGTTTTAAGCTCTTTGGGCTTGGGCCCAAGCCCAGGCTTCGGACTTTTATGAGGGCCGGGCTCGGATTCGAGGCTTAAAAAAATCTATTAATGAAAAATAAAAGCATGTCCATGAACAGGTCTAGGCGTGGTCCCTTTATTTGATAGTGATAAGAGAGCAATAGCGATGGACGAACAGAAACAGAAAACGACATGAATGGCAAAATAATATTTGAATCAACTGGTTATAGGGGTAGAGTGTTGGAGTAGAAAAGGTGTGAGGTATGTGTTAATGGACCTCACTTTTTATCCCTTTTGATGATATGAGAAAGACAACAAAGTATACATCTTCAGAAACTTAATTATGTCATCCATCCATTTATGGTAGCTTAGTTGGGTAACCAACGTATGCCCAAAGGCTAAGACTGATGGAATCAAACCTAACCCAATAATTTTGGAATTTCTGGATCAATCACACAGATTTGGACTGGATTGCAAATGGATTAGATATTGAACCAGTTCGAATATGAATCCATTCTGTTTAAACCGTATATAGGTATTGGTTAAAGCCTAGGCTCTATTCTTTTTGACGAGAAGTTTTATCGGGGTAACGTGACCAACTCTCATATATTTTCTATCAAATCTGCATCTTTGTGTTTTACAAGGGAACTGCCATCTACATCAATACAGTTGGTGCCATGGAGATCCATTTGGAATCTTTTGTTGGGATGGTGTATTCATAAAGAATTTGGGTTCAGTCCTCACAATCTTTTGCAGCTGTCCATTAATTGAGAATATCTTCATACTCGTATGTTTTTGTTCACGGGGAAATATTCTCAATGCACAGTTGCAAGGGGCTGTGAAGATGGTTTTGTAAGAACTGAATTTAAATTCATTGTTACAAGAGATCAGTTATGTTTCTTGAAAGAATATGACAGTTAGGGGTGTATATTTTGACTATACCTTCTGCTTTATATGACTGAAAACAAAAACTTGTAAAGATACAGTTAGGGGTGTCAATGGACCAATTTTTTATTGGATTTCATACAAATCAAAATCAATTTGGATGAATTGGACCGACCAATAAGATATATTGGATTGGACCTGGTCCACCCATAATGAATTTATATTGGATTGGGTCGGATTGAACCAATATCGTCTGGCCCATTGATAGAAGATAAGAATACAGGTGTCAATGGTTCAGGTTTGGGCTGGAACTAGTCTAAATTAAAATCAATTTGAAAGACATTAAATTGGACTGGTCCAAAATGGTCCAAAGTATTCATAGGACTGGATTGTACCAGGCCCATCTGTAATGGATTCATTGGATCATATCAGATTAGACCAAATCCAGTCCAATTGACACCCCTAGATGCAATACTGTAACTTCAAGCCTCTTCTTTTCTATGTCAAATATACTATGTAAATATGAATTATAATGGCTTAGCTCACCAACTAGCTACTAAGGCTAGTGAGAGGGGAATAAACTTGCTATATCAACTACCCCTCAATGGACTTCATGTATCATCATTTAAAGGTTTAATTTAAGTTTTTTCTCCTTTTGGTTTAACAAAAAAAGAAAATCTCTATGAAACAACTTAATGAATTTCTAACAGCAAGCTGCTTTCCAAAATATAGAGATGATTAGAAATAAAAAATGAAAGACTCTGGAAAAGGCAAAAACATCAAAAATCAGGTTGAGATTATAATTGCAGAATGAAAATACTTGCATTATGACCCACCTGTCTGCAGAAGCTACTAGCCTATAAAGCACAGTACAACAAAAGTGAATCAAAATGATGTTTTGTAAAAGGAAAAGGAAACAATTTAACTCAACCATCTCTTCTTTTATGCTTCAAAAGACTTACACAGCATAATGGAAGCATTCCTCCAATAACTTCATTACATCAAGGTGTTGGTTAGATAAGCTTAGAGTGGGAAATCAAGATAGGGATTTTATCTTTGCAAATTTGGATTATATTCTTGTGAAGTTGTGATGCAACTTTTTAGTGGTGGAAGTCATTTCTATACGATTTAGGTTGCATTTTTGCGTTATATATATTGGAGGATTCAAGCAAGATAGAAGAGAGTTATCCCCAGGCTCCCTCTTTCGTTCTTGACAGTGTTTTGAAAATCAGGGCAGACAAGTCAAGTTGAATCATGTTGAACCGAAACTAGCCAAAATGAGGGTCAATAGGTTTAATAGAAAAACCAAAACCAGCCCCCTTTTCCAGTATGTAGTTTAGGCTCCATTTGGGAATAGTGAAAATACAAATATGTACAGTGCAAATGCAAATGCAAAGTTTTGAAATACTTTATACAAGGTTTTCACTTTACATGTGTTTGAACTCCCAAGTTTAGTTTTTAAGGCTCAGTTTGGAAAGAGTACAAATACAAATTTGATGAGTGCAAAACCTTGTATTTTGTATTATTTTGTATGTATTTGCATTGTATATATTTGTATTTGTACTCCTTCCAAACTGAGCCTAAGGCTGTGTTTGATTGCAATGCAAATAAATTTGCATTGGTAAAAAAACTATGGCAGTGCAAATAATTTGAATGTAAATTCTAACCTATTTTTGTTTTAAATTTTAACTTATTTTGTTTTATTGCAGTACAAGTGAAGTAAATTACATGAATCAGAATAAAGTAAAACCCAAAATAAAATTAAATGAGAATTTGCATTTTTTTTTTCCATTAGCAATCCCATGCCTTTTGTACTAGTGCAAATAAAATTGCACTGCAACCAAACTGGGCCTAAGACTGTGTTTGGTTGCAGTGCAGTTTTATTTGCATTAGTACAAATGCATGGAAGTGCAAATGAATAGAATGTAAATTTTGGTTTAATTTTGTTTTGGGTTTTACTTTTTTCTATTTGAGGTCCTATTTTATATCATTATTATTGCAATCAAACAAAATAAGATAAATTTTGAAATAAAAATAAATCATAATTTACATTCAAATCGTTTGCACTATTCACATTGCAACCAAATACAGCCTAAGGGAAGAGTACAAATACAAATATATATGGTGCAAAACCTTGTATATTATATTTATAGAATTGTATGTATGTATGCATGTATGTATGTATGTATGTATGTATGTATGTATGTATGTATGTATGTATGTATGTATGTATGTATGTATGTATGTATGTATGTATGTATGTATNTATGTATGTATGTATGTATGTATGTATGTATGTATGTATGTATGTATGTATGTATGTATGTATGTATGTATGTATGTATGTATGTATGTGTATATGTAATAATAAAAATTATTTATTTATTTATTATACTAGGCTTGATTAAGCTATTTGAGGCAAGCCTAATATATTAGGCTCCATGAGAGGTGGATCAGTTGGTATCTTAGCTGGTTCACTCCAGCATGGATGCGGATTCATTTCCCACAACCATCACTTTTGGGAGGGGGTTATTATTGTGGTGTGTGTCACCAAATACCAAAAATAAAATGAACTATAGATAAGTAACTTTTACTGATGTCAATTGACCATTAGTAGAAAAGTAATAAAATAACAATAAAGTTTGGGTTTCCATCTATAAAACAGCTTTGATAAGTAAGTTTAAGTAGAATAGGCTAAGTATAGAAAACTTGGTTACGTGATAAATTAATTTTTGATAAGTAACATAGAAGACCTACCAATGAACCAAACGTCACCTAAAGAGGAGTTCACAAGTCACAACCTCCTTAATAACTTTAGTCACTAAAAAGACAAAGCAATAAGTTATTCAATTCAGCCACTTGAGTTCAAATTGGTTGAATTATACATTAATTAGTAAGATCTATATATATCTATATCTGTACTATTATTAAAAGCGTGAATGAGAGTGTGGAATTTTTGTTTGACTAGAATACCCCAATTTTTTAAAATTGGCTCATCTCTAATTGTAATTTGAATAACAACTTTTTTCTCATTCAAATCCCTCTCATTAAGGTGGCGTTTGATAAATTTGAAATCTAAAATCTAAAAAGTTAAAGAAAAAAATATTATTTGTATTTGAAATCTAAAAATCAACATAGATGCTTTTTCTACTTTTTGGAGACTCTAAGGCGGTGTTCGGAACCATGTAAATCTCGTGGACAAGACCGTTTCACGGGATTTGGTTGCGTTCGACTAGGTGTGGGTGGGACCAGTCTTGTCCACACCCCAATATAGCGTGGACAGGTCCCGCCCACACCCCAATTTCTCATCTACGATAGAATCTTGTGGTTAGGGACCGTCCACACTTGATTTTTGATCCCCTACTTCACACTTTCCCTGAAAGGCTACCCTATTGTTTGTTTCACATTTTAATATTTTTGTCAATAAAATATTAATTATTTCACTTAATTTTTTTTTAAATTTTAATGTTTTATCAATAAAATTATATTTAAAATATATATTTTTTAAAATTTTAATTATTTTATTATTATTTTTATAAAAAAATTAATATTTATTGGTTAATATTAATTCATTGATGCATTTTTCAATATATTTATCATATAAAATGCAAAAACTAGATATTTATGATTAACTATGTAGATCAAGGTTTTCAAACCACCATTGACCCGTATGGTTGAACTGTTCAGCCTAGGAACTATCCAGGCAAGCGGTTCCGTTTTACTCCAAACCCAGTTTTTGGTTATAAACCGTTGAAAAACTCAACAACCCGTTGACCTAAGCAATCAAACCGTCGACTTATTCAATGGTTTTTTACCATTTTTTATTTTTTATTATTTTTTTTATTTTTTTAATTTGTTTGTCAAAATAGGCCATCCGTTCGAATCGGACAGTTGGATCGTCAACCCAGAAACTGGTGGCTAGAACGGTTCCGTTTTTAGGTTTTTTTTTTTTTAAATGTTGGTGTAGATCATTCATAAATGTATATAAGATACATGGAATCAATAAGTGTGGTGTGGACCAATCCATAACAACTGTGGACTGTAGTGTGGTGTGGATTGGTCCCTGCCACATGGTGTGGTGTGGACTTTCTCATTCACACTACAGAACACCCCTTAAATAGTTAAGTTTGTTTGTTTTGGATCAATCTTTCAACATCTAAAATCCCCTATTTTTACAATTTTACCCCTAGAACAGACTAATTGATAATTTTGAATTCAATTTACAATATTTCATAAAAATAGTTTATTAAATTCAAAATAATATTGAAAATACAAATAAATAATTATTAATTAATAAAATAAAATAAAATGATGGGAAACTTCATCAGGCGAACCTTGCTTTCCGGAAGCCAAATTCGGGGAGGTCGATAGGCAACTTCATCAGGCCAACATTGAATGAAGATGATGCAGAGCAATGCAATAAACTACTGATAATACTGAAGAAATCAAAGAAGAACCGAATCTAATCTTTTCTCCACCTTAGAAAAGAGAAAAAAATGGAAAACAAAGCTTCCAACAAGCAAAAGACCGATGAGCTATCCTTGGAACGTAAGGAAACAGGGGACTTCACTAGTATTTCTTGTACATTCTCTACTCGTTCTCAAATTAGATAAGAAGAAGATTACAGAAGTCCGATAATCGTGACACGACAGAAAACACCATGGCAACAACCAAAAAAAAGAGAGGCCTTGATTCTTTGAAATCTTGGAATTGTTGCCTCCAAGTTCAAATTCCTATCTCCGACAATCAAAAAATAAACCAGATTCATTTTGAGCACACCTCCTGTGTTATATCTATACCCCCACCGATAAAACATTGATTAAACCACCATTAAAGGACCTTCCACTTTAACCCTTTTGTCAAAACATTGTTCAGTATACCCAAAAATCGTAGCTTTTCCCTACTTGTAGAACAAAGTTATTATGGTTTTTGTAGATCAATCTCCTCTCTGTCCTACTAGCCTATATCTCATCATTTTCAAAATCAATTTGGATTGTTAAGAGGGAAGACTCATCTGGTGAGAGAGCTCGGTGTTCCGAATGAAGATGATGAAGCGGCCAATGATGTAAGTAGCAGAGACGCCTATACCGGAGGATTTGGCCAGGGCAACTTATGAGTTCCCTCCGGATGGATCTATTCATCTACGGATCTATGAAGCAGAGGATGCAGAGAATACCGGGGAAGAAGAAAAAAGAAGAGAGAGGGGGGAGAGTGAGAGAAGCTTGTCACCATTGGTTCGTCGCTGTGTAGAGTGGAGAAAATGAACGTTTGAGGGTTTGTTCATTTCCTCTTAACTCTTATCTCTTAAGAGGAATCTTTTAACTTTAAGAGAAAATTGGTTGTTTGTTTCCTCTTATCTCTTATCTCTTAAAGTGCAATGATATAATTTTTTGTTTTCTAATCAAACTCTTGAAAAGATAAACAAAAACTCTCATATATGGTGTCAAAATAGATATTTAATAGTTTTTAGAATTCAGAACAACATTTTCTACATTCAGAGTTCAGAGGAAAGAAAAGTTCACCAATACCAATATATCTTTTAATGTAATTATTACACTTTCAGATATCAGGCTTTAGAGCAAACGAACATGCCCTAAATCCTTTTTTTCGAATTAAATGAGGGGCATAAGAGCATGGGTATTTTCGTCTTTCAATGTGGTCTAAAACACTTCTGACCACATTAAGTTAGTGGCTCAACTCATACAAGTTCAGATTTGTAAAGTATTATCAAATGCCACCTAAATCTTATATTTAAAGTATTAACTTCCATTAACATTTATTAAATCCTATTATTGACTAGAATTGCCCTATAGTTGAATTTGTCCCTCTATAATTGTGTGGTCACAAAATATAATTTTAACTATTACACTTCTCCTCATTTAATTTCCTCTCATTATTAAGTCTTATATTTAGGTTATTAACTCACATTCTTCCATTGAATCCTATATTAATTAGCCATATTAAAGAATAAGTGTAACAAACAATAATTGTTTTTACTGATAATAGAAATAAAATACATATTTAAAACAACCAAAAATGGAGTTATTTTCTTGTTTGGTGGTGAGTCAAAAAATGTTTCAACCCTTGAGGTCATAGTTAGATGATAATACAAATTTTAAAAATGAAAATACATAAAAGTATAAAAAATACAAAAAAAAAATTGTATAAAATTGAACACTTCTTCAATATCATATATTCATCATATTAAACAAAAATAAGTGTGATAAAAAAGACTAACTTTTATAGACAAAAATATGAAAAAGTTGTAGAAAATTTTGGAGAACATATTATTTACTATCACAATAAGGGGTACAACGAGTAGGTCCAAACTAAGCAACTTGAGTACGTTTAAATTGAGCCTGACCTAACTCAACATGACTTTTTGCAAGGGTTAGGTATGAGTGTTTGGGTGAAGGGTTTGGCTTGAGCCAAAAAACTTGGGCCTGACCTAAACTTGGGTCAGGCTTGGGTCAAGACCTTAGGTATCTTGAGTTCAAACCAAGCCTACTTGAAAAATAAATGCATATGTACTATATTTATAAAATAATATATTTTCTCTAATAATGTATACGTGTATATGTATAAAGCATGTAAACGTACATTTGTAAATGAAATTTATACATATTTTCAATTAATTACTCTTAAATTGGATCATAAAGCCCATTAAATGGTGGATACATAAAAACATATAAATAAATTCTTTTAAACCCAACCAACCCAACTAACCCACCCCACCCAACCTAAGTTGTTTAAGCTCAAGTTGGGCCTAGGTTGATAAACTTGGGCTTAATCTTGGATTGGATCAGACTGACCCGTCGAAGTTTCATCCCTATTTTTTAATCCTATTCTTGACAAGAATACCCCTATTGTTAAATTTGGTCATTCTCTAATTGTGAGGATACAAAATGTAATTTAAACTACTACATTTATCTTCATTCAATTCCCTTTTATTAAGCATTATGCTTCGTTATTAACTCTCATTCTTCCATTAAATCTAGGGGCGTCAACAATATCTGGTTATCCAATTTCGAATTTGAGATCCCAGATGATTGAATTGAATTTGCTTAATTCGAGTAATTTAATGGCCACATTCGAATACTTTTTCCTTACGGATTATTTTATCAAATCGAATTTGAATATATGATGATTTGACTCAATAAATATTCAATTTTTTTAAGATATAATTTTTGCGTGTAAAGTTGTGCCCAATTTCCTAGGTCATAAAACTACTCCTTTTGCATGTAAAGTTGTGTCCTCAAATGCAATTGATTACTGGTCTTGACAAGATTACATTTTCATTTATCAAAGCATTCCATCTATCGTCTCCTTCCCTTCTCAAGTTTGGCTTCAGTCAGGGCACGCTTTATGCGTGCACCATTCGCGCAAATGGAGGACGCACCATGTGTATTTTCTCCTATGTAACCATTAAGAGCGTGCAAAGCCAATAAACGGTGTTGATAGTAAGTTTTGTTAGAATTCATTCAAAAAACCACTCATTGTCGCCTCACACCGAACCCTGTTCTCTCCCGTTCTCTCCCTCTCCAACCGGTGGTGACTACAACTATCACTGGCGATTGTTAACACTGGTGACCGGAGGAATAACTCAGGTGTTGTTTTTTCTTTTAGTTTTTCTTCCCCAAAACATTGCATCATGTATTGCATTATTCTTAACTTTTGTTTCCCAAAACCTAAATTGTAGCTTCATCTTCTTTGTGTGGCAAACGGTGAACATCGATAATCAAGTATTGCATTTCCTTCCATTTGTTCAAAGTTAAAAATAATGCAATACATGTTGCAATGTTTTGGGGAAGAAAAACTGGAAAAAAAAAACAACACCTGAGTTTTTCCTTGAGTCGTCGATGTTAACAATCGTTGGTGATAGTTGTGGTCACCGCCGTTTGGAGAGGGAGAGAACGGGAGGGAACATGGTTCGGTGTGAGGCAGCAATGAGAAATTTTTTCAAATGAATCCTAATGGAGCTTACTATCAACACCATTTATTGGCTTCGCACGCTTTCAGCGGTTACACGGGAGAAAAGATGCGTGGCGTGTCCTTCGTTTGTGCGAACAGTGCACGCATAGAGTGTGCCCTAACTGAAGTCGAACTCTCCCTTCTCAAGCATTTTTCCTATTTCTTTGTTTTCCTACCTGCAACTGCTTTGTAAAAGAAAATTTGAGGAAGGCAACATGAGAATAAAAAAATCACAAAAGGGCTTCACATCGCTCAAACATCGGACGTTACAAATTCAACTTCTATTAGCTTGAGTGTTAGGGCAAGATCTTGACAAGTCTGTTGATGAGACGATAGAGTATTGGTTGCGAGTTAGGCAAGTTCAAAATGTGGGGCTCTTACTACGGTCTTGATGCTCCTATCCACAACCTTTCTAGTGAACCCGTCCATGCATGTGTTCTTGTTTGCCAACGCCGCCCTGAACGTTTCCCTCAACAAACTGCTCACTCTACTTCAACCATGATGATAGAGCTATCAAAAATCCACAGAATGAAGCTAAGGAGGCTGCGATAATGCAACACTTCGTTGAAACCATTGGAGACTCAATCAACGATTTGTAGAGGTCTGTGGCAGAGATAAGTCATTTGAGCCTCTTGGGGGCCCAACTTAGCCTTTAAGATAAGCAACATCCAGACATGGGCAAGTCATCATATAGTTCATTCTTTCCACGATGTTTAAAAAACCATAGGTCATAGATTCAGTAGAAACTTGTTTATCCTTCCCGTTCTCCCTCTATTCTCTCTCTACATTGCTTTTACCCCACAACCAAAAGATGTTTTTGTACAAACTTTTCATTTGGTCATTTGTTCTAGATTTTTATTGAGTTTATTGTTATCCTTTATTTCTTATTGTTTGTCTATCTTCATCATTCACATGGCATAGCATTATAGAGATTATTTCTTCCTCTAGTTTCAAAATTAGTATTTTTAGTGTAAATGCAAGGAATTAGCCGAATTCGAATCATATTGAATATTCAATTATATAATCAAATTTGAATTTGGTTTATAGTTTTAAATATTCATAGAATATTGAATCAAATTCGGTTACTTATTTTTGAAATTGAAATCAAATTCGAATATGGTTTTATTCGATTCAAATTCGCTCCATAGGTCTAATTGGACTACTATTTTCATTAAATAAAAATAAATAAATTTTATTAATTAGATCTACATCCAATACTTTTCACGATATAACATACATGCTTTTTAAAAGTTACTTAGAATGGAACTATTTTTTCATCATGGTGGAGAGTAAGCAATTCAACCATCTAGGTTGACCAATCAATAATGTCATAATTAAATAAAAAACTTTTAAAATAAAAAAAAATAACAAATATAGAAAATTTGGGCACATCTCTAATGTTTTATATATGGTAATCATTAAAGAAAAATAAGTTTGATAAATAACAATTATTCTCATTGATGTTGGAATAAAATACAAATTTAAAATCTATCTAAAAATGTGTCAAATGTGTCAACCCTTGATATCATAATTAAATAAAAATGAAAAAATAAAACACAAAACATTACATAATAATACAAAAATTTTGTAAATAACATTTAGGCACCTATCTATTATTTATATTAATCATATTAAAGAAAAATAAGTGTGATAAACAATAGTTGTTTTATTGATATTGGAACTAAATATAAAATTTAAAACCAACGTAAAAAATAAATTGTTTCCTAGTCAACAATTCACCCTTTTAGGTTATATGTGTCAACCCTTGGAAAAAGATAGATACTCTACGGAAAATATTTGGACATGTCTTCAATATTTTATATTAACCATATTAAAAATTAGACACAATAAACAAAAATTGCTTTTAAATTTTATTGATGATGTAAATAAAATACAAAATTCAAAACTAACCCAAAAGTAAAATTATTTTCCTTTTTGGTGGTAAATTAATTCAACATTTTAGGTCAAACATGTCAACCCATGAAGTTATAATTAAATAATAAAAATTTAAAAAGATAAAACACAAAATATACAAAAGATATATAAATTATTCAGAAAAAATTGGGCATATCTCTAATATTTTATATTAATGAACCATAATAACTGTGACAAATAAGAACAATTTTTATAGACATAGAAATGTAAAAATTGTAGAAAAGTTTGGAATATGTTATATACTATTATCATCATCATAAAAATGTGTCACATGCACACTTACTAGCCTATATATGTACTACTATTAAAAGTGTGAACAATAGTGTGTAACTTTTGTTTGACTAAAATATTCCATTTTCTTTTTAAATTTGGTCCCACTCTAATTGTAAGGATAAAAATGTAATTTGAACAAATACTTTTCTCCTAATTCAAATCCCTCTGATTTAGTCCTAAGTTTAAGGTATTAACATTCATTGAATCCTAATCTTGAGTAGAATACCCTTATTTTTCAATTTGGTATCTCTTTAATTGTAAGGGAACAAAATGCAATTTGAACTATTTCATTTCTCCTCATTCAATTCCCTTTCATTAAGTCTTACATTTAGGATATTAACTCTCATTCTTTCATTTAATCCTATGTTAATTAACCATATTAAAGAAAAATAAATGTGATAATTAAAGAATAATTGTTTTACTGATAATTGAAATAAAATACAAAGTTAAAGCCAACTCAAAAAATGGAATTGTTTTCCTATTTGGTAGCAAATCAACAATTCAACCTTTTGGATCAAATTCATTAATCCTAGGTATTATAATTAAATAATAATAATAATAATAATAATAATAATAATAATAATAATAATAATAATAATAATTAAAAAAGATACATGAAAACACTCAAAAATATGAAGGATATAAAAAACAATGTAGAAAACATTTGGGCACATCTCTAATATCATATATTCATCCTATTAAACAAAAAATAAGTGTGGTAAATATGAACAAGTAACAAGCCTTATGAATCTCAAGGTACAAACATGTTTCCTCATAACAGCCCTTTTATTTTTTCTATTAAAATTTATCATTACTCTTTTCTAATAAAATTATTCTTAATCTCTCATACTTCAATAGTCAATGTTTGAACCCCTTTTGTCCCTCTCTAATAAAACATGGGCAAATTTTAGATTGGTTGAATAGGGTTAAGGGCCAACCTAGACAAACCCTAAACATGAACCTTAACCTAGAACCAAACGGATGTCAAAAGCCAAATTTACCAACCCAAACCTAACTAAATTTCTATTCAGCCACATTCATATATGCATGGATTTGCTTACTAGAATACCCCGATTGTTGGAGGCTAATGCCAAATTCCATTCATTTGAACTAAACATGTAATTGCAATGTTTGAATATTTACATATAGGGATGGAAATTTTATGGGAATTTTTAGGTACCTAACCTGTCTTAACCCTAATAGGATCCATTTCTCAAAACCCTATAGGATTTAGGGCTATATTCAATTATAATATTGAATATATCGTTAAATATACCTTGCATATGTTTCATAAAAAATAATATACAGAGTAAAAAGGACTGGAAGAGAATTTAAAAACCTTTACCCTTGCCCTTATGTCCCATTATAAGAATCTTCTACCACACCATTATTACTTAAAATGGGCATCACATTTTTTGTATATAATGTTAAATTGGGTATAAAGTTCAAAGTATTGAAAACACAAAATATCAAAGAGGCAATTTAAATAAACATATCTGCATATGCTTTAGATACACATGGATGCAATGGGAAAATTAAGATATGAATGAATATGTGATGGGGATTCAATTATACACCAAAAGTATATAAATTATTTTTAATCTATAGCTATAATAACTCTAAATAAGGTATAGATACATAAGAAACACATATTTTAATAGTATAAGACTTTATGTAAGTGTAATTTCACCATAAAAATGTGAACTGTAAATTATAGGAATATCCTAAGGAAATATTGGAAAATGATAGAATAATTAAGATATACATGCATATATTAATAAACTAATATTATAAATCTCATAAAAATCATATAAAAGGTTACAAAATTTAAAGTATACTAAGTTTAATAAATAATGGTGATATATCAGTAGTAGTACAATTATATTCTCTTATCAAATTACCCAACAAAAAAAAAAATCTCTTAGTTTTTTTTTGTAACAATTCTCTTAAAATGGATAACTAGGACAATATAGGCAAAAGCATTCAAAACTAGTCTGATTATGGCTCCAGACCTAGGCATAACAAGAAATTTCAAACCTTGGTATTTGTAGATTAATTTTCTACACTTTAATACACATGAATGTAATATGACTATTTCAAGTAACCTAAGTACAAACCCTTCTAACCTAAAGATGTGACTCCTCTAGTTTAACCTAAAGAAGATAGGAGTAGCAAAGGTAAAGAGGCATTTCAGATTAGCAATCTCTTTCTTTTGGTAGGGAAATGGGTTGGACAATAGGTGGTAGCTCTCCCTTAAACCCCTAAACCCTTCCAATAGTGGTGAAGGTAGGACTTGACCCCTCTTTGCTACAACCATCCAAAGACTTTACTGTAACCTAATTAACACCTTCATATTTACAACCTCTTTAAAGAGCCTAAATAATGAGTAGATAGAGGATTCAAAAAAATTAAAAAGTAAAAAAAAAAAAAAAAGAATTGCTAAAGTAAGGACAACACCTTGGTATTGTTTAATTTTATGTATAGGTAACAAGTTGAGAGGAAATGATGATAAAGGGATATATCGGTGTATATAATTCCAATATGTAATATGTCCTTGCATTAATACGAGATTGAGTATTTATGCATGTTTCTATTAATTTGGAAGGTAAAGTTCCAAGTTCTAACTTTACCTAATGATCTGGTCATGTAACACAATCAGTGGTGTTAAACTAAGTGAATTTGAAGCAAATCAAATAATAATTAACCAATTAATTAGAACCTATGAATCCATGTTTGACTTGATTCCAAATTTCATAGCCATGATGCCCTTTATCAAATTAAGAAATTAATAACCTGTAATATAATTTTATTAGAAATAAATAAGTAACATTTTGTAATCTCATATATAATGTTATAATAGGTTTTGATATTTTTTTGAATAAAATCAAGATATATTCAAATTTGATTTGATAAAACAAATAAATCGTTTTGACAAACACCCCCTAAATAGTGCAAGTATAACATTTGAAACTAGTATTTATATTTGAACCACCATAGTTTGATTTGATAATTAAGAAATCAAACTTTCAAATGCTATTTACATCCCTAATTATAAGTACATCGTAGAACAAATGCATTGTAATAGTATATATGCTTGTGTATGAGTATGTGATCAAGTTAAAACAATTAACTTAATATTGTAAAAGCATTCTAGAGTATACATAAATACATAATATGCATGCATATGTGAATGAATAAATATGTCATAGAAAGTAGAATAGGCTTAGGTTGGTCAGGGCTCGGGTCAAGTTCATACCTGTTCAATATGTCAACCCAAGCTCAAACCAAGTTGAGGCCCAACTTAGAGCCTCCAAATCTTAATCCATAAAAAGGTTTGATCAGATTGGACTAGCTCAAGTTTAGGGTTGTTAATGGACCGGATATTGGTCCAACTCTATCTAGTCCAGCATGAGTCCATTACAAATGGACCAAATCCAATTCAATCTAATAAATATTTTGGACAAGACTAGTCCAATTCAATGTCTTATTGGACTGTTCAACCTCCTTAAATTGGTTTTAATTCAAATTGAGTCCAACCACCAGATATTGGTCCAACTCTATCTAGTCCAGCATGAGTCCATTACAAATGGACCAAATCCAATCCAATCTAATAAATATTTTGGACAAGACTAGTCCAATTCAATGTCTTATTGGACTGTTCAACCTCCTTAAATTGGTTTTAATTCAGATTGAGTCCAACCTAAACTTGGTCTACTGACACCCTTACTCTTATTTTTTTTCTCAATGGACTGGATATTAGTTTAGCCTAACTCAAAACCCTAAACCCTAAACCCACCCTCTCTCATTAAATCCTATATTTACTATATGCTAAATAAATGTGCTATGGACTTTTTATTTCCTAAAACACCCCTACTTTTGAATTTGGGCATTCTTTAACTATAAGGGTAGCAAATGTAATTTAAGTTATTACTTTTCACTTCATTCAATACTCTCTCGTTAAGTTGTTACTGCCCATTCTCCCTCCTTAATCCTTCATTCGAAGTTTTTTTCTACTAATTAAATCTATGCTCAATAATTGTAACAATACAAAACCTATATGTTCAATCCCAACATGAAAACAAAACTATTTGTTTATCCGTGAAATGGGTACATAGCTCAACTATCTAGGTCAAATGGGTTAATAAATCTCCTTGTAGTTAAATAAAAAAGGTTTAAAAATATATAAAAATAAAAAGCTACAAAAAGGCACATCTCTAAAATTATATATCTATCATGTTAAACAAAAAATAAGTATGATAAATAAGAAGTGTTTTTATTAATGATAGAAATAAAATAATACTAAATTTAAAACTGATCTAGAAACATGTTCCTATTCAAGCGGTGGATCAACGCTTCAACCTTTTAGCTTAAATTGGTCGCTCCACATTATCATAATTAAATAATAAATTAAAAAAATATAAAGACAAATTATTAAAAAATACAAAAAATCATAGAAAATATTTTTGCATATTCTAGTATTATGTATTCATCATATTGAACAAAAAATAGTGTGATAAATATATGTTATTTTCATTAATGATGGAAATAGAATAAAAGTTTAGCCCAACTCAAAATGTTTAGGCCTCAATTTGAGTTTGAACCAACCCAACTTGCAATTTTACACAAACTGGCTTAGATTTTTGGTCCTCAAACTGGACCTAGACCTGAGCCCAAAAGTTTGGGCTCTTCTATTTTTTGAGTTGCGTCCAAGCCTAGCCTAAGGTACATATTTGCATACATGTGTACACATTCACATACATTTATGTCAAATTTTATTAGCATATAGATGATCGATTCATCCAAACCTAAGCCCAACCCAAGTGCATCAAATTCAATGTGGGTTGGACCTACGTTGGATAGATCAAGTTTGATGTTGGGCTCAAGCCTTAGCCCAAATGCATAGGGTTAGACTTAGGTTGAACACTAACTCAACCCGACCTGTACAACTTATACTCTAACAACCATCGATCCAATCATTTACATAAAATGGGCCAAACAATGATGTCATAATTAAATAATACAAATAAATGAAATAAATAAAATTATAAAAACCATATAGAAATTTTATAAACAAAATTGCCATTTCTCAAATGCTATAAATTTGACATATTAAAAAAAGATATAAGTGTGATAAACAAGAACTGTTTTTGTAATTAATTATGTTGGAAATTTAAATTTTCCTAAAAAATTATTTTCTTTTTGAAGTCAATTAGGTCAACACATGATGTCATAATAAAACTCAAAAATAGATAAAAATAAAAATTATAGATAATTCAAAATTTTGTCAAAAAAGCATGTACATCTCATATTATATGTTTATCATATTAAACAAAAATAAATATGATAAATAACAAGTATTTTTGGCTAAAAACCCTATTTTTAGCTGTATGGGTAGAAATTGTAATTTAAATTATTATTACTTTCTACTTTGTTCAATTCCTTATCATTAAGGTGTTAACTATCATTCCCTCTCTCTTGAGATACTTTAATTGAAATATTTTTGTTTTTCACCAATAATTCTACTAATAAAATTTGCATCCAATAATATTAATAATATAAAACTTGTGTCCAAAACCAACACTAAAAATAAACCACCCTTTTATCTAGGTGAAGGGAAAGTAGTTCATCCATGAGCCATCCACATCAAATGGATCAATGAATGGTATCAAAGTTAAATTAAAAAAAAACAAAAAAAATAAAAATATAAGTACTATAAAATTACAAAATTTTGTTAAAAGTTTAAACACATTATAATATTATTTATTTATCATATTAAAAACAATAAATATGATAAGTAAGATGTATTTTTATTAATGATTGGAATGAATACAAGATTTAAAACTAACCCAAAAATGAAATTATTTTTCTATTTAACTAGTGAGTCAATTGTTCAACCTTCAAGTCAAATAGGTCAACCCATGATGTCATAATTAAATAATAAATTTAAAATACAGAAAAAAACTTATTAAAATATAGAAATTTTGTAAAAAAACATTTGGGTGCATCTCTAGTATTATGTATTCATAATATTAAACAAAATTAAGTGTGATAAATAAAAATTATTTCCATTAATGACAAAAATAGTATAAAAATGTAAAGCAACTTAAATAGAAAACTTTTTCTTTTCATTTGATTAGTAGTCAATGGTCCATAAGGATGCAAATTGGGTGGACTTAACTCGAGCCCGAACATATCCATCTTAGACTTTTAAACAAGTTGTATGCTTGGATTTTTTGTTATCAAGATGGACTTAGGCCTAGGCGCAAAAGTTTGGGCTTTCTATTTTATAGGTTGGACCCAATCCTAACCATTAGGTAGCCCAAATTCGGCTTGATTATATGTACATATATAGACACATATTAACATACATGCATTCATATAAAATTATACACAAACATTTATGCCAAATTTTGTTACGGGGTTAATTAACAAACCCAAGTGCATCAAATTTTAGTATGGGTTTGACCTAGCTAGGTTGCATAAATCAAGCTTGACTTAGGTCTTGAGCTTTATGCCCAACGCATAGGGTTGGGCTTGGATTAAGTTTAAATTCAACCCAACGTACTTGGCTTGCACCATAATGATCTAATCGTTTGGGAAAAATGGGTCAACTAATGATATTTTAATCAAATTATAAAAATTAAAAAATAGATAAAAATACAAAAGATTAAAAAATAAAATTTATAGAACTTCTAACAAATCTTAAACATTATCAATTTTTCATATAAAATAAATAGAAGTTTGATAAAGAAGAATTATTTTTAGAATTAATTATGGAAATGGAATAGAAAATTTAAAGTTTTCCAAAAATAAGATCACTTTTTCAAGTCAATTGGGTTAACACATGATGTCATAATTATATAATAAAAATTTAAAATAAATAGAAATAAAAATATAAAAAAACAAAAATGTGCATCTCTAAGGATATATATTTATTCATTGACCTATGCATGCAGATTTATCACTTTTCAAAAGCCAATTTAGGTGGTGTTCAATTATTTACAATCTCCAATTATGTATCAATAACTCACAAACTTTGTAAATAAGTAAATAGTTCTCAAATATAATCAGGTAAAATTTCACTTAATTCAAAAAATAAAAGAAAGAAGGAAAAAAGAATGAAAACAAGAAATGAATGAAAAAAGAAAGAATGAAACACAAATTTTATGTAGTTCAAGAATTATTGTATTTATCTTTACTAATAAAGGGTTATGTTGTATTTATCTACATTACTTCATCACAATCTTCACTATTTAATGGGAATCACGTTTAGAGTAAAACAGAGTTTGCTAGTTCTACTTGAATTTTGTAACAAATGAAATGACCAAACCAAGATTGTATGAACCAATTCCTACCATCCTTACACAACAACAAGATCTATCCACCTTTCATTTAATACATATAAGTATCCACTGACTGAATTCCGATAAGTAAATTTGAGCATCCACCAAGTAATGTTTCCCTCACCCTTCATAACTAATAACTTCACTTCTATTCCTGAAGACTTTTACTTCTTTAGTTTTGTTATTTTCTCCATCGTTAGAAATTTTTTCTTCCTTTTATTTGCTTCTTAGGCAACATTAGATAGTTTATAACTGGGGTCGATGTCAATTTGGAACAATTTCTTTTCTATCACCCAAACAATATATATACCTACCTCTGTGTCTCCTTATTGCATCCAATAATGCCACTAGCATCACTTTCTTTTTTTCTTCCACTTGTTGTGGTGGATTCTCTTTTGCTTGTTTTAGTAGTAGAGGAAGAGATTGTAATATACTTGTAAGAATAGTAGTGACATTATTACATCAATCGACATCATCTTTTTTGCCCCCCCTCTCCCTATCTTCTCCCCCAACTCCTGCATTTTCTTATTCATCTCTTCATTTTCTATTTCAACCGGCTATTGCAGTATATTCAAGGGATTAACTTTTTTTTTATCATACTCACATCTCTCACTCTTGTTGGAGAACCTTTCCTCCACTCACTTAGACATTATTTTCATAAAGAAGCTTTTCCTTCACTAACTCTTGGATTTTTTGAACTATTTTAATCATATTGGTCTTGTTTATATTGTCTTTTTAACTTGCATTGTATCAAAAATTAAAACATAAATGTTGATATTGAATAGTTTTGGTAATACTATAGACTTAGAACACAACTTAAGTATATATATAATGATAGCGGGGACGGGGATGGGGAAATTTTCATCCCTGTTAGCGGGGATAGGGCGATCACTTCCCGCCTTACAGGGACCTCGGTTCTCGTTCGTGGGATCCCCACTTATATATATGTATATATGTATGTATACATTATATATGTACTACACATACATCTATATATTAATGTTTTAAAAACATGGTTGAATATGTTTGAATCTTTTTTAATAGATCGTAAATTTTAATTATTTTATTTTTATTTTTTAAATAAATAAAAAACAAAAACAAAATTATTAACATTATAAAAAATTACGGGGAATGGGCATCCCCAGGGGGATAACCTTGTCCCCGTTAGCAGGGATGGGGATGGGAATAGGGATGGGGATTTTCACGGGGACAATGATAGAGAGACTCCTCATCACCACCCTGTCCCGTTGGCATTCCTACATTCTAACTTTAAGAGGTAATGGGTTAAAATTGAACCATGTTTCATTCTCTTGACAATGTATATGTGTATGACAAGTCTTAAACCCATGACCTCTTATTTTCATATATTACTTAACTAGCGATGACCCATGCAATGCATGGGATTTTTCAAGAAAAAGTGAAACAAAATTATATGTAATAAAACAATAGACTTCAATAATGCTTTTTATATAAAAAATTATTTTAAATTTTTCATATTTTTCTATATTATTATTATTATTATTATTGTTGTTATTATTATTATTATTATTATTATTATTATTATTATTATTATTTACCTCATATCGTGTATCACATGGTATGCGAAAATCGTGTGATGAATGATGTGAGGTAACTTGTAGACCAAAAACCTTATCGAAAATGAGTTCCACATTCACCCACCTATTTTTTTCATTTTTAATATTTTTCATATTTCTTAATTGTAGTGAATTAATTAAAGTTTTTTGTAACTTTTCAACATTTTGCAATGAAAAATAAAAAAATAAATGTCAAAACACAAATATATTATAAGAGCTAGTTGCAAACAAAAGTTCTTTCAACATTTTATTCCATAGTAATGTATAATTTTTTTTTATTTTATATTTCCAATCATTTATAGTCATTTTTCAACATATTTTAAATGCAAAAAACATCTAATACATACTTGGACTGAACAAGAAAACTAGAATATATAAAATGATGTTGAAATGCTTTTTGTAAGCAAAACGAGTAATGTAAAAATGAGTAATAAAAAATGGATGAGAATGATAAGAATATTCTTACAAAGGAGTCCAGAATCCAAATGTTTCAAAAAAAAAAAAGATGTATAAGAGTTTAAAGTTTTTTTAACTTGTAGATAGGAAATGCTTTTGATATCCAAACGTCTTTGCCCTCTTTTTATTTCATGATAATTTTATTAGTTATTTAATAATTATGTGAAATAAATAAAATAAAATAAAGAATTTAAAATAAGGGTTTGGCGCAAAAAGAATGATTCAAACATAGCACATATTCTTTTATTATACATATATAGATTACCATTAGTCCATTTCTTTATTTGCATTAATTAATGACTCTTTATTGTATATATTACTTTATTATGCATGTATTTTAAAGAATATATAAATTAAGATACTTGGACCCTGATATTTGCTTTAAAAATTAAGGAATTTGCCATCCATCCACCACATTTAAGTATAAAAAGTTATGAAATACATTATATACACATACACACACACACAAACACACACACACACACCACATCATCATGGTTTAACCTCTAGTTCAACCTAGATTGATCTTTTAACCTATGAACATCTTCCTTTTTCAATTTTATGCACAATTTTGGTTATTTGAACATTAGTTTTTTTACCTTTACTTTATTAGTTTTTGTATCGTTAAATAATGAGCATATATGTTTTAAATGTTTATATCCTAGCAAGAAAGTTTTTTTTTTATTTTTATATGAAATATTAAAAATAAAAGAGTAGTTGTAATATATTTTTGTACAACCATGTAAAGTGGAAGAGTGTCCTACATATTGTCCAAGTATTTTTTTCTACTCTATGTTTATTTTCTTTAATTTCTTTTAGTCTTTTGTATCAACGTCTTTTGTCTAAATTATTTATAAGTCATCTACTTTAATTTTATCTATTGATATGAGATTTAAATAATTGCATTACATGTTGCTTTGTTTTTAAGCTCGAATAATGATGAAATAAATCTTTCCTTTTATGTTTTTAGATTTGCTATGCATTTGTTTTATAAATACCTTGTATGAAAAGAAATTTGTTTAGAAGTCTAAATGTTTTTTTATGTTTTTATATATTTTTTTTATTAATGGTTTTGTATTTCTTTCTGAATTTGATGTATTTTTATACTTGATAGTTGATTATGTCATTAGTTAGTTCAAATAATATGATTGTAACGTTTATAGGATTGTGAAGTACATAAAACCTTATCATGTAATTGTTATTAGATGTAATTATAGAATTAATATTTGTATATTATATTAGTTTTGTACGTAATTGTAAATAATTTTTTGTTGACTTATTTTTTGATATATTTAATATATTCATTTTTGCATTTTTCACAATATACTACATATACTACATATGATGTCATTCGTAATTTTTTTTTGCATTTGTTACAAGCATTACACCATGGTTCATTTAAATTAAAAATGCTAATGATTATGGTTTTTTATGTACTTTAAATGATTAATTAATTAATAACAATTATATTAAAATAGATATTTGATATTGTGTAAAGGTTTTTAATGTGCTTTAAATGATTCTTTCTCAAACAATGCCTTTAATTTGATTTCTTGTGATTACTTTAATAAACATAATTTTATAGATAACGTGGTATGTTTCTTGGTAGAATAAATTGTTGATTTGTATTAAGTAAATTATATTTAATATACATAATTTTATAAATTTACACTTACAATTTTTGAAAGGTTTATACTCTCGCAATTGTTAGATTCATCTATACTATAATAATTGATTTTATAGACAGTAAACCACTTATTTCCATTTTAAATGATTATAGAAATCATGTTATGATTAAAAAAAAAATTGTATTTTGTATAAAAATTTTGTTACCTTTATTTTTTATTATGAACAAAAATGTGAATGCAACTATGAGTTTTTTTAAAGATTCTCCAATAGCAAAGTTCTTTTATTTTTTATATATTTGGCCTACATCGTGAATAACGCTCATGATATAGTTTATATGTAATAGATATTTATAAGTACAATCTTATGCTCTATTTATTATTAATTGTAAAAATTCATATTCTCAAAATCTTTTAGAGGAAAAATGAATTTTAAAAATTTTCACTTAGAAAATAATCAAATGTATTTGGTATAGTAATGTAATTTCTATTTTCTAGAAAACAAAATCATATTTGGCATCATTACTTTATTTCTTGAATCAATTCTTTAGATGATTAATATATGAAACCATATCAATTCTAATAGATATAAGTGCAATTAAAAGTTACATTGTACTTTATTACATTTAATTCATTATCATGTACATATATAAAAAAGAAATAAGTTACATGTTCATTTTTAAATTAAAACGATACATATGATTAATAAGAAAAATGCCCAATAAGGTGTGATCATGCAATACTCTAGTCCTGAGAATTATTTCTAATACATCCTCTTCACCTAACTTATTTGAAACTAACGGAGAATTATTTCTAACGCCCGCATGGATTTAATTTTTTTATTAAATACGCATAACTCACTCACCCTACGCACTCAATCTCTCTTTTCATTTCCGTCGAATAGCGAGTTCGTCTCTTCTTCTCCCTCCCATCTCCACCTACCGCCCCTTCACCGCTACAGTCATTGCTAGTTCCATCCCTTGCCAATTCAAGTTTCTCTCTTGTGGTTCTCCTCTCTCCCCACCAACACATTGTTGTATTCCGGCCACTGATTCAAATTTCTCTCTCATGATTCTTCTCTCTCCCCACCGATACGCTACTGTACTTCGGCCACACAAGAACCCTCTTCGCCACTGCTGTACTCCGGTCACTGATTCAAGTTTCTCTCTCCCTACCGATATGCTACTGTACTCCAACCACCTCTGTGCACCCACTTTAGGTTTATTTTTAAGTTTATTTACATGTATTTTTTTATTAATGTTTGTTTTTGTATACATGTCTTCATACTTTGCAAATACTTAAAATTGACATTGTGTACATGTCCATTACTATGTTCTAGTACTTCACCCCTAATCCATTGTAGGATTGACTAAAAGGATAAATTAACCTAATTATATAAGTGAAAAGAATAATAATAAACAAAGAAAAAATACAAAGATCTTAACTCAACTCAATAACTATCTTAGTAACACCCACATCAGTCATTTAGATCAATGTTTTAAAAACTAAAATGGTTTAGATAAAGTATGTCCTCCTATCTAAGTAAATATAAAACTTGTTACATAGATCTATCCTAAACTCTACAACGAAATAGCAACATAATAATTAAAACTAATAAAACAACTAATATTACTAAATGCACGGTTAACATGTTTCTAATTTGGACCAATTCTAATTGTATATCGTGCTTAAAAAATGCCCACTCCATTCTTATCTCAAGGCATCTCTTCGAAACAAATCTATCGTTGAACCATTGCCTTGCACTATCCATGAATTCTCATCATTTGGTAATTTTTGAGATGTTGATCACACCATTTAAATAAGGAACAACCACAGTCTTCCTGCAAATAAAAATAACAATATAATTGTTAGACAAACATAATAAGATATAACTATAAATTTGAATATTTATAGGTTAAGGTGACACTTACACATCTGTAAAAAAGCATGCCTAGATTCCTTGGTGTATTAGACTTTAATATAACACAATTTCTCTGATGTATTTCGCATTTCAGTGGTGGCACGCTATTAGGTCTATTTGTCGATGAATGAGAAACCATCTTATATCTAGCAACTTATATATCATCAGATAAAAAGAGAAATAAACAATTAGAGGTCACCAATATTTATTTAAGTCCATCCAGATATGTACCAATAAAAATAAACTACAGGTATGTATCAATACTTTGAAGTTTGAATAATGTCATGTTTAAGTCCTGTTTAGTCTCAAAACAAAAAACCAATAAAATAAACTTCTTTTAACTTGAAAATAGCTCTTGTTTTGACTTGAACAACTCTATTTAAATAAAGTTCCTTTATGCAGCATTGGAAACAACTCTAGTTCTATCATTTGACTTGAAAGGCTTTTTAATTTCATTTAGAGGGAAAGTGGCACACCTTTCTTTTTTTTTTTTTGTAGGCAAATTGGTTACATAACTCCGGTCCCTCCTCCAAACCCTAGAAATCCCCAAATGCATGCCATTGACTTGGAATTAGGCTAAGACAATTGCACTGCACATGTGGCTCATTTTCCCTAGAGTTTAGGCTATCTTTAATTCGTTAAAAAATTAGAGAGTTTTGTGAAATTCATTAATAACATTCCCTTCAACTTTTTGTTTCCCTCTTGTTTTCTATCAAACCAAACAAAGCCTCAATCTATACCCACAATTTATAAAAACATTTATGCAAAAGTTATAACTACCATGTAGGAAGATCACTCTGGGAAGAAATTTCTTGATTGGGCAATCTCAGTAATGCACAATATACAAGTGATCAACCTCATAGGCATTGCTTAGAATGGCACTATATGAAGACGGGTACACAAAAACATGTTTTGCAAGGTATGAAGACATATAAATAAAAACAAATAAGGCATGTTCTCATATGAAGACATGTACACAAAAACAAAGAGGTCGTGTTCTAATATGAAGACATTTACACAAAAACAAACATTAATTAGAAAAATACATGTAAATAAACTTGAAAGTAAACCTGAAGTGGGTGCACGGAGGTAATTGGAGTATAGCAATGACGATGAGGGTTCCTGTGTGGCCAGAGTACAGTAGCGTATCGGGGGGAGAGAAATGAACTGCAAGAGAGAAACTTGAATCGGTGATCAGAGTATAGTAGTAGCAAGGAGGGTTCCTGTGTTGCCGAAGTACAACAATGTGTCAGTGGGGAGAGAGGAGAACCACGAGAGGAAACTTGAATTGGCGAGGGATGAAACTAGCAACGGCTGAAACGGTGAAGGGGCGGTTGGTGGAGAGGGGAGGGAGAAGAACAGACAAACTCGCTATTCAACGGGAATGAAAAGAGAGATTGGGTACGTAGGGTGAGTGAGTTAAGCGTATTTTATAAAAAAAAATGAAATCCATGCAGATGTTAAAAATAATTCTCCATTAGTTTCAAATAAGTTGGGCGAAAATGATGTATTAGAATAGCATTGTACAGGATAGAAAGTTTTCTGTCCTTAAGGGACAAACGATCTGGTCTTACCTACTACATCTTTATTAATAACTTTATTCTTTTTATTTACCCATCAAGAGTTATAAAGACCGGCTTTAAAGACCAGATATCTGTCCCTTAGGGATAGAAAACTTTTTCCCCATCCAATGCTATTCTAACATATCCTCTTCGCCCAACTTATTTGAAACTAACGGAGAATTATTTCTAATGTCTGTATGGACTTCATGATTGTGTTCCTTTTCGAAACAAGTTATGCAATATTGTCCATTTTCTTGTAATACAACAAATATTTATGCCTTATAACCAATTCTTGTATTCTCACGATACTTAGCATTAACTAACCACTTATCTTTTTCACGGAATCCTTGTGAATAACAACAAAAAAATCGTATCTCTTATAGCCCCCACTTTTTGTGTTATGTGCTTTGCTCTTTCTAATACTAAATCCAATCCTTCTGTTATATTCATTGTAAAAAATTATGCTTGATCAAATGTGTTAAAAACCATTCCTACTTTTGGTTCTTCTAATTTGTGTTTTGCCTCAACATCAACCCCATTATCAAAATCCAATTTACGAATAGTTTGGCATTCAGCATATGTATGATCATTATTAACAACATTATACAATTGAATACATTCTTCTTCTTGTATATTCATTTCAATATTTTGCAAATTATGGAAACAAAATACCAATATAGGGAAAAAATCCTCATATAAGTACAAAATTGACAATTCAGTAATCACAAAATCTAATTACAAAATTGATCAAACAAGTATGCATGAAAATCTCAAATTGCATTTCTGTAGCAAACAAATATGAATGAAAAATTCAAGTTTCATAAAAGTTATTTTCAAGTCTTTTCATTTATCAATAACATTACACAACTGAATACAATCTTCTTCTTGTATACTCATTTCAATATTTTGCAAATTATAGAAACAAAATACCAATATATGGAAAATCCTCATATAATCACAAAATTGATAATTCAATAAGCACCAAATCTAATTACAAAATTGATCATACAAATATGCCTGAAAATCTCAAATTGCATTTCCGTAGCAAACAAATATGCATGAAAAATCCAAGTCTCATAAAAGTTATTTTCAAGTCTTTTTATTTATAATATCGATTTTAACAATAGCAAGCTTGATGTATTGCTGCTTATATTCAGCAGTTTCCAACACTCCTAGTTTTGTTGGATGAAACAACAAACCAATAAAAAACAAAGTCCTATTTAAGTCCCTTATTTTAACCAAACAAAAATAAACTACATACCCATCTTTTATTATCACCATTAAGCTCTTCTTCCTCTTCATTAGCTGATTTTCTTCTTAAGATTCTCATAGGTGTTGTCTGAGTTGGCCACTCTCCATGTGACTAGATTAGATATAACGACTCCTCATACAATGTGAATTTTAAGTATTTGCAGGGTATGAAGACACGTACACAAAAACAAACATTAATAAGAAGAATGCATGTAAATAAACTTAAAAATAAACCTGAAATGGGTGCATTGAGGTGGCCGGAGTACAACATCGGCATGGAGGGTTTCTGTGTGACCGGAGTACAATAGCGTATTGGTGGGGAGAGAGAAAAACCGCGAAAGAGAAATTTGAATTGGTGGCCAGAGTACAACAGCATATTGATGGGGAGAGAGAAGAACCACGAGAGAGAATAAATTGGTGGCTAGAGTACAATAGCGTGTCGGTGTGGAGAGAGGAGAACCACAAGAAAGAAACTTGAATCAGTGAGGGATGGAACTATCGGCGGGTGTAGTGGCGAAGGGGTGGTGGGTGGAGAGGGGAGGGAGAAGAAAAGACAAACTCACTATTCGATGAGAATGAAAAGAGAGATTGGATATAAAGAGTGAGTGAGTTAAGCATACTTGATAAGAAAAAATGAAGTCCATATGGACGTTATAAATAATTCTCCATTAGTCTCAAATATGGGCGAAGAGGACGTGTTAAAATAGCATTGGGCGGGATAGAAAGTTTTTTGTCTCTAGGGGATAGATAATAATTAGGTCACTTCTTCGAGATTAGTCTTGTTATACTTCATCATGTATGATAATTTTTCTTTGAGCATTTATTAACCAACTTAAATGAAATAATTTCAATGCCAAATATGATATAATTAGTACATATCATATTAATGACGAGCAACAATTGAACATATGTGGCATTTGATAGCAATTTTTAGATCATTGAAGTTTGAAAATGTTGCTTTTCAGATGCTACTTTTGTTTGGGTTTCTCTCTAAATAGTAAATCTTAAATCCAAATTCAAATCTTAATTGAAAAGAGGCAGGTCAGGTCCTTAACACGCTTAAACATATTTCAGACCCATGTGAAAGACATAAATGTCCTCATAAAATTTTAAAATGACTTGTTTTTGTCCTTCACATAAAATCGAAAAAATAGGTCATTTGAAACCTCCATTGAGATGAGAACGAAAGCTTCATCATCGTCAAGCTCTCTTGTAGGTATGGTTTGAAGTAAGTGTAATCGATTTCTTCATGTTTTCTTCCACGAGTTTAGGGTTTCTATTTGCACCAAAGTTGTTTTCTTTTTCTCCAATTTCCTGGTATCTAGCATTCTTGCTTCGACTTTCACCTTTTATTCGCTTTTCTCTAGTCTCTTGCAGGTATGTTTCATCCAACTGTTTTCTATTTTTTTTATTTTCTCTAGTATATCTTCTCTTAACGTTTCTATCTTCTATTTTTCTTGTCATTTTATGCATTTTGGATTCTTGCTTGTGGTTAGCTTGTGGTGTGTTTCTGTTGTAGATTTTTGTTTTGGATTCCTGCCTACGACTATTTTTCTTATTATCCTTCATTATAGATTTCTGTCTCTATTACATCTAAGAGGAGATTATGGGTTCTATTTTTGTTATTCATTAGTTGACTATTTGAAGTAGGATTTTTCCCCCTTTAGGGTGTCTTTGTTTTTCCCATCCAGCATAAATGCAATGGATCTACATACTGAGAAGTTACCGCTAGCATGAAGAGTGGAAAGGAATTTGTTCTTCCCATCCAGCATTCCATGTGCAAGGCTCCATGACTGCAGTCCATATGAATACGCTTTAAGAGAGCATGGATCTATAGATATTGCCTCCCCAAAAGATTATGTGGCTACATTAGTGATAAAGGAGATCAAAATTTAAAATTCATAACTCTTTCTACAACCAATGGCAATACATGTATGGTAAATAAAAAAAAAAATTCTTATTGTATCACAATTCTTTTTTGTTAACAAGTTAAAAAACTTTAGAACAGAAAACCATAAGAAATCTATGGAATGTAAAAGATTGATCTGAAGGGGGAAAGATTAATTTATCAATTTCTTTAACATTTCCTAGTCCCACCATAACCCAGACACCTATTCCACAGAATGAAAGTGACTAGTAAATGACTGAGCAATGACCCTAGAGTTTCAACATTTTCCACTTGGCATCCACTTCCTAGGATCTCTTTCGTAGAACTGAAGTATTACACCAAATATACTGCCTATATAAAGTATCAGACTAGATAAATCTACTAGTACATCTTTTTGCCCAACAATATTTTCTACAACTCATAAACTTTTGTGCAATCAATCTCTTTTTAGATCTGTTTGTCAATCCTAAATTTCCCTACAACAGGTTTATGACCAAGTTCTAGCAAGCCTAAACCAATAGCAGATCCATATTATTTTTCTATAAATTTGCTCTAGATGATAAAGCACCAGTTCCAAAGTGCATAAGTACTACTACTAAAACATTTCTTCTTTTTCTTTCCTTCTTTGGTTCTTTCTCCTTTGTTTTTCTAATTTTCTCCGTTTGATATAAGTTTCTAAATAGCTAGTGCTTTTTTGTCCTACTAAAGTCCAATAAGAACTAAAAGGTCAAAACAAAATGTTTTTGCATGCTCAAAAATTCCACATGGATTATCTATGCTTTTAGGTATTTTCAGCTTTTTTTAGTCTTCATGATGACTTTGTTACCTGTATTGTTAGTTATTTATATCGTTTTTGACTCTTCATTGACTTTGTCATTTGTGCATTTTCAAAAATTAAATTAATAGTAGACAATTCTAGAATCTGAACTATCATATACATGTAGGAGATTTTGATTCTTCATTGTGACTTTGTCATTTGTGCATTTTCAAAAATTAAATTAATAGTAAACAATTCTAGAATCTGAACTATCATATACATGTAGGAGATTTCAGATCATTCATTACCAAAATTAAGCACTAGAAGGTCCAACACATAGCTCTCTATACACGACCAACTAGAAACTCAACATTCAAATAACCTTTGTATGAAAAACATCCAAAAGCTAGGCAACCAAAAAAACATTATAATAAGCGAACCAATTATGTACATTGTCTAGTATGGAGAGATAATAAGTACATTTTTCTTGGACAATTGCCTTGGTAACTAAATGGATAGCATGCCACTTATTGTTTTCATGAAAAAAATGATATAGATGTATTTACACCATGAACTATCCCCAATAATTGAAAAATTAAAATTGTTTCATCTATTAAATTTCATTATAAAAAATACTCCCCATCTGAATTGAAATCAAACTCAATTAGATGTTTTGTGGCATGCTTTCCTAAATGTGAATAATTCTTTCAGGTGTGTTTCTAGGACTGCAAAAATCAAACTTGGTTATCCCCATCTGAGTTGAAATCAAACTTAGTTAGATGTTTTATGGCATACAATAGAATGCTTTGTCATTAAACTCACAACAAAACCATTGTAGAGGCTATGCATATAGTAGGATGCTTTGTTTTATGGCATGCTTTCCTGAATGTGAATATCTCTTTTAGGTGTGTTCATAGGACTACAAAATCAAACTTGGTTATCCCCATCTTATTTGAGATCAAATTCGGTTATTCCCACATGAAATCAAACTCGATTAGATCTTTTAAGGCATACAGTAGGATGCATTCCTAAATGTGAATAGCTCTTTCAGGTGTATGTGGTATTATTTTTTATTGCTTTGAGAATTTTCTTTTTGTGATAACTTTGTGCTTTGAGATTGGGTTTTCTACTTCTGACATAGGTCATGCTTTATCATTAATAGGGGATTAGGAATGGCTATTGGAGATAATTTTGATAAAGCCACTTGGAAGGACCGAATCTTGCAAAAACTATTGTTGGACCTATGCCTTGATGAGGTGCCTACCCATGGGAAACAAGGTGGATCACTAAAGAAAGAATCGTGGACACAAATTCAGAAGAAGTTAATGGAAAAGATCCAAAAGAATTTCTCATAGAAACAACTAAAGAATGGGTTCGATTATCTAAAGAGAAAATATCAACTACGGGTGACACTTATCAATAGGACTGGAAATGGGTATAATCCATCCATTGGTACAGTGGATTGGTCAAATGAGTAATAAGAAGATTTCTTGAAAGTAATACTACACTGAAATTTTGTTGTTGGAAGGTAATGTATTTGTGTGTAGGATCTAATAGGATGGCTTATTTGTTTGTATGATAACAGGCCTATGCAAATGCGAAAATATTTAGGTTTGCAGGACTACAATTTGCCGATGAATGTAGAGCGTTGTTTCAATAGAGAAGTTGGTTGGACTCCATTAGCAAATAGGCCAAGACTAGTGGCCTCTACCAATGTAGATGATGATACACAAGAGGGTGGTCCTATTGACATTGATGACTCTCTTACCACACCTACCACAAAGCCCTAGACTCAAATATAATATACATTTGAGGAGTCTATAGGTCCAAGTGAAAGACCCTCCAAGTGGCAAAAGAAGTTCACTAATGAGATTGATATTAAGAAGGAGAAGTTTCTTGACATTATGATTGTTAAAAATGGAGGACCAACTGTGGAATAATGTATGTAGAAGCTAATTGATATCGGTTAGACAACTAGTACTCCTTTATATATAGGAGCTTCAATTATCTTTTTGAAAAATCTGAAATGTAGGAAGGAATGTATCTGTTGTATGGATCTTGTGACACACATGACGAGGAGGCGATGAAAAGGTGATTGTCACTTTATGCTAGGAGGATAAACTTATAATAAGAATTGTATGTCGGTATTTGGATTGATGTTTTGGTTTCAATCGTGGTTGTCACACCCGACATATGCAGTATACTTTTTGGCTTTTGTTTGATATTTTGAACATATTATATATGTTCTTATATTGTGACACTTGATGAGTTGATGTAGTTGATGTTTTGAATATGTTATACATGCATGAAGATTTGCTTTTAGATTAATCTCAATGTAGAAAGTAAATTACTAGGTACACAACAAATATGTTGACACTTAGGATGAAGAGGTTGGGTATGATTATGCTCTTATATTGGTATATAAAAAAAAACGTTACAGATGCATATTGTAAGGATGTCAGATTGTGAATCTACATTAGTCGGTTATATCTATATACAAAAGCTATTGAATGGAAATGACCAACAAACCATCGAGATGACGATGATGCCAGTTGAAGCATATGTACGGATATGTGGCCATTTTCACAATCGCGAATGGTTGTATGATAATCGATACATATCACTAGAGAAGAAGATGGTTATGTTTCTTTTGTGTTTAATCCATAATGAAAGGTTATCTATTTTGAAGAGAATATTCCAACATGCCATCCAAACAATGCATAGATATTTCCATCAAGTGTTAGCTGCTATGATAGAATTTGCATGAGAAATGATCCAACCAACTACATTTAACCCAAACCCAAACATCCCAAGGCACCATAAATGACTTCGACAGGTGTTTAAGGTAAAGAATTGGCAATGCCACACAAATTTCATAATTTTGAATAGTTTTATTTAGATGTTCTCTTTTATTATTGCAGGGTGCTATTAGTGCTTTAGATGGAATACTTGTTCAAGTTGTGGTACTACCAAGAAAACAACTAGCATACCGAGAAAGAGGGGAGAAGGAATGTTTCCAATATATGCTAGCAATTTGTGATTCTAATATGGTATTTACATATGTTTATGCTAGTTGGGAAGGAATAACACATGACAATAGGGTTCTACATGAGATTGCATACAACCCTAACAATAACTTTCCATTTTCACCTTCTTGTAAGAATGATGTTGTAGGGGTGTTCATTTTAAAAAAATCATTATTTTGGTAGATAAGTTTGATTGGCATAAGCAAATACTATCTTTGCGATGTTGCATATGCAAATACAAGACACTTTATGGCACCCTATCGAAATGTGTGATATTGGATAGCAAACTTTCGTCGTGAGTGTGCTAGGACAAAAGAAGAATGATTCAACTAGGCACATATAAAGTTGAAAAATGTAATTGAGAGATCGTTTGATGTTTTGGACACCTTTCAATTAGGCACAATTCTTAAATGGATGACACCTTTTAATTTCCATGTCCAATGGGACATAGTCATTGCATGCTTTACTATCCACAACTATTTGAGAAGGAAATCAATAATTAATACATTTTTCAATGACTATGATGAATATAATATACAAGTGTTAATGAAAATGTAGAGGAAGTAGAGATAGAAGAGCACGGTGATGAATAGACACCTCATGGTCAAGTTGATGCACAGTTCATGACCTCATTGTGAGAGGAAATTGCACAAGAATTATTAAATAGGAATATGCATTGAATTACTTATCTTTGATCCTAGTTATGTACTTGAACTATGTAGAACTTCTTGTTTGTTTGTTCTGTACTATTATGGTTATATACGTGAACAAACTTTCTTTTATGTAGGGAAAATGATTATTAGGCATTCCCCAATCATGTGTGCATGTGGGGTTGGTTATATAAAACCTTACAAGGCTAGACAAATGAAAATCAGGGAAGAGTTTTCTTGTATTGCCCAATGTGGGAAAAGCGTATGCGCTCTTTTTATTAGGTCGATGAATTGATTGTCGACCTAGTGGCAAAGATCAAGGAGTTCAATAAACTCACTTAAAAGCTTGTAGAAAATCTGAATATTGCAACCGCTCAAAGAAGAGATGGCACTTGGACGCAACGTGCATCTCTTATATGCAATGTCATACAATTTTTTATTATTGTCATATTATTATTTTTTTGTTTATTATTGCTGTTGCAATTACATATGATAGTTATGGAACATATGAACAAATGACAATGGCAATCGCTTTATTATGTGTAAACTTGTGTTTTATATTAAATGTTCTGTAACTTTTTTTATTTGTATTAATAATTGAAGATTTTATAATTATTTATTAAGTATTATATTACATTTTAATAAATTAATTTTAATTTTTAATTTTATATTTTTAATTAAATTAATTATTAAATATGTTATTAAGTAAACATGGAATTGATTCATATTTTTTAATGTCATTTGATTTTTTATAATTTATTCTTAATTTAAAATTTTGTATAAGTTTTATTTGAAGTTATTAGTTATTAATTTTAATTTTTTAAGTTAAAATATCTATTATATTTTTTATTATTTATTAATTTTTATTGTTTTATTATAATTATTAATTATTTTTAGTAATTATTACCAATTAGTATTTATTTTATTATTTTCATTCATGTTATTTAAATATTGTTAATAATTAAGTAATTAAATATTTATTAATTATTAATTTTATTGACTATTTGAATTTTTATTAAATTTAATTATTTTAATATTATTTGTTTGTTATTATTTATTTTTATTAATCTTTATTGTGTTATTTATAATTATTAATTAATTTTAACAATTATTATCGATTATTATTTATTTTATTATTTTATTCATGTTATTTCAATACTATTAATAATTAAATAATTATTATTAGTTATTAATTTTATAAACTTTTTTATTATTTTAATTTTTATTAAATTTTAATTATTTAAATATTTTTATTAGTGATTAATTATTTGTTTTATTATTTTTTTGTATAGCTTCAATAGTATTTTGATTTTGATAAGTTATTTTATATGAAATAGTGCTAATTGCATTCAAAATTACAAAATAGCATGTTTCAAGGGTAAAATAGTAAAACAAAGAAATTTTAGATGTTGGAGAATTGATCCAACACAAACAACATTATCTATTTAGATCATCTAAAAAGTAGAAAAAACATCTATGCCCCTTTTCAGATTTCAAACACTTTTAATATCTTTTTAACTTTTCAGACTTCAGATTTCAGATTTATCAAATGCCACCTTAAAGCATAATATATCATTCCAAATGGACATTTGTAACATAATGATTATAGTTTGTTTCGGTCTTGGTCGTCAACAGTGGCACTATTCATTTTCTACATGAACAAATAAGCCATTGTACTTTTCCTTGCAAGTCTTCAATAAAATATATCTAGAAATAAATATTCTGTAAAAAAAATGCATACATATATATATATATACACACATTTTAATTTATAAGAAATATAAATTATCATCATATCTTGTATTTCCTCAACTAATCCATTGTTGCCACCAATGTCATTATCCTCATCACTATTACCCTCTATTTAAATATCTTCATCTTCAAATTTATTTAACAAATAATTGGAGTAATTGTCTCATGGTTTTGTTTTTGATAAAGTTGTGTATAACTTGCAATCACAATTTGTCATAGTATATTAATAAAGAGTGGTGACATGTTTTAGAATTATGAACCTTGCTTTCAAAACTTCAAAAGATTATTTAATTACATTACGGAGTGAGGGATGTACTTGATTAGATTTCCCTTTTGCATTATTGGTCACCTTGTTCGCTTAAAATTCGATAGATGATATTATTCACCCCCAAAACTAGCATATACATAATGAACAAATAGTATTTACTTGCATTTCAATATCATATTGTGTTAATACTTGCCAATTTAAAACATGTTTTAAGGTTAAAATTTATATGCAACTTTTCAAGAGGTATGCATGGAAGGCCAACCAAGGTTTTTAAAACCGACCCAAAAATAGAACCGATTGGAGGTCTATTTTTTGGTTCGACAGTTCAACCGTCTGGGTTGAACAGTTCAACCCGTGATGTCATAAATCAATTAAAAATAAAAAATATTTATAAATAATAAAAATTAAATAAAATATAGAAAAATAAAACTATCTAAATACAAAATAATAATGTACAAAACACATATAAAATACAACAAAATACAGAAAAATTCTAAAAAATATAGAAAAATACAAAAAACATAAATTAAGATGTTCAAAAAATCCAAAAAAGTAATAATCAAGAAGCAATTAATTTAACCAAATAATTATCATTTGATTAATTAATTGAAAACAAAAAAAGATTGTATCATTCTTCATTTCTTTGACATCATCATCATCATTCTTTGGCATAGCAAATAAGCAATGTAATCGTACTTCAATAAATCCATGCATGAATCAAGAAGCAAAAATTAATAATAATTCAAAAATCAAGAAGCAAGAAACAATTAATTTAAGCAAAAAAACATCATTTGATTAATTAATTGAAAATAAAAAGGGATTTTATCATTCATAAATATCATCGTTATCATCATCCTTTGGCATAGCAAATAAGCAAGGAATTGGAAAAATGAATAGTGAAGCAAGATTAATTAAGCAAATGTGAATATGCGACTCTCTAAGTCTCTATAACTAATTAAGCGAAAAAAAGCAAAGAGTATTGGAATAGAGAATCTATGAAATCCAAATATTTTAGATGAATGCATACAAATTCAAAAGAAAAAACATGTTGGGCTCACAAAAATATCAATAGGAATTCAAAAGGAAAAACATAAATCATTTAAAAACATAAACTAAATTCCAAAAGCAAAAACATGAAAACAATCAAATGGTATGATGAAAATGGTGTTGGGCTCACAAAAATCGCCACCGGTTGATTTTACTTTGGTCGCCGGTGATTGCCGCTACAAATTCTAGCAAGCTCTGCAATGTAGAAAGCAGGAATTGCCTAGTCACCTATAGAAGCTACAAAACCGTCGTAGATGAAGCCTCACCGTTGTCGACGGTTGCCGCCAATTATCATAGGTCATGGCCGTTGTAGGTCGTCAAGGTATGAGGGCTAAGAGCTGGGAAGGGTTAGAGTTAGAATGAAAGTGAGTTTTGTTCTAACCCTAGCTCACAATTGAATTGGGATTGGGGACATGGGAGTCTTTTTTTATTTTTTTATTATTTTTTAAATCAGTGAAATTCAAAATTATAAACCCATGAACCGTTGCCCGGATTGAACAGTTTAGTGGTTCGATCGCCTGGGTCAGCGGTTCTCTGACTTTTTCAACGGGTTTTGGTGAATTAGTGGTTTACAGTATAACCAAGACCGAGGGCCTGAATGGTTACCGGTTTTTCCAGTCCGACCATCTGGTTTGATCCGATTTGAAAACCATGAAGCCAACACCTGACCTATTTAATGGCTTAAAGAATGCCTTAGAATCATTCATAAATCCTTCCTATTCAATATAAACAAATGTGAAACACATGACAAAACTGCATGCACACATCACATTTTAAGTGGTTACCAATTTCCTACCATGATATAGTATTTGTTTGTTTGCAAGAATAAAAATACTATGAAGAAAAAAAAAAGAATAAAGACACTAATATTAGTGTCATCAAAGACATTGACATAATCCTAAAAGAAGATAAACACTATAGTTAAGTGCAAATTAATGATAACACAAGTACTTTGAAATATGGGTAGTAGTTTGGGTTTGAGACAATCTCCATGGGAGTGTCCCATGTTGATGGTGGGAAAATGATATCCCGCCCTAACACCACATTTGCCTTTAAGGCCCATTCGTTGTTTGGTAAGTTACTTAGCCGGGTAAATGCAATTACCTAGATAAGTTTTTCTTGGGAAACACTTACCCAAGTAAGTGCATTTACCCATGTTCTTTTATTTCTCAGGTAATAAATAAGGCAATGACCATTTTAGCCATACAAGTCCATTATTAAAAGGGCATTTTTGTCCCATTCAGGTGTTGGCAACTTTACCCCTATGTGGGAAAGTTATTTACCCACCTAGGAGATGTGTATCACTTTCATGGGTAAGTAATACCCAAGAAAATAAGCATTCCATGGTCCCCACATTAATCTAAAAAAAACACCCCTAAAATTATCTTTAAGTGTTGATGGATCACATTGCTAGAGTGTTGCCAAAATTGATTTTCCTTTTTTATTCCTTAAAAGAAAAAGTATTAGGTTGTCAATTAGTTAAATTGAGTTTAACTTGAATTGACCTCTTTTAGGTCATTAAAGCCAATTCGGATCATGTAGGGAGTATTGGTGCAATTTGGGTTAGGTTATCCCAAGTCCAACCAAAAAAATTGGAGTGGATGAAAGTTTCTTATTAGAAAATAGGGTTGAAAAACATGAATACTACTTAGCTTTAGGTCGAGTTAGACTTTAGGCCTTTCTAATCTGACCTTTGTTTTTGGAAAATCTAAACATTCTTTCACTCAAAAAGTAAATTGTACAATGAAGTTAGGAAGCAATAGAGGTTCAACAAATCAAGTACATATGCTTTGAATAGTGCAAGCAAACTTCACAAATACTGTATTTTATATGGTTGAAATCTTAAAAATAAAAAGCCACAAATAGCAAAGGAATGGAGCAATATGGCTTTGGAAAGAGTATAAATGCAAATATGTACTTTGCAAATAAATAAAAAATAATGCAAAATATAAGATTTGATGCACATTTTCATTATCAAAGAGACAAGCAATCCATTTGAATACTCTACCATTATCAATGCATAAATCTTTATTGTTAAAACCTGCCCTAAAGTTTTTAATCATTGTAGAAACCTCCTCGAAAGCTTGGTAATTATAATTATGTCCCATGAACTCTTTAATACATTTGCAAGTAGACCCCATATGTTAGAATCCTACACAAAAATGTCATCTTTTGACCAAAATGTTTATCTTCCAAATTTTCTTTTCATATCAATCACTAACCTAAACCCTTTCAATCTCTTTTACGAAATTGATTTATTTTTCAAATTCACCCTTCATATCAATCACTTAAAAAGTAAAGTTGTAACTTTATACTCTTTTTTTATAAAGTTTGTATTTTTATTTTTATTTGTAGAAACCAGCCTCAATAATAAATGCATGGGTATTTTGGACATTTTAGGCCATTTATTAAAGGGTTCTAACATATGARTTCTACTTGTAACTATGTTAGAAAGTTAAAGAAAGATTGTTGCAATTACAAAACTTAAAGGAAAATTTCTTAAATGGTAAAATTTTAAGGGGATTTCAATAATATACCCTAAAAATTAAGGTATTTTGGCTAACCTTGACAAACCCAAAACATTTGAGGGAAAACTCATATTCATAAACCCCATAATGAGCAATTAATAATTTTAGGCAAAAGCTCACAAGGTCTCAATTGCATTATGCAACCTTGCACTGGGAATATCTCTACATGAGGTACATAAATACAGAGTTTTATAGCCATGCATTGAGAATACCTTCGTACTGAATTATGTTGAAAATCTAAACATGAGGGAACACAACGTCTCTGAATTATGTTGAAAATTTGAAAAAAGCATGAAAAGATACCACCAAGAGAAAATKTTTAATGCCTTGTCTCCATCTAAAAACCTTTTCAATTTTTTTTTGTAGTTTTCCTTCTTCCCATTTTCTATTAACATCAGGTCAGATTTTGATTGGTACACCATCTATATAAAACCCAATAATCTAATGGAAAAAGTTGTACTGCATAATCGAGATCGCTGGTGGACTCCTCTAGAAAGAGAAGCTTCGAGTGCATCAAGGTCTCAACACAAACAAGTTCGACGGAATAGCAAATCATTCCAATTTATCAGAAAAATGTCGATTTGGGGTTTTGTGTTCTTTTGGTCCATGTCCACGCTGTTGTAGTTGGTATGGGTTGTAGGGGGTCCAAATTAGACGACTCCACTTGTGATTCTGTGTAGAAAGAGGAGGAATCTCATATCTATTGTGGATCAATGCTATGCCTTACCTTCTGSGCATGTTTCCTACTTTCAGTTTTTGCAAGACATCGATGAGGCTTTAAGTAATTTAATCTATTAATTAATTTCTTACTAACAGAAGAAGCTAGTAGTAGGCATTTTTGCTGCACTCATTATGTTTCCAGTCAGTGGGTATAATTAATTTCTTAGCAATGGAAGAGATTATAGAAGAGAGAAGTGTGGGTTTAATTAATTAATTATCCATGGAAGAAATTACAGAATAGAGAAGCGTGGGTTTAATTAGTGGAACCTCTCACTCATCTATCGTCTCTTTCCCCGTTTAACTGACCAATTTGATGACAATATTCAAGGCCTTTATGAATTATGGAACTTCAACTCTAACCGTCTTTTGCTAGCACCTTTTCGGCGAGGCCACTTTAAGTTAATTTTTTTTTATGCTATAGACTATAACCAAATACGTAATGAAGGCCTATGGACTTTGAATGGCCAGTGGATCGTTATGGAACCCTGGGTCCCTGGTAGGCCCCAATACTCCTGGAACATCCACAACATAGAGGTGTGGGTTCAACTTCATGATCTTCCCTTCAAAACCCTCTCAGTGGACATTGGTCATCCCTTGTTTGAACGCATAGGACCTACCAAGCTGATCTCAATAGTACACAACTACATATGTGCAAAGGTCACTATCTCTGTCAACAGACCTCTCAAAACAGGTTGTTTTGTAAGTTTTCATCATTGGGTAACCTTTAGATATGAAGATCTCCCCTGGATTTGTTATATCTGTGGATGTATTGGTCACCAATTCCGCCGTTGTTCCCAGCCTATGCCCCATACTGTTAATTAGGCTTACGATYAGTTCTTCAACAAGAGAACAATGAATTCTCCTGGTCCTTGGCTGAAAGTAGAACAAACCCTACGACGCTCCTAGAAAAGGCCTTTGTTTAGTAGTTTTGTTGACTTTCCACCCACCACCCCCCATAAACCTTCACCCGGAAGACTCCTCTACACTGCCTTCTAATCCTATAACTCCCGCACCCCATCACTCCTTTCCAACTACTCCCCCAAGTAACCATCTGGCAATAGCCTCTCCTCCCAATCCTTCTCTTGTCAGAGTCTTAGCAAACACCTTTAACTTGGTGGCAAGTGCTCAGTCTCTATTAAATCGTGTCTTAGATGAACCTGAACCCTCTTCTGGCAATCGAGGTAAGCGACCTCGTATTGATATTTTGTCGAATCTACAAATTGAGTCTAACTTGAATCTTATCCCAACCTTTGATCATCCTGACATGTCAGATCCTTCTAATTCACCTGCTCGAATTATCAATGTGGACGATACTTCTTGTGCTAGTAACCTGACACCAGATCTTCAAGACTCGGTAATTCATTTACTTTATTTTCTTATCTGAGGGTAGAGGTGGCTGGCCCAATTCATTCCCACCCTCACCAATGTTAATTATAAGTTGGAACTGCCATGGGGCCTCTCGTCCCAAGGCTGTTCAAGGCCTAAAGGATTTAGCCTCTCAGTTCAACTCATATATTATTTTTTTTATGTGAGACTAAAATCCAAGATTCTACTTTAAATAATCTAATCAATGCTTTGAATTATCCTAACTCCTTTGTTATTAACCCTGAAGGCCGAGCCGATGACTTAGCAGTTCTTTAGAAAGCCACCCTTAATATATTAGTTTTTGTTCTCAACCCAGGTATGTTTTCTTGCAAGTTCATTATGCTTTTGCAAATTGGTTGTTAGGTTTCATTTATGGCTCATCTATTAAACATAAACGGAACTCGTTGTAGAGAGCTTTGAATAATATGTTGTTAACTGTCAATCTTCCTTTCTTTTTGATGGGTGATCTGAATGAAGTTGTGACTGTAACTACTTTTGACCCCTCTCCTTCTACCTCTCGCAGTAATCATCTAACCTCCTCCCAATATAGAAACTTAATTCTAACTCATAATCTTGTTGAACTTAATATCCAGGGAGGAGGTTTTTCTTGGACAAACAAGAGAACTGTAGGACATATTCAGAGAACTTTAGATAGAGTTGTTCTTTCCCCTGATTGGCTTCAACTCTTCCCTGACAGTTCTCTGTCCCTAGGTTCTAAATGGGGCTCTGATCACCACCCTCTAGTTCTCAATCTGCACCCCAAACATCAGAAACTCCCTAAGCCTTTCAAATTCTTTGAGACGTGACTTTCAAAGGACTCTTGCGGAAATGTGATAGAAGAAGGTTGGCACATCCAAGTTCAGGGTCATGCTGCCTTTCGAGTCACTAGGGAATTGGATGAAATTAAGAAACAATTAATTCATTAGAGAAAAAATTCATTTCATAGATCCCAAGCTAAAGATAGATATGCTAGAGAGACAAGTCATTCAGGCTGAACAATCTGAAGATCATAACTTAACTTAAAGCATGTATAAAGAGTTGGGAGCGGCATCTTGCCAATTATAAAGTTTTTAGAGACAAAAATCTCGCCATACTTGGCTGCTCCTTGGGGACAAAAACACTAACTTTTTTCATAAGAGTACTCTTTGTCGTAGAAAGAAAAAAAATACATAGAATAAAGGACAGTAATAATCAATGGAATACAGAGCACTGTGACATTGCCACTATTTTTATAGATTACTTCTTTGACCTTTTCTCTACTCAAGGTACTCAGGACATTGACAACCTTCATTCTCTTTTCCCTCCAATAATCTCCCAGGAAGAAAATTCTATGTTAATGAGCATTCCCTCTGAGGAAGAAATCAAATCAACTCTTTTCAGCATTGGAAGTCTTATAATCCCCGGGACCAGATGGGATGCCCATTTTGGTGCTCAAGGAATGCTGGGAGTTTATGGGCCCTGAAATTATCCAAGTGGTCCAAGAATTCTTTAGGAATAAGAAATTACTCAGGAGACTTAACCATACTTTTATTTGTCTTATTCCTAAAAAGGTTGATTGCACTAAGGTTCAAGACTACAGACCCATCGACCTTTGTAATGTTACTAAGATAATAGCTAAACTAATTGCCTCTAGGCTCCGTACCCTCCAAGATAAATTTATTGCTCCAAATCAGGTAGTTTTTGTTCATGATCGACATATGTCTGATAATACCATTCTGACTTAGGAAGCCTTTCACTACTTGAAACATAAAAAAAGAGGTATTGGCTATCTTGCTATCAAACTGGACATGCCCAAAGCTTATGATCGCTTGGAATGGAACTTTCTTTTACAAATTTTGTCTTCCTTAGGATTTTCTGAAGATTTTTGCCTAATTATTAAGGAATATATTTCCACAGTTTCCTATTCTGTCCTAGTTAATGGCTCCTCAGAAGGTCATTTTCAGCCCACTAGAAGCCTTCAACAAGGAGACCCTCTGTCACCTTATCTTTTTATTCTTTCTATGGAGGGTCTCAGTCGTCTTCTCTATTAAGCAGAATCTGAGAACCACCTCAAAGGGATATCTCTAGCTACAAACTCTCCATTCTCCCATCTCCTTTTTGCTGATGATGTGATGCTTTTTCTTAGAGTCCACAGGGAGGAACTAGACAATCTGAATTCCATTCTCTCCAAATTCCAATAAGCATTTGGGCAACTCATAAACTTTGAAAAATCAGTGATCTTTTTCAGTAAAAATATCAGCCCAAGGCATCAACGAATGATTAAAAGGCAACTTCATATAGACTCTCTAAACCCAAATTTCAAATATCTTGGCATCCCTCTGACTTGGTTGCGGAACAGACATAATCAACTTAGTTACATTCTCAACAATTTGAAAGCTAAGTTAAATAGATGGAGAGCCTCTACTATCAGTCAAGCTGAGAAAAAGATCTTAATCCAAGCGGTCCCAATTCATCCCATGAGTCTAATCCAATTCCCCCAAAATACCATTAATCAAATTACAAAAATAGTCAAACATTTTTGGTGGAATACTTCAGACTACCATAGACATTGTTACCGTTGGTGCTCTTGGAATATCTTGACTCTGCCTAAATCTTTTGGTGGCTTAGGTTTTAAAAATTTAACCTTGGTTAATCACTCCCTCTTGAAGAAAGTTGCTTAGAATTTCCTAAATGAACAACATAAACTTTGGGCCCAAGTCTGGGAATCCAAATACCTCAAAGCAGAGTCCATTTTCCCTTATTCTACTCCTTCCACTACTTCTGTTTGTTGGAAATCTATTTGTCCAAAGTTAAAAGAATTAGCTTCAGATGTTGAATATTCGGTAAATGAAAATTCTAATTTTCTAATCTCCCAAGTGCCATTCCTTTCCTTGTTTCTCCTCAGGTGAGAAATCTCCCTCTCTCAAATTTGATCACAGAAGGTCAGTGGAATTAGTCGATAGTTCAGCACTATTTCAATCAAGAAGAAACCAGGAAAATTTGCCAAACTCCTATATTTCCCTATGATGATTTGCATTGGATCTGGCTTCCTCACAAATATAGGAATTTTACTATCAAAGAAGAATACAAACCTAAACAAGCTCCTATCCCTAATCTCCTAGATAATGTTAAACTTTGTCTTTCCAAAATTTGGAAACTTCCTATACCTCCAAGATATCAACTGTTTCTTTGGAGACTCTTTAATAATTTTCTCCCTATCCGAAGCATCATTTTTGCTGACCCTACAAACAAAACTTGCCATCTCTGTAACCAATTTGAAGAAACCATAGCTCAGCTGTTCATTCATTGTTCTTTTGCTTGTGCAATTCTCTTTGGAAATCCTTGGAATGTTGACCTTTCAACCATTCCTCATCAATCTTGGGATAATATTTTCAACCATCTTAGTAATCAAATTCAAGATAATCACCTTCTGCACCTCATTCTGAGTTGGTTTGCGATTGCCTGCTACTACATCTAGAATGCAAGAAATAATATTTTTTTTGAAAATAATCAGACCTTTCCTATGCGAACTCTCTCTACGGTCAACAAAATCTTTCAAAATTATTTTTGTCAAACTAATATAGACAATTCAAGTTCCTTAACTTTGCATACCAAATCCTTTAATCTTTCTCTTAGCTCTACTACTGAATTAATTGTTTTCACGGATGTAGGTAAAATCTCTAACTCTTTTTTTTCTTTTGGTATTGTGATCTTAAATACCAACTTACAATGCCTAAAAATTCTTGGAGGCCGAACTTCTTATCYTTCAATGGTTGATCAAGTTGAACTGTTTGCAATTTTGTAGGTTTTTTTGGAACTTCGAAATTGGAATGAAAGAAACATCTGCCTATGCTCAGACAATCAGATTGTTATTCAGGCATTTGAAGAGACTACAATGCTTCCTTGGTTTTGCCAATGGATTTTGTAGAGAACCAAGCTTTTAATTTCCTCATTCCAATTTAATGTAAATTTTGAACATATAAACAAAACTTTCAACTTATCTGCTCACAAGGTATCCCATAAAGCAAAAACTTTCTATCAAGACTCTTTTGAATATAATGTCTATCCTGAAGGGATACCTCGAGTTGAGCATTATGTAAATATTTCCTCTTATTAATATATTTTCCTCTTTTATCTGCAAAAAAAAAAATTAATGGAAGAAATTATAGAGTGGAGAAGTGTGGCTTTAATTTATTTCAAAAAAAAAGAAGTGTGGGTTTAATTAATTTCTTTTTGGTCTGTGTAGCGTAAGGTTTCGGCATAGTTGGTTAGGACGTGTTTATAACAATAAAAAAGTATTGTCATTTTCTTAAAATATAACAATTACATGGTATGACATGTGAGGCGATTGTGACAAAATCCTAATGGCAAGGGGAGAGAATTAGTCAATTATTAGAGAATTTAAGGGTACTTTAAGTGRCAATATGTAAACAATAAGGGTATAGTTAGTCAATTAGTTAAACCATAAAGGTAGTTTAAGAAATTTGCCCTCGAGATATTACCAATGCATGATTGCAAAAGGTAGTTGGAATGGTGTGGACATGGGTTTGCCTTGATGGAAGTTGATCAGAGGCTTGGGTCAAGTTCAAGCCCGTTTGAGCCCCAGCCTTGCATTGAGATCGACTTCCATTAGGGCTGTTGGAACGGTGTGAACACAGACTTGGAGAGCGACTTCCATTAGGGCAAGCCCGTGCCCGCATTGAACTAAATCGGATTCAGCCAGTGCAAAAGCCTGTTCAAACACCCATTATACATGGCTTTTGAATTGTCGTTGACCCAGACAGTCGGAGCATTCGGCCCGGGAACCATCTAAGCAGCCGGTTCCCTTTTACCCCAAACCTGGCCTTTGACCAAAATCCATTGAAAAAGTCAAAATCCATTAACCCGGATGGTCAATCCATCAATCCATCCAACGGTTTTTGGCCTTTTTTATTTTTAATTATTTTTGTTAAAATAGGCCGTCCATTCAAACCGGATGATCAGACTATCAACCCGGAAACTGATGGCCAAAACGGTTCCGTTTCCGGGTCGTTTTTTAAAATGTTGCCATTATAGATATCTCCCCACAGGAAATGTTCGAACAGGCCTAGCACTGACTGAAGCCGATCTCACACCGAACTCGTTTCAGACTTTCAGTACTGTAATGCTTTGGTTACTTGTTATGCGAAGCGGGAAAAGGGGAAGAACGAAGCCAGACACTCGCGAGTCTCTCTCCTCTCGCTCTCCTCCGTCAGCGATAAAAGGAATACAGAAGTAAATCTCCAACTCCTCTTACTCTTCACTTGTCTCTTATCTTATATTGCTTCGATGAAATCTGCTTTATCTACTTGTTTTTTACCAACCATTTCTCCGAATTTTTGTCGAAATAATAATACGTTTATTACTTTGTTTTTCTCATTTTCACTAAATGGTCTCTGGAATCGGTGAAAGAGTTTTGTTCAGTTTATTATTATTATTATTATTTTTAATTTCATTGCTTCTATTCGTTTCGTTATGCAAATCTTTGATTAATCTTTCCGTTCTTGTTTCTATACGATGTTGATCTATATGGGTTTAGGGTTTATTGGTTTATGTCCAAAACAGGGAGGAAAGTCCTGGGTCTTCTTGATTTTGCTGTTATAGTTATTTGTTGTTACATTGTTACCTTTTCAATTCATTTGTGACATACTGGTGAAGCATGTGATTGCATGTGTTGTTGTTGATGTAGCTGAAGCAGAAGGTGGCATTACGACTAACCATCTACTAGTGTCTTCTCAAGGTTTGATAAACAGCAGTAATTGTACACCAACATGGTAAGTCTCTCTCTCTCTCTCTCTCTATCTATCTATCTATCTATCTATCTATCTTCTTTGTATGTATATGTCTGCGTGCTTATCATGTTTCATAGAATTTGATCTATATAGATTAGTAGAATTTTCCGGGGGATTCTGCTACTGATAGGCATTTTTACATGTTTTGTTGTTTCAGTCAGGCCGTAAAGAAACAGTTTTAGATCTGGCAAAGTTTGTTGACAAGGGTGTCCAAGTCAAATTAACTGGTGGGAGACAAGGTCAGTTGTATAGCTCTTTTTTTCCCTATTTTTATCTCTTTTTATTTTTTGGCAGACAAGGGGGCTAATTATTATCTTAGTGAACAGGGGATTGGCTGCCCTTTTTATGTTTCTATACATATTTGTATACTTAGAGTTTGGTTACTCCGGGATTTCATTATTTTCTCCAGCCACATTTTGGTTTAAGCAACAAATTTCTATGCATTGATGTTTTGGTTTAAGCAACACTTGAACGAGTGTTTCAGGATTTCAGGATTCTTCCCAAACTTTTGGCCTCCCTAACCAGGACTCTAAACTTCCAATCTGATTCAGTGTCAGAATTGAGCCATGAAATGACCACTTTACAATCGCCTTCAATGGTGAATCCCAACCACTTCTGCAAGGCCAGCAGTTTAAGTCCTTGTATCATCACCATCAGTTCAGCCCTTCAACAAACTCTTAACCCCAACAGCACCACATAGGCTTAATTTGATGAAACCCTGCCATTCCTTATCACACCCAAGGATCAAAATATGCCGCCTTTTATTTTTTATATTTTAGTTTTATTTTTTTTTTCAAACTGGTTCAGAGGGGTTGGTTTAAGGCCTGTCTACCCCCTGAAATAGGTGGAACCTCGAAACACTCAGTGTAAAGGCATATCAGAGGGTCACTGATATGATACATATTGGCTGATATGCCCCGGTACATTGCGATATTTTGATCCTTCATCACACCACTGACGAGGTTCATCTTGGTTGCCTAGACAGCAACCATCAAAGTAAAATGATGATTCAGCATTAGAGCATAGCAGTGCAAGAGTTGTATTTAGATTTCTTGGTTGTTCTCCTGTAGCTTGTCATGTTTTTGTACTGTTTTGTAACTTGAATGCGTCCATAATACTCTGGATTGATTAATCATTATGTTCTCAAAAGATTGACAGTGTTTGTATTAGCTATTTTCTTCATTCATCTTGCTTGCCTATTCATGTATTTTTGTGCGTGTACATTTTCTGAATATTAAGTTTGGTCTGAAGTTGATATGACTGTATAATCATTTTCTCTTACAGTGACAGGGACCTTGAAAGGATATGATCAGTTACTGAATCTTGTACTGGATGAAGCAATAGAATTTCTAAGAGGTATTCACCTAAAGTGTAGTAGTATACAAACCACATTTAATGAGCGGAAGTTTTTTTTCCCCTTAAAATCCTTACTTTTTTCTTTGGAAAGGTAATGCAATTCTATTGCTGTATCAGAAAGATCTGTAAGCAATACTGATAAAAGAACGAATCTGCAAGCATTCTGATAGAAAGTTCTGTAAGCATGTACATCAAATCCCGGTATACAGTGAATGGGTATGCAAAAAGGTATTAGATAAATCAATTTGTGTTATAAGCAAAAGAGTGAAAATCAAAGAAGAGGAATGAGGAATTTCCTTGAAGTCCTTGTGGATAAGTGTTTTAAAAGTGAAAGGCACACAAAAATTGACAGGTTCCATATGCGCCTGAGGCGCAAGGCGAGGAGGCGCACGCCTTTTTAAAAAAGGCGCACAAAATTAAAAAAAAAACTAAAAAAATAGAAAAAAAATAGAAAAAAACATGTAGAAATTCTAAGAAGAAGAAGAAGCCCCTGTTTTACTGTAAAAATGTTTTTAGAAAAAAGACAATGAAAAAACAAGAGTGGGCGGAGCCCCTGTTTTTCTGTAAACAAGAAGAACTGAAGAAGAAGAAGAAGAAGGTGGCCTCTGAAAGCTTGTTGGTCGTCCGACTAAGAGATGGCCTCTGATAGAACGTCGAAGGTGGCTGTTCGATTGAGAGATGGCCTGAACTTGTTGATCCAAGAAGAACGTGGGGGCTGAGGGATTGAGACTTCAACTGATACTGGGAGTCTGAGAAGCCTTGCATGGCAAGTTTTTTTTTCTCTCGAGAGGGTCRTGACTTTCTTTTGAATTATAATCTATCTATAAAAGGAAATAATCTATACACATARCATTATAATCTATCTATTAAAGTCAATTTAAAAACAAATTAAAAAACAAAAGGCAACAAATATAGGTGCGCGCCTGGACCGCCTGGCACCTGGTCTGAGGCGCATGCCTTTGGCGCAGAAACGAGCGCCTTATTAAAGTGTAGGCGCCTTGACCCATGCGAGACGCCTACTCTCGAAAACGCCTCGCCTTGCGCCTCAGAGGTACGCCTTTTAAAACACTGGATAATAGAGTGCCAATAACTCTTCTAAGAATTACCTTTTCCTAGGTAGTTCAGGAAACAGCCAAGGGTCTTGTATACCAAGAAAGTCTATTTGATTCAGCATTGATTTGTGAATCTGAATTTTTTTGAAGCAATTCAGTGATAGAATATTAGTCTTAGGTTCCAGATTATTTTTGAATTAGTTACCTTAAATCAATGTGATATCAGAGCATCCACATTTTCTAATTTCTTTGTGAAGGGGCAACATTGCACCATTCACCCAAGAGCCAGCCCCTATTTTATACTTGCTTCCTTTCATAGTTTCATAATGGTATGAGTTTTCAATTCCTTTCCATACAACACATCCATATAGTTTTCAAGGTGTCTAGGCGATTCTGGGCGACACTGGGGCACCTAGTCACCTAGTCGCCTAGGCGATAAAAAGTTTTATAATATAAAAAACTAGCTTTTGGCTAGTTTCCTAGTTTTATATACCATTCAGCATGTATGTTAATTGAAAAAATAGCAATTCTCTTTATTAAGAACATTAAGTTTCCTCTAAAAATGTGGCAAATCATCACATCTAAAAGATAAAAATCTTTTACATATATTAATTTCATTATTTTCAAAAATAATACTACTATAATAAGTATTTAATAGAGCAAATTCATATTAATTAGAAGCTAAAGAAGGTTATTAACTTTATATGATAAATATTCAAGATGGAAAGTAAAATAGAAAAAAAAACAAGGATGGAGTTTCTGTTTTATTTAATTAGAGAGAGAGAATAGAAAAAAAGAACTTTATTATTCTATTCTTTCTTTCTTTCTTTCTTTCTTTCTTTCTTTCTTTTTCTCTTCTCAAAACCCTTTGATCTTTTAAATTTCAATAGTAAAACATCAAAGCAAAGTATAATTGATGTATATAGCATATAATAAAATGTATCAACACATGCATTAATAAGATACAGCAATATAAATGATATTATAAAAGCGGCCCACCTTGTCGTTTTTGTCGCCTAGGCAGGCGCCTAGTTGCCTAGAAGGGCATCTAGTTGATTAAGTCAAGGCGTTTGGGCGAGGTGCCCAGCCAAGGGCACCTAGTTGCCTAGGTGGGTGCCTAGGCGACGCCTTGACAACTATGCATCCATTTGACTGCTGAAAATCTCCCAGGTCCAACTTGAATTCTGTCTCTTTATCTTTCAACTATGGTTTCCCTTCATCGCCTTTCTTTCTTGAATTCCTAATCTATGAAATGAAATTTAAACTCTTTCTTCCACCTCTACATTAAATCCCTTATCAACTTTTCCGACTTGTCAAAGACACTTGCTGGAGTGGAGAAGACGGACAAATAGTAGGTAAGGAGGTTTAGTGAAGTGCTACTAGTGAGTGTTACCTTAACTCCTTTGCTAAGTTTCTAGTCTTCCATGATGCCAGTCTTTTGTTGAAGCATTTAATGGTAACCTCCTACATGAAGTTTTAGTTGCATACTTCATGGGTAGTGTTCTAATCTTGCAGCCCAAGGATGTAGTTAATCTTGTTCAGATTTGGGACTSTAATCACCATAATTTCACTTTTGTTCAGTTTGAAAATATGCCAAATACTTATGTTACTCAAGTATGCAATACATGTTGGCATCTAGACCTCTGGTGCATGCTTCTTGGCATCAAGTCGAAGTAATGAGATTATAGGGGTTCCCTACAAGCCTCAAAGTCCTTAACCAGATCACCTCGTTCTCTCTCTCTGATACCAAGTCTCTGTTACAGATGGCCAGAGAAACCAACTGATTCACTATCAGTTGGTTAGCCAAATCGCCCTGTTCTATGTTCATTGTAAACCTACTTGGTATTTTAGTAAAACAAGTAAAGGGAAATTGGGAAAGAGTTTATTGATAAAAAAAATTGGGAAGGAGTGATCCCCTTGTCTTATATCTCTAGATGTGTAGAGTTTTCCTTGAGATGTTATATTTCTAAGTATTAAGAGTGGGTTAGTGATGCAAGTTCTGATTCAATTTGTTTTCTGCTGAAGTTCATCCTCCCCGACATGTTATCCAATAAGGGGTCTTGCTTCTAATGCTTGAATAAATCAATTTGTTGGTAGTCAAACTCTGCCTAGAATTTGCCTATCTATAACAAAAGCATGTCAGAAGTTATAATTTATAATCATGTTACTTATTGGGGGGGGGGTACTTGGGTGAGCCTAGGTTGGGTATTTAATAAAATTTGAAGGGGTCTAATGCAGTGTAAATGCTTCAATTTGGGCACCCAATTTGCACTTCTACAATAAGATTGTCTTATCATATTAATTTTCTGTTGCACCAACCTCTAGTTTTTTCATGCTATTAACAATTGTGACATGGTTTGATATGTGCCTTCGGAGAGCTCACCCCTAAAAGCTAGCTGTTAAGAGGGAGGGAACCCAAGCACATATATATCACACAACAGCATCCCATACTACCAATGTGCGACAAATGGATCTTAACATTCCACCACGCTTTGCAGTCTCGACGCTCACCTAGGCGGTAGGCTGCAATACTGACGTCACCACCTGCGCCGCACGATTGCAACTAGGAGGCATAGTGTAGGCTCTGGTACCATTTTTTTTTTTTTTTGATTGGAAACAATAACTTCAACCCCTAAACAGGTCCCTTGTTTAGTCAACATGTCAGCTCACCCATTAGCTGATCTCTTTGTCCATTTGAAGCACGCACCGATCTCCCTTGTTGTGTTGAGGATTTCCCTTATGGGCTGTCTATAAATCCAGGTCCCCAACTTGCCAAATTGCAGCCACTCCAATCAACAATTTAGACTCTCAATGAGCAAGGCCATCACCTCCGCTCTCAGTGAGCCCTTCACTCCTATTGGCATATCTTACACCTTGAAGCAAGGCCATCACCTCCGCTCTCAATGAGCCCCCCACTCTTATTGGCCCTGAAAACATAGCCACAATTCTGCCATTTTCATCTCTGAATACTCCTCCTATACTTGAAGGGCCCAAGTTACCTCTAGAACTTCTGTCAAAGTTCAGTTTCTCTCTTTGTTGTGTTGGTGGGGACCACAATTCTTGCACTGTAGGTTTTATGGAAGTTGTAGATGACACCACTTCCTAATTCCTATAAATGTCTTCAGTTGAGAAGTCTTTGAACAAATCCATAGTTTTCAACCATTGAATAGTCATAATGATTATTCTTTCTACAACTTCCCCCTTGGATTTCTCCTTTCCTTTAAAGATCCTATTGTTCCTTTCTTCCCAAACTGACCATAAGATAGCTACTCTTGTGGTTCTCCACATTAATCTTCCACATCTCTTCAGTTGCCTGAAAAATCTTGGGTCAAAAAGGCTTATCACGTCTGGGGGAGGAGTCCACCTGCAACCAAAGATAGAAGAGAACCAGGCCCAAATAAAGCACACAAATGGACAAGAAATTAATAGGTGTGTGATTGTCTCACTAGAGCCCAAAGGCTACAAACATGGGGTGATAGGCATAAATTTGGCCTTTTTCTTTGCAACATATCTAGAGTATTGATTTTTTTGGAGAACCACCTCCCAACAAAAAGCCCGAATTTTTGGGGGTACAGGATGTCACCAAATCTCCTTTGAAGGAAAGCTCCTTGCAGGGTTTGTTGACTGAACGAGGGCATCAAAAAAAGAAGAACAAGTGAACATGCCAGTTGGGGAGGGTTTCCAAATTCTGCTGTCCAAACAAGATTGTCTATGTATTATTCTAAATTATATTTGATTTTGTTTGGATTTATCCTTCTCTGGTGCATGTGCATCTTTGTGCAACTTTGCAAATGCAATTGAGAAGTTCCATTGCCATCTTTTGGGAAGATACATGACAAACTAGTGAATTACCTGAGCAGTCAGACTGCTTCAATTTGGCACAATGGCCTTTGCTCAACTTTTGGAAAGTCCTGCACCAGTTCTATATGGAAACGAAATACATGGGCAATTTATAATCTAGAGATAGTTGCATGTCAAGCGCTTCTAGTAGCTCTTTTTTGCATGCATGTAGGCATGTATATTTATAATTTTCTATTTCAACATGATAGTGGCTTCTAGTAGTGTATGATGAAATAGTTAACTGTTTCTTCTTATTATCCTTGTGCTGCAGATCCAGATGATCCACTGAAGACAACTGATCAGACTCGGCGTCTTGGTTTAATAGTATGTCCTCTTCCACTATTCTAATTTTTATCCATGTGAAATCTATTTTTCTCCTGTTATAAGTTATCATTTCATGTGAAATTCTTGATGACTGTAAACACATAACTTTCACTATTCATTGACGTTTTTTCATGCTTTGACCATGTCTTAGAATCCCTGTCTTCTCACCCATCAGTTGTCTGGACTGGCTTGAGGTCTTCTGGAAGGGATCTTTAGGATCATGAGAATGAGGAGGTGACGAATCTCATTAAATGAGATGGATGCTAATTGTGCCAGGTCAATCCTTTGGGTTCTTTCTTGTGTTTCTACCCTTGGTTGCCTCCCCCCTTTTCAAACCTTTTTGGATCATAAAGAGGACTGCTAATAAACAAGTTCATTGTTCAACTCTCTGAATTCAGCACTTCACATGCTGGGAGGGGGGGGGGACCATAAAAAGACATTGGACTTTGCCTTATGGTGAATCTTTTAATGGGCCTCACATTGTTTTTTTGGAATCGATACCAAGGTGTTGCATATGGTTTTGGTTACCGACATTCTTTTTTTTTTGATCAATAACACTTTCATTAAATCAATATGAGAATAATTACAGAAAGGAAGACAAACTTTCTTATCTTCAAAATACAAATTGAGCCCCCAAGAAAAGAATGGGGAAAAGGAAACATTAAAATTACAACCGGGCCCAAAACATTGATTCCCTTTTCACCCCTTGTTTAGATAATCCATCAGCAAAAGAGTTAGCTGATCTTTTGACCCAACTCATCTCAACTTCCATCTCTCGCACCAGCCACTTAAATTTCCTCCTCTCATTGCTTTAATTCCATAAGCCACTGTTATCTTTATTCAGCTACCCTATCACCACCTCCGAGTCCCTTTCAATTATGAGTTTTCTGATGTTCATCTCCTTAGCTTTCTGGACACCTTCCATAACTGCCAAGGTCTCAGCTCTAAGGGAGTCACCCACTCCAATTGGGCCTGAGAACAAGGCAGAAATAACCCCATCCTCATCCCTAAAAACACCCCCAATCCCTGAGTGACCAGGATTCCCCCTACTACTCTCATCAAAGTTTAGTTTTAAGAATCTAGCAGGTGGGGGGTCGAAGACACACTCAATATTGGTTTAATCTTGGTACAGTTTGCAATCTCACCCCACTTCTTCAACATGTCATCCACTTTGTAATCTGTGAATAGCTCAATGGATTTCAGCCATTGTACAACCATTATATGGATTACAACCTTCAGTTCTTCAGCCCCTCTCTCAACTTTTGAGAAGATCCTGGACTTTCTTTCTTCCCATAATGACCAACAAACTGCAGCCCTCAGTTCTCTCCACATAGTCCTTCCCCTTTTCATACGCCACTTGAAAAAAGAGGGGGAGAAAAGACTTTGCAAGTTTGATGGAGAGTTCCAACTACATCCAAAGAGGGATAAAGCCCACTCCCAAATAGACTTTGCAAAATTACAAGACACCAGTAAGTGAAAACCAGTCTCCCCATCAGCTTTGCAAAGAACACACCAGTGAAATGATAAGAAAGTATTGGGTCTCTTCTTTTGGAGCAGATCACTAGTGTTGAATCTTTCTAGATAGGCTTCCTAACAAAAACACCGAACCTCATTAATAGGGAAAGTGGGGGCTACAGGATGGTGGGTTGACTTAAGACTTTAAAGAAAGAAGCATAAGAAAATGAGCCAGTAGGGTTAGGGGTCTAAATTCTAGAATCCACCTTAGTAGGGTCTAAGAAAACATTATCAAGAATTTCAAGGAGGCTCGAAATACTGTCAAGGTCTGAGTCCCTCACAATCCTTTTTAAACCCAAGTTCCACCCGAGCCCAGAAATGGAAGAGGAAGGGGTGATGAAAGAAGAAACTGGCTAATTTTTAAAATCAGATAGGGCATACAAAGAAGGAAACAATTCCTTTAGAGGGGCATTCCCCACCCAAGTTTGTTCCCAAAATTTTATGGAGTTACTTGAATTCAAATCATACCTAATAAGATGGGAGAATATTGGCAACAACTCATGAATGGCTTTTCAAGGTGAAGTGCTTGTGGTCCTAGCTCCGATTCCAGCATCTCATTCATTTTGCTCCAACCCGTGTATGCTTGCCACTATTCTAGCCCATAGCTTCTCCTGCTCCAGTGGGAACCTCCACAACCACTTCCCCAAAAGGGCCATATTCCTTTTTCTAATGTTCCCAAACCCCAAACCACCACATTTTTTACTCTTGGTCACCACCTCCCAGCTTACTCTATGATTCTTCTCCTCTCCTGGCTCCCAAAGGAAATCTCTCATCATCCTCTCCAATCTGCTAGAAACTTTCATTGGGATTTTGAACACTGAAAGAAAGTAAATGGGTAAATTTGCTAAAGTGGCCTTAATCAGTGTAGTCCTTCCACCAAGAGAGGTAATTCTTTTTCCAAGAGACAAGTTTCTTTTCAAATCTTTCCACCACTAGGTTCCAAAAGCTCTCTCTCTTAGGGTTATCACCTAATGGCAACCCTAGATAATTCAAAGGCAATCCTGAAACTTTGTACCCTAGCACTTCTGCACTCTCCCTAATCTCTCCCTCCTCCATATTCACACTCACTACACAACTTTTCCCAAAGTTCACCTTCAAGTTTGACATTTGTTCAAAGAGCTGTATCACCAATTTCGTATTCTTGATGAAACTCACATTACCTCTATAGAACAGAATCGTATCATCAGCAAACTGTAAGTGGGTGAGGGGGGTTTCCTCCCTTCCAACTCTCCAAAATGAGGCCCATGGAAGCTGCCCTGTGAATCAATTTCCCCAGAACATCAGCAATTAGTATGAACAAGAAAGGAGATAGGGGGTCTCCTTCTCTTATACCCCTAATGGCTGGGAAGAAGTCTACTACTGTCCCATTCACTAGCACAAGATAATGACAATTCCGAACACATCCCATAATCCATTTGCACCATCTAGCCCCAAACCCAAATTTGGTCATAACTTTCCCCGACAATTCCCAGTCCACCAAGTCATAAGCCTTCTTCAGATCTAATGTACAAACCACTCCATTCTTTTTATCCTTATTGAAATTCTTCCACTCACAAAAGCTCCTTGATTTTGTGCAATGATGTATGGTAGTACTTCCTTCAATCTCAAAGACAATACCTTTGCAATAATCTTGTACAGGCTATTTACCAAACTGATTGGCCTGAAATCCTTTGGGTGGGATGCGCCTTTCTTTTCTGGAATCAAAGCTATAAAGGTGGAATTCACACTCGGGTTAACAACTCCTATGAAACTCTTCAAAGACCAACAGAAGGTCCTCTTTCAAAATATCCCAACAGTCCTGATAAAAAGCCATTGTGAACCCATCTGGCCCTAGAGCTTTTGTTCTATCCATAGATCTATAGCCTCCTTAATCTCTTCGAAATCAAACCTTCTTTCCAACCTTCTCCTGTTATCCACCCCTACAACTGACCATTCCATTCCTTTTACCCACACCCTCTACTTACAGGCCTTCTTAAAATGGATTTAAAGTGTTCTACACATGCCCCTACAATCTCCTCTTGTTGTGTCAACTCAACTCCATCCACCACCAATTTAGAAATAAAGTTTCTCCTTCTCCTTCCATCTTCCATAGAATGAAAAAAACCTGGTATTTCTATCTCCTTGTTGCAACCATTTACAYCGAGATTTTTGCCTCCAGCTAATTTCCTCCTTATGTAGGTTGTCCTCTAATTGTCTTCTCAACCCTCTTTCGTGTTCCTTGTCTTCTTTTCCAAATTCTTCCCTTTCTTCTTTAGAGTCAAGGCTCTCAAGTTGGTCCATCAAAGCTATCATTCTTTCTTCTAACCTCCCAAGCTCCAAAAGATTCCACTCTTTGATCTTTGCTTTCAAGAATTTTAGTTTCTTACGAAATCTCATCCCCTCCCATTCCACCATTGGATTACACTCATTCCACCACTCCCTTACTCTTTTGATAAACCTGGGATGGAGTAACCACATATTTTCAAATCTAAAGGGGGCAGGTCCACTCCTTTCCTCCTTGCATATCATTATGGGTCAATGATCAGAGGTCACCCCAGGGAGAGCTCTAGATGCCAAGTTCCCCCAATATATTATTCCCAATCCAAAGAGAACAAAAACCTGTCCAACTTGCAACAAATGGGACTAGGGAGATTTGACCATGTAAATGTCTTGTGGGCTAAAGGTATCTCTTTGAGCTCAAAGGCATCCACAAACCTGTTAAACTTCTTCATGCTAGTTGTCACCCTCTGATTAGTATTATTGGTTTCCTCCGAGTATCTAATCACATTGAAGTCCCCACCCACACACACCAGGGCCCATCCCACAACCCTCTGACATCAACCAATTCCTCCCACAATTCCTTTCTCTCTCTGTAGTCATTTGGTTCATACACATTTGTGAGCACCCACACATAGCCATCCTTTTGCTGTTTAAATTTCATGGAAACCGAGTATTTTCCAATCAATTCCTCCAAGCCTTTGACCACATCCCTCTTCCACATTATCACTATTCCCCCTTGAAGCACCCCACGAAGGAGCAACCACCTAACTAATCCCCCTGGCTTTCCAGACACTCCTTGCCCATCTGTTATTAAACTCCATTCTCTTGGACTCTTGTAATGGTACAATGTCTGAGTCATACCTCTTTATTACCTCTTTCATTGTCGCTCTTTTCCTCGCACTTCCTATTCCCCTCACATTTCAGCTAAGTATCTTCATTCTTACTTCTTTCTTAGTTCCCTTCTTCACGTAACCACTACTTCCCCCCTTTCATTCTATCTCCTTTTACCCCAAACTTCTTGTCGCCTTCTACATCTCTTTTTAGTTCTCAACTTCACTCAATTTTCTCTTCTTTGTTCTGATATCCTTCTTCCTCTTTTGTAGGCCATCTTTCAACACATTCAAATCTTCCATCCTACATCCCAGCTTCCCCACGAATTCTGCTATTAGGTCCTCTTTCTTAGATTCCTCCACCACTATTGTCTCTACAGATTCCCCTCCAACTCTGCCCTCCTTTCCTTCCCTCCTCTCCATTGATCTCTCCCCTCTTCTCTCCTCTCCATCCTTCCTCCATATCATATTTCCTCCCTCCATCACTGTTTTCTCCACATATTCCCCTCCAACTCTGCCCTCCTTTCCTTCCCTCCTCTCCACTATTCCCTCCCCTCTTCTCTCCTCTCCATCTTTCCTCCAAATCAAATTTCCTTCCACTTCCCTAAACACTCTTTCAATAATTTCCCACACTTTCTCATTCTTATACCTCCCTTCCCATGCATCCCCACTATCCTTCATTCCCCTCTCCATAACCTTAAAATACTCACCTCCTCGATTGGCTGCAAGACATGGAGCGGGAATGGAATCTGGAACAAAGGACACAGAAAACACATTAGTCTCACAAACTGAATTCACTTGGTTACTTGGGTTTGATAGAAAGGTTGGAATAGGACTACTCCCGGCTTCCCTTTCATGTTCTAGAGATTGGTAATTATCTATCTTCTTGAGTTGGTTGGAAAGTCCTTTTGTCCTTTGGTCAACATGGTGATCTTTCCTCTCTACCCTTGGTTCACCCCTATCTGATGCATTCCTGCTCTGCTTCAGGTTCTCTTGATTTACCCCTTCTTTTGTGCCTTGCATATTCTGAAGTCTTGGGGATGAGTCATTCCCATTTATGTCTTCAGCCCTACTTGTCTCTAGAAGCCCAGATCTTCTTCCTTCATCTATCTGACCTTTCTGGCCATCTGTTTCATGACTCTATTTCTCCTCTATGTCACCCTGAAATAGGCTTGCTATGTTCCACATACCCATGCCACCTGCACAGTAGCTGACTTCGTCGTTCACACTGCCAATGCTGGTACCATCATGAAAGCATTCATCCGAATCTTCATCATCTATGCTACACTGTACCCACCCTTCGTCCGTCTCCTCCCTCTCTTTAGCCCTCTTTGTAGGGAGGGAGGGAGGGAGGGAG